>CM022753.1:22504897-22652397 GCA_012411365.1 Ameiurus melas
TCTGAATACTGATGCATGTGATTTTGGTATTAAGTCCTCACCACTTAATGAAGTATTTAGGATTACAGCAAGCCTGCCAGGGAGACTCCGTGGGAAAAGACAGCAGTAGATGGAAGGATATCCACGTGTACGGCACTCAAGGTCGTGTGCTGCTCTGTGCTACATAACTCTCTCCAGATTCCGGGATTGGTAACAAGTCCAGGTGAAATCATCCTAAGTGTGTTTTTCATGTCTGGCAGGTTTTACTGCACCGCCGTACATCAACCAAGTGACATCTTACAGAGTCTATGAACTTTGTATGTTTAATATCCAGTTCCGTCCTAACCCCCGGTCCTTTACTGCACGTTCATGCTGCCCCGATTTGCCTAAAAGCATCGAGGCCATGTCATATTAATAACAATCTATTGATGCAGGAGTGTAATATAGTGGTGTGTGTGTGTGCGTGTTTTTCCCAGAATCCGTGTGTTAAGAGCCAGGCAGATTCACCAGCACAGAGAATGATGAATATTTGAGTCGACCCGAGAGTTTTAAACATCCTGCTAATGGAGAGAAAACCCATTTAACATATGCCGTTCCAGATCCGTGTATGTAATAGAATATGTAACAGACTGGTGCAAATTTCTGTTACAGCATTCGCTTGAGCAAGCCAGAATTAAATTTGCTTTGTGTAAATTCTACATTTCTGCCGATGTGATAAATTGGTGATGCACTGTAATCTAATAGGAAGTGAAGGCAAAGAGGCTCCATGCTCCAAATGAAATACACACATTTCATAACTGCATCAAATATAAAGTGGCCCGACTTTTCATTTTAATATCGACAGTTCAGAAAAGTTGCCAAATCAGATGCATTTTGAAATGCTTTTTCTGAATTTCATATTTGTAAATTAATTAAAGAATGTCGCCTTAAAGTAGTTTCATGATGTACCTGGTGCTGGTTAACTGTCTAAAATCAATGTTTTAAAGTTTTTGATATAGTAGCAAAAAATAGATACAGTGCCTTGCGAAAGTATTCGGCCCTCTTGAACTTTTCAACCTTTTGCCACATTTCAGGCTTCAAACATAAAGATATAAAATTTAATTTTTTTGTGAAGAATCACCATCAAGTGGGACACAATTGTGAAGTGGAACGAAATCTATTGGATTTTTCAAACTTTTTTAGCAAATAAAAAAATGAAAAGTGGGGCGTGCAAAATTATTCTGCCTTTACTTTCAGTGCAGCAAACTCACCCCCAGAAGTTCAGCGAGATCTCTGAATGATCCAATGTTATCCTAAATGACTGATGGTGATAAATAGAATCCACCTGTGTGTAATCAAGTCTCTGTATAAATGCACCTGCTCTGTGATAGTCTCAGGGTTCTGTGAAAGCGCAGAGGGCATCATGAAGACCAAGGAACACACCAAGCAGGTCCGTAATACTGTTGTGAGAAGTTTGCCCCGAATTTGGATACACAAAAAGATTTCCCAAGCTTTAAACATCCCAAGGAGCACTGTGTAAGCGATCATTTTGAAATGGAAGGAGTATCAGACCACTGCAAATCTGCCAAGACCTGGCCGGCCCTCTAAACTTTCAGCTCAGACAAGGAGAAGACTGATCAAAGATGCAGCCAAGAGGCCCATGATCACTCTGGATGAACTGCAGAGAACTACAGCTGAGGTGGGAGAGTCTGTCCATATGACAACAATCAGTCGTACACTGCACAAATCTGGCCTTTATGGAAGAGTGGCAAGAAGAAAGCCATTCTGAAAGTTTAGAGGGACGGCCAGGTCTTGGTAGATTTGCAGTGGTCTGATACTCTTCCATTTCAAAATGATTGCTTGCACAGTGCTCCTTGGGATGTTTAAAGCTTGGGAAATCTTTTTGTATCCAAATCCGGCTTTAAACTTCTCCACAACAGTATTACGGACCTGCCTGGTGTGTTCCTTGGTCTTCATGATGCTCTCTGCGCTTTCAACAGAACCCTGAGACTATCAAAGAGCAGGTGCATTTATACAGAGACTTGATTACACACAGGTGGATTCTATTTATCACCATCAGTCATTTAGGACAACATTGGATCATTCAGAGATCCTCGCTGAACTTCTGGAGTGAGTTCGCTGCACTGAAAGTAAAGGAGCCGAATAATTTTGCACGCACCACTTTTCAGTTTTTTATTTGCTAAAAAAGTTTAAAATATCCAATAGATTTCGTTCCACTTCACAATTGTGTCCCACTTGTTGGTGATTCTTCAGAAAAAAATTAAATTTTATATCTTTATGTTTGAAGCCTGAAATGTGGCAAAAGGTTGAAAAGTTCAAGGGGGCCGAATACTTTCGCAAGGCACTGTACAGTGAATGTTGTACTGAAACGGTGAAACGTTTTAATGACAATCGTGATGTACTCTATCATAATAGTGTATCAGTGCTGTGACACAGTGAAGCAGAACAGTGACTTGTTGAAGCAGAACGGTGAAGCATATTGGTGACGCGGTGAAGCAGCACGGTGAAAAATATTGGTGACGTGGGGTTGCAGCATATTGGTGATGCGGTGAAAAGGGACATTGAAGCATATTGGTGAAGTGGGATGGTGAAGCATATTGGTGACAAGGTGAAACGGGATGGTGAAGCATATTGGTGTTGCAGTGAAGTGGAACAGGGAAGCTTATTGGTGACGTGGTGAAGCATTTACGTGACGAGGTGAAGAGTGATGACGAAGCATATTGGTGACACGATGAAGTGGAACAGTGACGCAGTGAAGCGGAAAGTTGAAGCATATTGGTGATGCGGTGAAGCGAGACGGTGAAGCATTTTGGTGAAGCGGACAGTGAATCATATTGGTGATGTAGTGAAGCGGAATGGTGACACTGAAGCATATTGCTTACACTGAAGCGGAACGGTGACATGGTGAAGTGGAACGGTGACGTGGGGAAGTGGAACTGTGACGCTGAAGCATATTGCTTACACTGAAGCGGAACGGTGATGTGGTGAAGCGGAACGGTGACACTGAAGCATATTTCTTACACTGTGAAGCGGAATGGTGATGTGGTGAAGCGGAACGGTGACACTGAAGCATATTGCTTACACTGTGAAGCGGAACGGTGACAAACTTATTGCTTACGCTGTGAAGCGGAATGGTGATGTGGTGAAGCGGAACGGTGACACTGAAGCATATTGCTTACACTGTGAAGCAGAACGGTGATGTGGTGAGGTGGAACTGTGACGCTGAAGCATATTGCTTACACTGTGAAGTGGAACGGTGATGTGAAGTGGAATGGTGACGTGGTGAAGCAGAATGGTGACACTAAAACATATTGCTTAAACTGTGAAGCAGAGCGGTGATGTGGTGAAGCGGCATGGTGACACTGAACCATATTGATTACACTATGAAGCGGAATGGTGACGCAGCGAAGCACATCAGTGACACACTGAAACGGAACAATAACACAGTGAAGTGACAGTGACATGGTGAAACATATTGGTCATCCGGTGAAGCGGAAGGTTGTCAGAAACCTGCACATCAGAAAAGTGCACTGAAACACATTATACTCAAACGTTGTATAGAAATAGTGAAACTGTGAAATGTAATAGTGTAGTGTAATAGTGTAGTGTAACAGTGTAGCGTAACAGTATAGTTTAACAGTGTAACTGTAGTTTAACAATGTAATAGTGTAGTGTAACAGTATAGTTTAACTGTGTAGAGTAACAATATAGTTTAACAGCGTAACAGTGTAGTGTAACAGTATAGTTTAACAGCGTAACAGTATAGTTTAACAGCGTAACAGTATAGTGTAACAGTGTAGCGTAACAGTATAGTTTAAGTGTCGCGTAGCAGTATAGATTAACAGCGTAACATTGTAGCGTAACAGTATAGTTTAACAGTGTAACAGTTTAGCATAGCAGTATAGATTAACAGCGTAACAGTGTAGCGTAACAGAATAGTTTAACAGCGTAACAGTGTAGCGTAACAGTGTAGCGTAACAGTATAGTGTAACAGCGTAACAGTGTAGCGTAAGAGTATAGTTTAACAGCGTAACAGTGTAATGTAACAGTATAGTTTAACAGCATAACAGTATAGTTTAACAGCGTAACAGTAGTTTGACAGTGTAGTGTAACAGTGTAGCGTAACAGTATAGTGTAACAGTGTAGCGTAACAGAATAGTTTAACAGTGTCACGTAGCAGTATAGTTTAACAGTGTATAGCGTAACAGTGTAGTTTAACAGTGTAGCGTAACAGTATAGTTTAACAGTGTATAGCGTAACAGTGTAGTTTAACAGTGTAGCGTAACAGTTTAGTTTAACAGCGTAACAGTGTAGCGTAACAGTATCGTTTAACAGCGTAACAGTGTAGTTTAACAGTATAGTTTAACAGCGTAACAGTATAGTTTAACAGCGTAACAGTATAGTTTGACAGTGTAGTGTAACAGTATAGTGTAACAGTGTAGCGTAACAGTATAGTGTAACATTGTAGCGTAACAGTATAGTTTAACAGTGTCGCGTAGCAGTATAGATTAACAGTGTAGCATAACAGTATAGTTAACAGCGTAACAGTGGTTTAACAGCATATTAGTGTAGTTTAACAGCGTAACAGAATAGTTTAACAGCGTAACAGTATAGTTTGACAGTGTAGTGTAACAGTATAGTGTAACAGTATAGTGTAACAGTTTAGCGTAACAGTATAGTGTAACAGTGTGGCGTAGCAGTATAGATTAACAGCGTAACAGTTTAGCGTAACAGTATAGTTTAACAGTGTCGCGTAGCAGTATAGATTAACAGCATAACAGTGTAGCGTAACAGTATAGTGTAACAGTGTAGCGTAACAGTAGTTTAACAGCGTAACAGTGTAGTTTAACAGTGTAACGTAACAGTATAGTTTAACAGCATAACAGTATAGCTTAACAGCGTAACAGTAGTTTAACAGCGTAACAGTGTAGTTTAACAGCGTAACAGTGTAGCGTAACAGTATCGTTTAACAGCGTAACAGTGTAGCGTAACAGTATCGTTTAACAGCGTAACAGTATAGTTTAACAGCGTAACAGTATAGTTTGACAGTGTAGTGTAACAGTATAGTTTGACAGTGTAGTGTAACAGTATAGTGTAACAGTGTAGCGTAACAGTATAGTGTAACATTGTAGCGTAACAGTATAGTTTAACAGTGTCGCGTAGCAGTATAGATTAACAGCGTAACAGTGTAGCGTAACAGTATAGTTTAACAGCATAACAGTATAGTTTAACGGCGTAACAGTGTAGTGTAACAGTAGTTTAACAGTGTAGCGTAACAGTATAGTTTAACAGTGTAGCGTAACAGTATAGTTTAACAGCATAACAGTATAGTTTAACAGCGTAACAGTAGTTTGACAGTGTAGCGTAACAGTATAGTGTAACAGTGTCGCGTAGCAGTACAGATTAACAGCGTAACAGTGTAGCGTAACAGTATAGTTTAACAGCGTAACAGTGTAGTGTAACAGTATAGTTTAACAGTGTCACGTAGCAGTATAGATTAACAGCGTAACAGTGTAGCGTAACAGTATAGTTTAACAGTGTAGCGTAACAGTATAGTTTAACAGTGTACCATAGCAGTATAGTTTAACAGTGTAGCATAACAGTGTAGTTTAACAGCGTAACAGTGTAGCGTAACAGTATAATTTAACAGCGTAACAGTGTAGTGTAACAGAGTAGTTTAACAGCGTAACAGTGTAGTTTAACAGTGTAGCATAACAGTATAGATTAACAGCGTAACAGTATAGTTTAACAGCGTAACAGTATAGTTTGACAGTGTAGTGTAACAGTATAGTGTAACATTGTAGCGTAACAGTATAGTTTAACGGTGTCGCGTAGCAGTATAGATTAACAGCGTAACAGTGTAGTGTAACAGTATAGTTTAACAGCATAACAGTATAGTTTAACGGCGTAACAGTGTAGTGTAACAGTAGTTTAACAGTGTAGCGTAACAGTATAGTTTAACAGTGTAGCGTAACAGTATAGTTTAACAGCATAACAGTATAGTTTAACAGCGTAACAGTAGTTTGACAGTGTAGCGTAACAGTATAGTGTAACAGTGTCGCGTAGCAGTACAGATTAACAGCGTAACAGTGTAGCGTAACAGTATAGTTTAACAGCGTAACAGTGTAGTGTAACAGTATAGTTTAACAGTGTCATGTAGCAGTATAGATTAACAGCGTAACAGTGTAGTTTAACAGTGTAGCATAACAGTATAGTTTAACAGCGTAACAGTGTAGCGTAACAGTATAGTTTAACAGCGTAACAGTGTAGTGTAACAGTATAGTTTAACAGCGTAACAGTGTAGTGTAACAGTATAGTTTAACAGCGTAACAGTATAGTTTAACAGTGTAGCATAACAGTATAGTTAACAGTGTAACAGTATAGTTAACAGCGTAACAGTATAGTTTGACAGCGTAACAGTACAGTTTGACAGTGTAGTGTAACAGTGTAGCGTAGCAGTATAGATTAACAGCATAACAGTGTAGCGTAACAGTATAGTGTAACAATGTAGCGTAACAGTGTAGCGTAACAGTATAGTTTAACAGCGTAACAGTATAGTTTAACAGCGTAACCATATAGTTTAACAGCGTAACAGTGTAGTGTAACAGTATAGTTTAACAGCATAACAGTATAGTTTAACGGCGTAACAGTGTAGCGTAACAGTAGTTTAACAGCGTAACAGTGTAGTTTAACAGTGTAGCATAACAGTATAGTTTAACAGCGTAACAGTGTAGCGTAACAGTATAGTTTAACAGCGTAACAGTGTAGTGTAACAGTATAGTTTAACAGCGTAACAGTATAGTTTAACAGCATAACAGTATAGTTTAACAGTGTAGCATAACAGTATAGTTAACAGCGTAACAGTATAGTTTAACAGCGTAACAGTGTAGCGTAACAGTATAGTTTAACAGCTTAACAGTATAGTTTAACAGTGTAGCATAACAGTATAGTTAACAGCGTAACAGTATAGTTTAACAGCGTAACAGTATAGTTTAACAGTGTAGCATAACAGTATAGTTAACAGCGTAACAGTGTAGTTTAACAGCATATTAGTGTAGTTTAACAGCGTAACAGTATAGTTTAACAGTGTATCATAACAGTATTATTTACCAGTGTAGCTTAACAGTGTAGTTTAACAGTGTAGCATAACAGTATAGTTGTAACAACGTAACAGTATAGGTTAACAGTGTAGCGTAGCAGTATAGTTTAACAGCGTAACAGTATAGTTTAACAGTGTATCGTAACAGTATTATTTAACAGTGTAGCTTAACAGTATAGTTTAACAGTGTAGCATAACAGTATAGTTGTAACAACGTAACAGTATAGGTTAACAGCGTAACAGTGTAGCGTAGCGGTATAGTTTAACAGCGTAACAGTATAGCGTAACAGTATAGTTTAACAACGTAACAGTGTAGCGTAACAGTGTAGCGTAACAGTATAGTGTAACAGCGTAACAGTGTAGCGTAACAGTATAGTTTAACAGCGTAACAGTGTAATGTAACAGTATAGTTTAACAGCATAACAGTATAGTTTAACAGTGTATAGCATAACAGTGTAGTTTAACAGTGTAGCGTAACAGTATAGTTTAACAGTGTATAGCGTAACAGTGTAGTTTAACAGTGTAGCGTAACAGTTTAGTTTAACAGCGTAACAGTGTAGCGTAACAGTATCGTTTAACAGCGTAACAGTGTAGTTTAACAGTATAGTTTAACAGCGTAACAGTATAGTTTAACAGCGTAACAGTATAGTTTGACAGTGTAGTGTAACAGTATAGTGTAACAGTGTAGCGTAACAGTATAGTGTAACATTGTAGCGTAACAGTATAGTTTAACAGTGTCGCGTAGCAGTATAGATTAACAGCGTAACAGTGTAGCATAACAGTATAGTTAACAGCGTAACAGTGGTTTAACAGCATATTAGTGTAGTTTAACAGCGTAACAGAATAGTTTAACAGCGTAACAGTATAGTTTGACAGTGTAGTGTAACAGTATAGTGTAACAGTATAGTGTAACAGTTTAGCGTAACAGTATAGTGTAACAGTGTGGCGTAGCAGTATAGATTAACAGCGTAACAGTTTAGCGTAACAGTATAGTTTAACAGTGTCGCGTAGCAGTATAGATTAACAGCATAACAGTGTAGCGTAACAGTATAGTGTAACAGTGTAGCGTAACAGTAGTTTAACAGCGTAACAGTGTAGTTTAACAGTGTAACGTAACAGTATAGTTTAACAGCATAACAGTATAGCTTAACAGCGTAACAGTAGTTTAACAGCGTAACAGTGTAGTTTAACAGCGTAACAGTGTAGCGTAACAGTATCGTTTAACAGCGTAACAGTGTAGCGTAACAGTATCGTTTAACAGCGTAACAGTATAGTTTAACAGCGTAACAGTATAGTTTGACAGTGTAGTGTAACAGTATAGTTTGACAGTGTAGTGTAACAGTATAGTGTAACAGTGTAGCGTAACAGTATAGTGTAACATTGTAGCGTAACAGTATAGTTTAACAGTGTCGCGTAGCAGTATAGATTAACAGCGTAACAGTGTAGCGTAACAGTATAGTTTAACAGCATAACAGTATAGTTTAACGGTAACAGTGTAGTGTAACAGTAGTTTAACAGTGTAGCGTAACAGTATAGTTTAACAGTGTAGCGTAACAGTATAGTTTAACAGCATAACAGTATAGTTTAACAGCGTACAGTAGTTTGACAGTGTAGCGTAACAGTATCGTGTAACAGTGTCGCGTAGCAGTACAGATTAACAGCGTAACAGTGTAGCGTAACAGTATAGTTTAACAGCGTAACAGTGTAGTGTAACAGTATAGTTTAACAGTGTCACGTAGCAGTATAGATTAACAGCGTAACAGTGTAGCGTAACAGTATAGTTTAACAGTGTAGCGTAACAGTATAGTTTAACAGTGTACCATAGCAGTATAGTTTAACAGTGTAGCATAACAGTGTAGTTTAACAGCGTAACAGTGTAGCGTAACAGTATAATTTAACAGCGTAACAGTGTAGTGTAACAGAGTAGTTTAACAGCGTAACAGTGTAGTTTAACAGTGTAGCATAACAGTATAGTTTAACAGCGTAACAGTATAGTTTAACAGCGTAACAGTATAGTTTGACAGTGTAGTGTAACAGTATAGTGTAACAGTGTAGCGTAACAGTATAGTGTAACATTGTAGCGTAACAGTATAGTTTAACGGTGTCGCGTAGCAGTATAGATTAACAGCGTAACAGTGTAGCGTAACAGTATAGTTTAACAGCGTAACAGTGTAGTGTAACAGTATAGTTTAACAGCATAACAGTATAGTTTAACGGCGTAACAGTGTAGTGTAACAGTAGTTTAACAGTGTAGCGTAACAGTATAGTTTAACAGCATAACAGTATAGTTTAACAGCATAACAGTAGTTTGACAGTGTAGCGTAACAGTATAGTGTAACAGTGTCGCGTAGCAGTACAGATTAACAGCGTAACAGTGTAGTTTAACAGTGTAGCATAACAGTATAGTTTAACAGCGTAACAGTGTAGCGTAACAGTATAGTTTAACAGCGTAACAGTGTAGTGTAACAGTATAGTTTAACAGCGTAACAGTGTAGTGTAACAGTATAGTTTAACAGCGTAACAGTATAGTTTAACAGTGTAGCATAACAGTATAGTTAACAGTGTAACAGTATAGTTAACAGCGTAACAGTATAGTTTGACAGCGTAACAGTACAGTTTGACAGTGTAGTGTAACAGTATAGTGTAACAGTGTAGCGTAACAGTATAGTGTAACAGTGTATGCGTAGCAGTATAGATTAACAGCATAACAGTGTAGCGTAACAGTATAGTGTAACAATGTAGCGTAACAGTGTAGCGTAACAGTATAGTTTAACAGCGTAACAGTATAGTTTAACAGCGTAACAGTATAGTTTAACAGCGTAACCATATAGTTTAACAGCGTAACAGTGTAGTGTAACAGTATAGTTTAACAGCATAACAGTATAGTTTAACGGCGTAACAGTGTAGCGTAACAGTAGTTTAACAGCGTAACAGTGTAGTTTAACAGTGTAGCATAACAGTATAGTTTAACAGTGCCGCGTAGCAGTATAGATTAACAGCATAACAGTGTAGTGTAACAGTATAGTGTAACAATGTAGCGTAACAGTGTAGCGTAACAGTATAGTTTAACAGCGTAACAGTATAGTTTAACAGCGTAACAGTATAGTTTAACAGCGTAACCATATAGTTTAACAGCGTAACAGTGTAGTGTAACAGTATAGTTTAACAGCATAACAGTATAGTTTAACGGCGTAACAGTGTAGCGTAACATTAGTTTAACAGCGTAACAGTGTAGTTTAACAGTGTAGCATAACAGTATAGTTTAACAGCGTAACAGTGTAGCGTAACAGTATAGTTTAACAGCGTAACAGTGTAGTGTAACAGTATAGTTTAACAGCGTAACAGTATAGTTTAACAGCATAACAGTATAGTTTAACAGTGTAGCATAACAGTATAGTTAACAGCATAACAGTATAGTTTAACAGCGTAACAGTGTAGTGTAACAGTATAGTTTAACAGCTTAACAGTATAGTTTAACAGTGTAGCATAACAGTATAGTTAACAGCGTAACAGTATAGTTTAACAGCGTAACAGTGTAGCGTAACAGTATAGTTTAACAGCTTAACAGTATAGTTTAACAGTGTAGCATAACAGTATAGTTAACAGCGTAACAGTATAGTTTAACAGCGTAACAGTATAGTTTAACAGTGTAGCATAACAGTATAGTTAACAGCGTAACAGTGTAGTTTAACAGCATATTAGTGTAGTTTAACAGCGTAACAGTATAGTTTAACAGTGTATCATAACAGTATTATTTACCAGTGTAGCTTAACAGTGTAGTTTAACAGTGTAGCATAACAGTATAGTTGTAACAACGTAACAGTATAGGTTAACAGTGTAGCGTAGCAGTATAGTTTAACAGCGTAACAGTATAGTTTAACAGTGTATCGTAACAGTATTATTTAACAGTGTAGCTTAACAGTATAGTTTAACAGTGTAGCATAACAGTATAGTTGTAACAACGTAACAGTATAGGTTAACAGCGTAACAGTATAGCGTAACAGTATAGTTTAACAACGTAACAGTATACTTGTAACCGCGTAACAGTGTACTCACTCTGCATGCCTTCACAAATGATTTTTGGACTTTTCCACCCCTGATGTTGCTTTTTTTAGCAATACTACACAGAGATGTTGTCACTCGTAATTGTATAATGTACAAATTAACCCAGTGTTTATTTTGGATAGTCAAGCTGAATGTTTAGGATCTTGGCAGTGTGTCCAGAGAGTTTACTAAATCTAATCACTTGTTCCTTGTTGCTGTCTCCAGAGCCTTCACAAACAAATTTGACTAGGAAGTAAACAGTTGCTTGTGTAAACGCAAGATTAGTGTTCATGAAAATATCTTTTAAACCTAGAGGACCCTGTTTTAGAAAAATAGAGAAAATCTTGCACCTTTTAAATAAAGTTTTGTGATGTTATTTTTTTTTACAATAATCCTCTTATCAGTATGGCATTACATGTTTGAGTTCAGTGAAAAATTGTACATATTGATCCCACACCAAGCTTTGCGTTGTGCTGGTGTTTTATTTAATAAAATAAAAGCTCTTTCTTCTGTGGGTTCCGGTATCCCATCAGTGTGCCAGCACCTCGGCTCTGGTCAGCTCTGGTGATGCCCTCTGGTGCCCATATTCCATCTAAAACCCCATTAATCTTCTGAGGAGATATTTGACCTTTCAGACTCATTAAGACGGTGAACCTCACACGTGCCCGATTGCATGATATTGAACCTCGCTGACACGCCGCCCTCACCTCAACCACGTTATCGCCGTGACAACAGGAGGGATGTTCCTCTGCCTGGGCTGCTTTGACCGATGACCTGGAAAATTGCCCGACTTTTTAAAGTGCAGTTTCTCAGCGATGAATAAATACATAAATTGTAGGTTTAGGCTCGATCGCTTTACTGCCCCCTGCTGAGTTCAGCCGTATGTCTTTGTGGGGTGTGTGTGTGTGTGTGTGTGTGTGTGTATGTATGAAGAGTTATACTTCTGCGCTAACTGCATTCATGTGCGATCCCTCATTTAACAATCTTCACATGAGATGTTAAATTAAGACACCAACTGGGTTTAATTAATTAGTGAAATTACTTCTGGTTGTGTTTGGAGGGTGTTTATAGTTTTGCTGCTTATGCTATCATTGCCATTGTTGCTCTTTTAGGTAGAACTTTGGGTGGAAACGGCTCGTAATGAGCTCTAAGAGCATGCTAAATATAAAAAATAAATAAATAAAGAATAGTTTTTGATTAACCTATATTAGTGGTTTGTTGACCAGATTTTTATTCAGCTTCCATCCAAGAAAACCACAGTGGATAGAAACAAAGCAAACAGCACAAATAACAGATTTCTTACTTCATACCACTACAATATAGCAGGAAAAATAATTTCATCTGTGTGTGTGTGTGTGTGTGTGTGTGCATAATTGACCATATTTGGTAGAATACTGTCAGTGTTCTGACTCAGCTCATTCTAATGGTGTTAATTAAGATGCAGTGTGAACACATGGCTTGTTATTCATGTCCATAAAGTAACCACAGGAGCTCCTTAATCTGCGACCTGCCACCACTGCCTGCCAAAATCCATTCCAAAACTCATTTCACCCAAAATTTAATTTCTCAAAGCAGACAGGACACAGAGACGGATTCAGATAAGTTATAAATAAAGCACTTATAATTCCTATAAGAGCACGCCTCCCAAGTGTTTTATTCCCCTTGTACTATAGCTAATTTGCAAAAGATAAAAAAAATTCAATATCACGTCACACCTTAAAATAATAATAAAAAAAAATTAAAATTAATTTACTGCTGCATGGAACATTCTGGAATGTTCGTGAAACAAGTTAGTTCCCGTTCTCACTTACGTTATTGCAGCTATAAAGTCGCTCCCTTACCAGCCTCTCTTTATTCCTCATTCTTCTGCGAAGAAGTGTAATTTCCTCTCTCCTGATGATGCCTTACACTGGAGACTCCTTCTATAAATGTTAAGTAAGCTTCTGTTTACAGAAAATTTCACCATATCAACAATTTATTTCATGTATTTATGTGGCACGTCTGCTGTATCATTCAAGTCCCTATGAACGAGGTGTTGCTATAGAAACGGTAACATTTTAGAACGAGCGCTTTAATATAAACCCGTGATTTTAATCAACACCATCTGAGCAATCAGAACTGATATTAGTGTTTAGCTGTTTTTATGTGTGTAATTTGAAGCAGGTAGTTATAGTTTGTTTTTGTACTGATTGATTTTTGTACTGATTTTTGTACTGATTGAGTGTTGCATGTAAATAGACTTTACGCTGGCAATTTGCTGAACATATATTTGACTTGAACGTAAATTTTTTTGGTTTAGTCTGCTTTATCTCTTTATAATTTTTTTTTTTATATATATATATATATATATATATATATATATATATATATATATATATATATATAAATAAATCCTGTATTTCCATGAAACATGCATGTTTTTGGAAACAATAGGTCCATACCAGGGCTCTAGGTGCTCATCTATAATGACTAAAGAATGTCCTGCCCTGAATCTAAATATCATGAGCATTTATATTTATTTACATTTATTCATTTAGCAGACACTTTTATCCAAAGTTACTTACTAATGAGGAAATACAAGCAAAGCGATGTATCAAGCGGAGAACAATACAAGTAGTTCTAACATGTAAGATCTTTTAATTGAGTTCTAGAGAAGCAAAGTGTGCAGAGTAGAGGAGTAACAGCCAGAGTAATTTTTATTATTTTATTTTTTTCAAAATAATGTGGAGTTGGCGTTTTAGAGGTTAGTTATGTGTTCACGGAAGAGGTGGGTCTTTAGTTGTTTTTTGAAGAAAATGACAGATTCTGTGCTCTGGATTGAGGTTGGAAGTTCATTCCACTACTGAGGGACAGATAGTGTGAAGGATCTGGAAAGGGACCTTGAGCCACGCTGTGTACACACTACTAAGCATTGGTCGCTAATCGATTGCAGAACATCCTAATTCCATCATAAAACATGCACCTTGGAAAGCAAGATCTCCAGTGATTGGTGGAGAATCCCTCAGATGGGTCGTCCTTTTCTCCAAATCAGCGTCATGCTTGCTTAATCTTCCTCTGCTCATTTCCTGACTGATCTTGGAACAGCTCTGGTTGACCTCAGACATGCTGATGCTGCTGCTGCTCTGAATCCCTGAACAGACCGTGCGGTGTCCAGAGGGCTTGATCAGCTTGGAGAAAGCAACCGATAGATCTTGAAGAATAAACCTTGATGCAGCCTCAGAGTTCCTCGGTTTCTCGGCGATCAGAATGAATTAATGAGCGTCTGTGGCTGTGATGAATAAATAGTGAGCTTTGATCTGAATATTAGATGGCAAATTGCTGATGCTGCAAAAAGGTACTTCAATGATTAATGGAAAGTCTCGCTTCCTTGCGGTCATTCTTTCTTCGAGTTTACTGATGAACAGATTTTCACATTCCTCCATGGAACTGTAATCTCGTGCCACCCCCCAGTCGTGCTGTCCCATACTGTTTGCTCTATGATTGTTTATTTGCTCATCACGAGGCAGATAATGGATCAGCTTTAATCCGTTTAAAGCCTCATTTAATAAAAACCCGTTGAGAATGAATTCAACTGATTATTCAGACTGGCTGCTAAATGGCTAACTTCCACACGCTCCTTATTTCCATATTAAAATCCTACAGCACTAAGACCGATAGCGGAGAGTTGACGGGCAGGATGAGAACATCGAGTTGACTCCTGAGACGTGGTAAAGACAAAGGTCATGTCCCGCCCTGAACGGTTTCTCGGTCGATCCTTCATTCTCCGTATCCTCGGTGCTCGATATGCTCGATAGCTCATCTCTGTACCAAACCTTTCTGACCTTGTCTCCTGCCCAAGGTTGACGTTCATCTTCCACCATAACGACTTCCTCCAAACTATCGATTTCATCCTTTATGTTAAGGTAAAAGGTCAGCAAAGGTCATGATGAGGTGCTCCTATCAATCAGAATGTCTTAGGAGTTCAGCTTTGGGGAGTTGAAAATGCTGAAAGCCAATCAATACATTTGCATTATTATCTTGAGAGTCTTTATTCATTTTATGGGCCATCTTATTGAATTGCAAGTGAAGCAGAATCGGATCAAAGCTCAGGGTTGAGTGCTTCTAGCACAAGAGATTCAAATTGGGATTTAAACCAGACAACACGTTTCACTGAGTATGTTTTATTTTTTTATATTTTAACCGCAGCCCAGTAAATGGTAAATGTGCACTTGTATAGCTGTGTCTCAACTGTGTCTCATTCACCCATTCACACGCGCACACGCTAGCTTGCCATTGGGAGCAACTTGGGGTTCAGTGTCTTGCCCAAGGACACTTCGGCATGTGGAGTTGGCCGGGAATTGAACCGCCAACCCTACGATTAGTGGACAACCCGCTCTACCAACTGTGCCACAGCCGCCCAGTGAAGCACCACTTGATTTGGTCTTGTTGTCTTTAGAGCTTAGTTTCTTCTCAGTTCTTTGTGTGAAGGGGTTGATACTGATTTTCCATAAAACAAACACTTTGGGCTAACGAGTGAACCTCAGTTTGTCAATCAGGACCCTTTTCTTTTGTCACAAAACTTCAGTGCATATTTATGGACAAAGCTCATAGTCTTGCCTCCTGGTTGTTTTTTCTGTCCTTGGATCTTCAGTTTATGCCAGGAATACAGGAGAGCAAAATGGGAGAAGTCGCCCAGGATTGGACACTATCAGTGCCGAAATCAAAACGTAACATGTATGATTTCTGACCTTGAAAAACGTCTATATTCGCTTAATGTTTGCTTCATGCATGTGACCTCTTCAGCGGAAACCTCAGACTTGTGAGAGAATAAAAATCCTGTTTCATTTTCACTTCATTAGACCTGATGGTACAGTATTGAGGAAAAGCAGACTGTGGTATATGAGTGATTGAGCTGTCAGGTATGAGGAATGCTGGGAAGGAGAGAGAGAGAGAGAGAGAGAGAGAGAACGAGAGAGCGCGCACCAGAACCCTGGATCTTGAATCATCTCAGAGTTTAATCAGCAA
Source organism: Ameiurus melas (assembly GCA_012411365.1). NCBI lineage: Eukaryota > Metazoa > Chordata > Actinopteri > Siluriformes > Ictaluridae > Ameiurus > Ameiurus melas. Next base: position 22,521,024 of record CM022753.1, read on the forward strand.
GAATGAGAGTGAGAACATGGGGCTTTCTCTCCTATTTCCACCCTGCCAATCATCCTGTACTGCATTCTCATTATAGCCATCAGCCCGAGAGAGAAAGAGAGAGGGGGGGGTTACTTATTACAATGTAGAGAGAGAGAGAGATGGGAGAGAGTGCGAATGAAGAAGAGACATGAAATGAGACGAGAGGCACTTAGATACACAAATCGGACAATGTGTGAAGTGGATATTCATGCCGGTTTAATGTCGTGTGGTGGCCTGGCAGCGACGACCATGAGCAAATGTTCATGAGTGAGAGAGAGAGAGAGAGAGACACACACACACACGGGTGTCTGTGTGTCAGAGAGACTGTAAATCTGTTGACTATTGTCCACCCAACAATGTTATGAAATGGATTTGGAGAGATGGAGAGAATGGAGGGGAGAGGAAGAGATGGGGGGGTGTATGGAGTGTTGTGTCATTTGTGTCATCTGGGATCAGATTGAAAGTGTTGATAAAAAAAACAAAAGTAGGGGGGGGAAAAACTTTGGGTAGTGTTTATTTTTTTAGGCAGCACACACACACACACAGGGTGATTGAATGTGAATTAAAATGCAAATGTGGCTGGGCTACTTTTCCTCTGCCCAGGCTGCAGATGGGAAGTGTTTGAACAAGACAGCACATAGCATTTTGGAATATTAAGAAGACCAGTCAAACACACACACAAACAGACGCTCGTCAAACAAACGGAAGACCGTTTGCGCAATCCTGGCATGACTTCTCTGCCTCCAAACCGAGTTGGCTTCACAGATCTTCGGCTCATAGCGTGCTAGGATAAATTGGGTCAATGTAAAAAAAAAAATAATAATAATAATAAAAATAAATAAGTCAATTTCAGAAATGAACGCAAAATTGAGGAAACACTGCAATATTCAGAGGACAATGCAATTGTTCAAAATTACCACAGATTTTTTTGCGGATCCGGGCCGAGACGCATCATGTAACGTCATCACAACACGCAACCAGCCAAAGCTCTCTTTGTTTCATGTGCGTCGAACATGAGTACAGCTAAAAGCTCTCATTTACCAACAAACATCACTGTGAAAGACCGTGCAAAACTATTTCATGCAACTATTTTCATGCAAATTCACCAATTCAACCAATTCAAAAAAAGCCACAACAATCACAAAAATCCTCCGAAATCCTGTACGGACTGGAAACCCCTCCACAGAGTCCTCTTAACACACAGGAGATATAGGGGATAGCAGTCAGAGAGACATCAGTACAGAAGATCTGCTCACAGAAACAAAGACAACAAGATTAACACAGGAAATATGTGCACTGTGTGTGTGTGTGTGTGTGTGACGGTGAAATGCTGAGTGATGTGTTGGTGTACTGAAGCGGAGTTACTGTTAGCACCCTGAAGGTGATTTTATTTGCCTATAACGGCATGTCCCCAAGTTATGTTTAATGTTCTAGAACATTGGTGAAACAAGTTACTTCCTGTTCCTGTTGATGTCAGAAAACGTAATGTTACAGCTTCGGCAAACAAATTTAGACTTGGGACGATTCCTAGGAAATGATCAGGGTGTGTGTGCGAGAGAAGATTAGCTGGATAAAGATTAGAGGAAAAGTTAGAAGAAGAAGAAAAGCATGGAGGTTGTCAGGCATGAAGAAGAAGCTGTTTATGTTTATGGGATGTGACATTTTTGAGCCAATCAAGAGAATCTCAAGTGTTGGTTATTTTACCAAGCTATGCTTTAGCCACAGTGGACAGTCTGATGCATACAAATACAGCACATACAGTACATTCTCAATCTGTCAAGGTTGTCTGAGAGGATCATGGGAGATCTTTACCAAGCGTTTATTGTCGTTAAATGCAAGTACACTTGATTTTTGAATTATTTAAACATCATACACTAGCCTTGGCGAGAATGTGTTGTGAGAATGTTGACTGCTCGTATTTATCTCCAGTTTGTAAATATGGTCATCTCTGTAAAATAACATATAAAGGGTACATTTTCAGTTTACACACACACACACAAACACACACACACACACACACACACACATTGGGAGAGAGAGAATGAGGTCTGGGCAGCGCTGTCACTGTGTTTTGGCTTGATGAGCTCTGAGTAACGTTGCTCACCTCTCAGTCAGCACAGCCCACGCAACAGCTCCGAGTCGGTCATCACAACACACACACTCACACTGATCCCTTGTATCCGAGCAGAAATCTCATCGCAGGGATTTACTCCGAGTGAATCAAAATTGATCTTTCAAATCTTTTTGTATCACCAACATGATAGTAGGTCTAAAAAAAAACCAACCCATTCTAATGACGCATCCTGTGCCAGTCTTGTGTTCATCCATTAAAATAAATCTTTTTTTTTTTTTTTGGAGGGGGGAAATGACATCATTAAGGGGTGTGGCCAAATTAGCATTAAACATTTATCAAGCTTCATCGCAAAATTAAAAGACTAAAAACATTTGTTCACGTTAGCTTTTAACTAGTTTTTATTCTTTGCCTCACTCTTATTTAAATGTCATTGCTTTTATTATTGTAAATAGTCTAGCTGTATTTGACTTTTTAATTTTTTATGCACTTTTTAAAATATTTTTTCTTTCCATCATTGCATTACTATTCGCCTTTTCAGTAGTTTTACTTTATACTGACTATATGAAAGGTGCTATAGAAATAACTATTATTATTATTATTATTATTATTATTATTATTATTATTATAATGTAGAAGATCATATATCACTTTAATACATCACTAAAAATTTAGTTGTTGTTGTTGTTGTTATTATTATTATTATTATTATAATGTAGAAGATCATATATCACTTTAATACATCACTAAAAATTTAGTTGTTGTTGTTGTTGTTGTTATTATTATTATTTAAAAGATCTGGTTATTTAAAAATCAAGAACTTTTTGAATCTCTGAGTCTCTGTGTCCTTGCTCTGTCCTTGAAAACACACTTGTAATCTGGCTCGATGGAAACATCCCAATCCTGCACAGAACTCATTTAATCATTTAATCGCCTGTATGAGCGCGCACGCGCGCGTGTGTGTGTGTGTGTGTGTGTATGTGTGTGGAGTTGGACGAAGCAGAAGAACTGGCATTTCCTCTGCAATCTGTCCCTGAGACAGGACTACAGCCGTCTGACCATCTGACCATGTTACATCACACACACACACAGACACACACACACATACAATGTTATTCATTATACACAAATATGCCCAAATGTGTTAAATAAACACGACCCAGCCAGGAGAAATGTAAATATAATGCATGAGTGATATTACAGATTGGAAATACATGTGAACATTCCAGTTACTGAAAATGTTTGTTCAAAAATAACAACAAAACGTCTGAATATTCGAATCGAAACAATGATTAAATAGATCTGCAATGAAGTGCCACATCTGTTAATTTAGAAGTTAAATTAGAAGTTTAAATGTTATTATTTCTGTTATAAAGTTAATGGTGATAAAATTGAAACCGTGTGTGCAAACACTGTTTTGGAAAAGACAAAAAGTGCAGAGTGTAACTAAAACTAATAAGGGAATTTATTACGTTCATTAAAGATTAGAGATGCACCGATACTAAATTTCTAAGCCGATACCGATAGCGATTATTCAGAGTGATATCGGGCGATACTGATAGTTTGGTGGATCTGCCTTTTATGCCTTCTTTTAAATGAATAATAATTAATTCCACAACTCTGAAAGAAATGCAAATAAAAACATTATTCTCTCCATTTCAGCAAGTTGTTTCACAGTAACTGGTCTCATAAAACACATTACTCTAATTAACATAAACTCAATTCTGAAGATTAAAGTAAAAGCTTGTCACAAAGCTTGTCACAGTTCAGCCAGATCAGAACTCATTTTCCCAAGATGCAACACTCCCTTCTCATGCACGCATCCGCTCACCATCCCCGGAGTTCTGGTCGGACACACCTGTCACCAATCACACACACACACACTCAAGCTGCTAGTACTTAGGGATGTCATTTACCTAGAGTCAATGCGAAGTATACATTCCATCAACTCATTTCTATGTGTTACCAGGCCGATCTAGTTAGTTTGTCTTCTCGTTATCCTTGACCCTTGTTTCCGGTTTCGACTACGCTCTCTGCCTGACCCCGTTTGTGTTGATCGCTTGACCATTGCCTGTCTTACGACTACATTTCTTGAACTTCCCAATACCACGCTCTACACCTGCCACCTGCTTCTGCTTCCGTGCCGATTCGAGGTTCGTGACACAGCTCATGAATATGATCTGTATATCTCCGGTAAGCAGACGTCCACTAAATAACGCCGACTCTGTAAAGGTGTCTTCCCAATCGCTGAAATCCTGTGTCTTCCACTACACAGAATGGTTGATCATCAAGCACCATAGACTCCATTACTTTCTGAGTATTTTCTTGAGCTTTTGTGCTTCAGATTTGAATTTTCTGCTGCTGTCAAATATTTGTGCAATAGAGGGAGTCACGCTAGTCTTCTTTTTTTTTTTTTTTTTTTTTTGGCATTTAGCATTTTTAGCTGAAGCAGCCTCCACTTTAGTTTTGAAAATTCAAAGTAGTTCCACACAAGAGACATCCTCTTTACACACAGCACGAATTCGATGTGTTTTCTCGCCCACTTTTGATTGACAGGATATAATCGGCCTTGATCATCGTATGTTTTTAAACGATACCGATTATTGGCCTATTTATCAGTGCATCTCTAATATTGATATATATTTTTAAACCCATTATATGCATAAAAGAAAAACAGCATAATGATAATAAATAAAACTGTAAATAAGAATTATATAATGTCACACTAATTATATTATTACCTTTAAATAAACATTTTGATGATAAATTATGAAGACGAGCCAGCGCACACTCGTTACGTAATGTCCTTGTGTTCAACACAGAACCACAATAGAGGACTGTGTGCTAGTTTACAGGTGTCTCTGCTCACGCTGGCCCTGGTGACCGGAGCCGGTATTGCAGCTACATCTATATTCTTTAGTGGAGTTTGAGTTGTAGGATTTTTGTTTTTGTATTAGCTTTGACGAACTCGTCATATTCCTTTGCGTGTATTCATCTAAGGTGTGTAATCAAATGAGTTGTGTTTAAAGATTTAACAGAAGTTCCCCTTCCTAATTTTAACCGTGCAGAGCTTACAAACTGCAGTTTTGTCGTCATTGTCACCCAATTCAAAGTAGTTCCACACAAGACATCTTCTTTACACACAGCTTGAGTTCAACGTGTTTCCCGCCCTCTTTTGATTGACAGGATATAATCGGCCCTGATCATCGGATGATTTTAAACTATCAGCCGATGGACAGTATATATCAACGCATCTCTATTAAAGACATTATTTTGTATGCTAATTGATCATATTTTTTAGTCTTGTTACACAGGGAATATCTTTCATATATCCGAAATGTAAAATGTGGTTCCAGCTCACATTAAAAAACAACAACAAAAAAAGTGAATGAAAATTGAATTAGATTTTTCCTCAAAAATAATAATAATGATAATAATAATAATTAAGAATTTGTTTTAATAAAAAATATATATACTGAAGCCTCCAATGCACAGTTCATCTGAATCCCAAACAACCTTCCTCTTCACTCCATGTGCTCACTACACATTGTAGTTTATTTTCTCGGTTATCTTCTGCGCAAATAAAAACAGAAGATGTGTTTGTATTCAGGGCAGATCCTGGAGCATGTCTTCCTGGAAGAAGTTCTGCGTGTAGCCTGTGAGTTAGTGTGTGGACTTCAGTACTGTGTGAATAATACACACTGCTTGACTTTTTTTGACAAAAACAACAATCTTCCTTAATTATTAAGCATTCTCTCGCTCACACAGACACTCTAACACCCCCCAACGTGACTGTGTTTACATGTATACCAGTAATCTAATTATTGACCTTATTCTGAATAAGACAATATTGTGATTAAGGTGTTTGAATCGCTTTTAGAATACTCCTTTCAGGTTTTACACGTTACAGAACATAGATTGATTAACAGCACGTCATTATGTCACCATGCCACGCCGTCTGACGTTCCCTCCATAATTTCACGTATCAACATACAGTTTGTCTTCGTTATGGTACCGTATACACTTTTGGGTTTATGTTTTTATATTTAACTTTAAGGAAGCTTCGAGTGCAGTTAATTAATTGTCATGCTATACGTGCAAATAGACAATTGTTTGAAGCCGTGGGCTGCGTCCCAAACCGCATACTTAACTACTATGTAAGTAATTACGCAGTTTCGGACGCAGCCGTGCTCTCTTGTTTGCCATTAAACGTTTGAACACTGCCGTGTGTGTATGTGTCCTGTTGTAAAATGTGGTGAAAACTCCAACACGACGTTAATTGTGTGATTAAGGTGTTTACATGTCTGTCAGTACGTTTACATGGACAACAATAATCCAATATTAACCCGATTAAGACAATACTTGATTATTGATGATCTTAATCCGATTAAAGTCCTACTCGAAGTAAACACAAATTGAATTAAGACATGTTGATTATTTCTGTTTTAGTCGCAGCTTGTTGAAAAAAAAATGCAGCTTGTTACCAAGAAACTGTAAAGAAGCGTAAACTCCTCTGTCGTGAAGATGTTGTAAAACTGCTGTTCTAGAAAATTTATCAGCACCTTCTGAGCAGAAACATTCTTGATTTATCGGGAACGTGATGCTGAAATGTAAACATCAGCTGTTTGTAGGATATGAGTATAATTTCTCGCAGCGCGTATGTTATTTCATTCCTTTTAAAATCATGCTCTATTATAATCTGCCGTGTGACACGCAGCCAGTTCTTGTGAAAAGCGGATTTAAAAAAACATTTTTTACTCCTCTATAAAACGAGTAGTGTCGAGTGTTAATCTGACTCGATCCTGAGTGCATCACCGCTGATGTGTTGCAGCCTCTCTGCCCTATGCTCCAAAACACTTCCTCGCATGATTTTTATCTCTAGCGTTTTCCATGCAGTACAAACATACACTTGAATGTTGTTAAGACCTGAATCGTCATCTTCTTATAGATAAGAGTGCGCTAGTGGTGTTACGCCGTGAAATTTTCAGTAGGAAATAAACAAGTCTTTAAAAATATCAGTTTCATGGTGTCATGGTATTAACCAACCATTTTATTTTTTTAAAAAAGCACAAAAAGGAAAAAGATCAAATCTTCTTGTTATTCTTCCTTAACAACATTTTGAATGTAAGTAAAATGTGAGGCGGCAGCGTTACCCAATAGGAGAATGTTTGGATTAGTTGTGCTCAGCAATGCAGTGATCATCACACACGATGTTTATGCAACATGCAGATAAGGTTAGAAACGTCATCTGAGCAACAACAGCGGCACCGGCATAACAGAACATAGTGGATTATTATGCTTGTGTTATATAAACATTTAATCTTCTCTACATACTCAGTGTGTTTACATGGACAACAATAATCACATATGAACCTGATAAAGATGATACTCGGATTAAGAAACTACAATGTAAACAGAGATTTTTGATGATCTTAATCCAATTAAGGATTTACTTCCATACTCGAAGCAAACACAAATCGTAATAAGACGTGGAGTATTCCTGTTTTATTTGCATTATCAAAGTGCATTACAGACATGTATACATCTTAATTAACATCGTGTGGGAGTTTTCACCGCATTTTGCGACAGAACACTATATAGTAGGAGAAACACATATCTCGACTATATATAGTAGGTTAAACACATGTATTTCTGTATACTATATAGTAGGAAGTATGCAGTTTGGGACGCAGCCCACGGCTTCAAGCAGTCGTCTATTTGCACATATAGCATGACAAATAATTAACTGCACTTGAAGCTTTTGTAAAATTAAAAATAAAAACACCCAATAGTGTATACGGTACCATAATGAAGACGAACTCTATATTGATACGTGAAATTCTGGAGGGAACGTCGGGCGGCGTGGCGTTGGGACAGCGTGATGTGTGATGTTGATCTATGTTCTATAACATGTAAAACGGGAACCGGAATATTCTAAAAGCAACTCATGTACAGTAAATGACTAAATCAGAATAAGGTCAATAATTAGATTACTGCTGTCCATGTAAACATAGTCAATGTCATACTGCTTTTATTTATTTATTTTTTAAGTAATTACTCAAATTATATTCTGTTACATTGTATATTACCAGGTCTCCAAAGCTTTGCATATTTTGCTCCATTAGGAGCTCTACAATTTAACACACCAACATTTGCAGGGTTTGTTTTTCGCCCCTAATTAAAGCAACAGATGAGCCACTTCGGATATGAATCTTGAATGACTGACAGTCGCGTAGGTGTTTTTGAACTACCTGGAAGCCCCGCTCTGTTCTTCCATCTTGCATGCTTGTGACTTGACTTGGGGCACTTCCATATTCTGTTGCAGTAAACGGAGAATGTTCTGGAATAAAATGCATCAGTGTGTGTTTAATGTAGCTAACACTCGTATACAGCTTAAGTTGCGTAACTAGATTTATTAGTGATGTCACCAAAAAATTGTGACCGAAAATGAGGGTGGAAAAGCTACTTTTTTTATGCAAAAGATACCCGAAGAGATTAATATGGTTTATAATGAAGTGGACAAATCTCCAAATCTAACACTTTATAAATTATTTTAATGGTGTTGATCGTTAGAAAGGGGAACTTGTTAAACTGCATATGGTGGAAATGCTGATTTTCCTGTATTTATTTATTTTCTGTCGGTTCTGGGAGATTAAAACATTTATCATGAGATTTTTTTAAAAATCGCAAAAAGGGGGAAAAATTAATATTGCAGTGTTCTAGTACTGTAGTGTTGTTTAGGATAAATCCAGATTGATCAATTTTTTTGTGCCGTTTCACCCAGATACAAAATTGGTGAGAACCACTGTAGCAATGACCATGATGAAGAAGTATATATTAATCTAGAGAAATGTTCAAGTTTAATTGACGAGATGCAGGTTAAGGGGAGAATAAAGCAGTAGGTACGGCGAGAGCTGGGTCAGTAATGGAGGACGCTGACCGAGGGAGGACACTCGAGCAGAAGAGCCTGATGTGATTAATGAGCTCCTCCTCTGTCTCTTGGGTGATGTTTAGCCTGGACACATTAAGCAAATTTGATTTGCTGCTTCTTCTGTACCTAATTAGATTTCTGTGTCTAGACGAGCTGTTAGCATGTGAGCACCGGCTTCTTACAAGCGAGACCGTGCTCTAATTAAATTACTGACTGTTTAGATTTTAAGGATGAAGAGTATAAAAAAAAAACGACACTAACCAGATTTCATCTTCTTTAAAAGTTCATTTTAAGGTCGTAAAATATAGAGTATAAAAGCTTGTACTTTTAGCGCGCTAGAGTGTTTCAAGGTTGTAGTGTACTTTTGAAACTTGTTTAAGGTAGAAACCCTGAAGTGCAAAAGTTTGTGTCCCCCATAATGATGGAATATTCATCTGTATAGTACTATTCTGGAAAAAAAAATATTTTTATATGGAAAATATTTTGTTTTTGCCTGATCTGAACAAAGCTGAGAGAGCGCGAGAGAGCGAGCGGCTACAGGCTGAACATTATTAAAAAGCTGTTCAGAGGATGTGAAAGTTTTGGAGGTGTTTATACAGATAAAGAGCAGACATGAAAGTTCTTAAACAATATTTATGGCAAAATTTTTTAAATATTTTTTTAAATATATCTTTTTAGCCATTTATGTTAAAGAAACCTCTATGAAACCAAACCACGCTAAATGTGCTGTTAATCTACATGACGTCTTAAACGTGGCCGGAAGGGGACGTAAACATTTGCACTCTGCTGTAATTGGGGCTGCATTCATCAGTATTTTAGTAAATTTGTGTGTAAATGTTTTCGTGGCCAAAACCGAACTAAAGATTCTTGCCGGATTTACTCAAGTTTCTGATTTTCTTTTTGAATGCAAATCAGCTGTAATTTAGCACTTTGCTTGAAAGCATGAAAGTGCCTTCATGTCAGATTTAGCCACGCCCACAAAACAAAAGAATATAAAATGGCAGGCGGGGGAAAAAAAAGCTCATCCTAAGTATGGTGTGTGCGAAGTCTTCCAGTGATGCAGTGTGTCCGCTACAATAGACACTCACTCACTCTTACTGCTCTTATAGGGTGGCATCACGTTTGTCCTTATTGAATGACTAGGGTTATTTGTTGTAATGTATGGATTTGATTTGGAATCACGTTCCTTCACATGGTTAATATTAAATTGGGGTTAAGGGAAGTAAATAAGTGTTTTAAAGTCGACAGAGTAATCCGTATATAAAATCACGCTACCTCAACACTTGGAATCATAAGCTGTAGGTAAATTTCTGCAAACCCTGGAGTGTAACATGAGTTACGAACATTTTTCCATGTTTTTTTTTTTCTTCTGTAAGCTGTGTCTTTGTACGATTAACTTTTTTTAATTTAAACCGGAGTGTAATAACGAGATGAAACTGTTGACGACTTTTTAACTAGCGAACGACAATAGAGGTAGAATGGCTCTACATTAGTTATTGTAGTGGAGCGGAGTGTCGTACGCTTCACCTTTACAGAGAACAGGAGGTGAAACGAATTCGTTTGCAGCTATGAATGTCACCAAGTGGCATTTACGCCCAGACAAAGCAAACATTAAAAAGGGCAGCTGAGACTTCCGGTGGAGCGAGACGGCCCACTGAGCGGTGGATCAGGTGTGCTGGTATGGCACATGCCACACTCTGTGTGTCTGTGTGTGTGTGTGTGTGTGTGTGTGATATTTGGCTATGAGCATCTCAGAGGAGAGAAAGCATTCTTTAGACCCCATTACTGAAGCTGAAAGTTTAATGAGGCCGTAAAAAGGCTGAACAGGGTTCCGAGTTAATGTGCTCTGCTGTTCTGTTGGCGCTAAAAGCCACTGTGGAATCCTTCACACACACACACACACACACACACACACACACACACAGCGCTCATCTGTCTTTCAGTTGTATGGTTATAAGAGGGATAATGCTTGGACTATGAGCATCCAGTGAGACCCTGATTTGTGATTGGCCGAGCCTCGGTGTGTGTGTGTGTGTGTGTGTGTGTGTGTGTGTGTGTGTGTGCTCGGAGATAAAGCGCCCGGAGGAAGCTGTGAGGACTTTGTACCAGCACGTGGCTAATCCGTCCTGTTGAATTTTCCTGTTTTTTATAACTCTTCCTTGCTGTACTCCTAGTCGCTGTACTCCCCCTTGCTGTACTCCCCTTGCTGTACTCCCCTTGCTGTACTCCTCCTTCCTGTTCTCCTAGTTGCTGTACTCGTTCTCGCTGTACTCCTCCTTGCTGTACTCCTCCTTGCTGTACTCCTCTTTCCTGTTCTCCTAGTTGCTGTACTCCTCCTTCCTGTTCTCCTAGTCACTGTTCTCGTTCTCGTTGTACTCGTTCTCGCTGTACTCGTTCTCGCTGTACTCGTTCTCGCTGTACTCCTCCTTGCTGTTCTCCTAGTCGCTGTCCCCGTTCTTGCTGTCCCCGTTCTCGCTGTCCCGTTCTCGCTGTACTCCTCCTTGCTGTACTCCTAGTCGCTGTACCCGTTCTCGCTGTCCCCGTTCTTGCTGTCCCCGTTCTTGCTGTCCCCGTTCTCGCTGTACTCCTCCTTGCTGTACTCCTCCTTGCTGTTCTCCTAGTTGCTGTACTCCTCCTTGCTGTACTCCTCCTTGCTGTACTCCTCTTTCCTGTTCTCCTAGTTGCTGTACTCGTTCTCGCTGTACTCCTCCTTGCTGTTCTCCTCGTTCTCTGTACTTGTTCTCGCTGTACTCCTCCTCGCTGTCCCCGTTCTCGCTGTCCCCGTTCTCGCTGTCCCCGTTCTCGCTGTCCCCGTTCTCGCTGTCCCCGTTCTCGCTGTACTCGTTCTTGCTGTACTTGTTCTCACTGGACTCCTCCTTGCTGTACTCATTCTCACTGGACTCCTCCTTGCTGTACTCATTCTCACTGGACTCCTCCTTGCTGTACTCCTAGTCGCTGTACTCCTCCTTGCTGTACTCCTCCTTGCTGTTCTCCTAGTCGCTGTACTCCTCCTCGCTGTTCTCCACCTCGCTCTTCTCCTCCTCATTGTACTCGTTCTTACTATACACTTCATTGTTGTACTTACTGTACTTGTTCTCGCTGTTCACGTTGTTCTCGCTCTTGCTGCACTCGTTCTCGCTGTCCTCACTATACTCAGCGCTGTTTTCGTCCTCACGGTTATATTTCTTATTTTCTTACCCTCATACATTCCTCGCTGTTCTTATCCTTGCTCTAATAATCCTCGCTTTTCATTCTTCTCCACAAACTTAAAAAGATTTTGCTGTATGTCTGTGCAAAAGTTATCGCTCTCTCTCTCATTTTTCATTCATCATTCATCTCTTTTTGTTCTTTTTTGCTCCCTCTCTCATTCATTCATTCTTCATTCATTCAGTCTTAATCTCTCTCTCTCTCTCTCTCTCTCACTCACCCTCTCTTGGGTGAAGATGCGGTAATCAGCAGGAGGTGGTGAGACAGCTGAGAGCTGAGTGTTTATCAGCGTGTTCTCAGACAGGAAAGAGAAAAAATCAGCAGCTGTGTCACTCAGTGAGGAAGCGGATCTGCTTGACGTCGTCATGGCATTTGAAAGCTCGACCTCAGAACATCACACATTACCTTTTCATTACTGTACGATGAATAATTTGTGTTGCAGCGTCATCACGGCTAAATATAAAGATCAGATTTAGTGTCACTGCGATGCAGTTCACACAGAGTGGCATTTTCCCATTACTGCTATGGTTTTTAGAATCATTCATTATAACACCAAAATTAAAATTCAACTCTCCAGTGACCAAAGTCTTACAAGAGACAAGTCTGATTTGTGAAACTGTCAGTTGTTGAGTTTAAAACAATAGGTTTATTTATTTTGACTGACTTAAGCTGTAATAAATAGAACTAAGCTGTAATAAAGAATATTAAACTGAAATGAACATAATAAAACTATAAAAAGAATATTAAACTGTAAAAGAATATTAAACTGTAATGAACAGAATTAAACTGTAATAAAGAATCTAAAACTGAAATGAACATAAAACTGTAATAAGGAATATTAAACTGTAATAAAGAATATTAAACTGTAAGAGAATATTAAACTAATGAACAGAATTAAACTGTAATAATCTAAAACTGAAATGAACATAATAAAACTGTAATAAGGAATATAAAACTGTAATAAAGAATATTAAACTGTAATGAAGAGAATTAAACTGTAATAAACTGCAGTTAACTGTGATGAATGTGATTTGAAACAGTAATTAATAGCTATAACAAACTGCATTAAATTGTAATTAATGCTGACAGTAATGAACTATAATGAACAATAAATTAAACTGTAATTAATAGTACCATGTTACTGAAGTAAGAAATGCAGCTTATAAAATTCTCCACTGTTATTCTTAGGTTTGTAAGATTAGACTCTCAAACTGGTGGGATCATGGTCTGGTTCTTTAAAAGATTTTTTTATTCCTAAGCTCGGTTCTAGCTCTGCTTCCGGTTCTGCATCAGTGTGTGTGTGTCTGTGTGAGCGAGAGAGAGAGAGAGAGAGAATGGTAAACTAAGGCTCTGGTCAAGTTTGTGAAGTGGTTCAGGGAGTTTTCCAACATACTTATGTGTTCTGTCCATGGTGTGTGTTGCTGAATAATCCTGACATGCCGGAGGTGTTGAAGGACACTCTTGTCTTGTATTACTGTCTCTGATGTGCTTACACCTTTTCCATGTTTGTGACATGGCTGAAGGTGTGAGCGGCCTCGGCACAAGCGTGTGGTCCCAGTGAGCTGAATGTTAAATTAGCGCTCACTTGTTTCAGATGCATCCACTTCATGAACACACTCTTTACTTAGCTGAGCACCTTGTCTTGCTCTCTCAGCTCCTTTTTCAGCTGTAACACAGCAATGCTTTCTCCAAGTCTCAATGAAACATCTGTCATGACTCCGGGTTTTTCACCGAGCGTCTGGGTAACAAAGAGAACGAAGGCGAATCGTTTGATTCATGAGTTCCTCAACTTGTATCATGGCAGAAAAATAAGATGGGAGCAAACTCATTGCAATAATCCTTCATTTTCCCCCTGATCATCACTGATTAAAACGTAATCTACATGTTTGTCTTTTTCAGTGGTGTTGCTGAATTCGAAAGAATCCCAGGCCGAACTGGGCTGGACGTCTTATCCTGCAAATGGAGTAAGTCTTTCTTAATCGTTTGTCTTTGCAAAGCTAAAAATGTAATGTTCGCTGTTTATATATTAAATGATGGAACCCAGACCGTGAAATCTTTTAAAAGAACACTTTCGCACTGTCCATTCATTAACTTTTAGTTAGAAATTTTTGTATTTAACAAGAAAAGCCTACTTGGTATTGAATAAACAACAATGAACTCAAATGAGCAGTTAACTGTAATTAATTACATTTAATAATTAGCTATAATAAACTGCATTCAACTCTAAAAATCTGTAAAACACTACTACACTGTAGTAAACTGGAATTAATTCTAGTTAACAATAATTTATAACTAAAACAACATTCAGCTGTAATAAACTGTAAATAACTAGCTGCATTTAAAAAAAAAACAAATATAAAGAATAAAACAAACAATATTGATTAAGACAAAAAACAGTAATGTTTTAAGTAAATTGTACTAAATATAAATTATATGAAATGTAAATAAATATAGTATAATGAATTTATAATAGGTAATGACAAATATAATAATGTACAGTTAATAATATCGTAGACAACAATATCAACCTGATAGTTGAAGGATTTACTGGCTATGGTTTGTTTAATCTAGTAATCAAAGTGATTTAGCTTGACGTGTCATTTGCTAAACTTTAATCGATACACCAAAGATCACCATTGATGGTGAACAGTGTAGGTAAAGAGGGATTTTATTGGCTATGGTTGTGTTTATCTATGTTTGTATCTACATTTAGAAAAATAAGTGAAATTTCTGTCATTATTGTAATTTTTTCCACGTCGCTTTTGAAAATGTAATAAATTGTGGTGTGAGCGATATGAATGAATGCAAGATGTCGTTATGTGACATGCAGTTTATTGGGAAATGCCAGACTTGTCTTTAATGTAACTTTGCGTAGAAAGGACTTCTTCGTTCAAGTTTAGTAGTTTCAATTTTGGGAGACAGGGAGAGATTATTAGGTATGCTTACTATCCCGTGATGGACAAGACTCTACTTTTGTGTAATAGAAAGTCTAGTCATGTTAAGCTTGAGTAAACTAATGCGTTTTCAGCCTAGACTTGATTGTCTAGGAGACTGAGGTTGTGTTTGAGTCCCCAACTCTAATTGGAAGGCTCTTCCATAACTGTGGGGCTTTGTAAGAGAAAGCTCTTCCAGCTGCTGTAGCGGTCACTATTCAAGGTACCAACAAATAGCCTGCACCTTTTGATCTAAGTAGGCGTGGCAGATCGTAAAAGACCAAAAGTTTACTCCGGTACTGTGGCATGAGACCATTTAGTGCTTTATAGGTCAGTTTTAAAAAAATATATACTTTATTTATTTATTTGTATCATTTTTATAAAATCTTTTTAATGATTTTATAATCATTGCAAAATTTTACTGGGAGCCAATGCAGTGTGGATAACATAGGGGTTATGTGTTAATACTTTCTGGTTCTGAAGAGAAATGTACCAAAATGTTTTGAAGTAAACAGCCTTAGGTCAGGAAAATACAAACTCCTGGGTGGAGGAACACCTTCAGAATCATAAATCAACTGACTAAACACACCTGAATTGAGTGTTAAAGCAAATTCTGCAGTGAATCTGTGCTAGAACCCACTAGAACATCTGTTTGAGGTCAGTTTTCAGGACACAAATCTGAAATTTTCATTATTCCCAGTTTAAAAGTAAGCAGTGTGTGTAACAGAAGCTCACAGTGATGGCTGGATTAACACCTCCCCGTCCTCATAGCCTGCAGCAATGTCATATTTTCACACTAAAGTGTCTTATTTTGTTATGTTGTTTTTTTTCTGAGAAATGGGAAGAAGGATGTGCGGCTTGCTTCATGCTCACAGTCAGGAATTACTGCAGCTTTCTCATGCTGAGGAAATACAAAACACAGGGCTCAACAGTGCGACCATTTAAAAGACGTACTTTGTGCAACTGAAAAAATATTTTGTTGCACCGGTGCGAGTGACCTGTTCGGAGTTGTATAATACAATCGAAATAAAAACTACAAGTCCAAAATGCATCTACACTGAGCAACAGTTACTTTCACACTGCTTTTCATCATCTCAAGTAACTGAACAAGTGTGTAAATACTGTAAAGAAGCCATTCTGATAAGAGTAACACTGTACATCTGCTTCTCTCAACTTCCCGATCTCACAAACCGCCATCTTTTAATGATCCCGCAAAATGACCTGAACCTGCGACTGTGACCTGCTTGTGTAGACACAGCGAGTAAATTAATAATAATGCTAATGCTACAAGGTGGGGTTTAATTCAAACTTCTTTATTAAATAAATTCCTCACCAATTCCTCATAATCAAGAGTAAGAACTGTTCAGTCTGTAAACATACAGTACACTGCCGCTCTCCTTCACTCTCTTCACCAACTCTAATAGAGAGCGCGTTCACATCATTTAAACTCAAGGTTGCCAGATATAACTAGAAAAGTCAACTCCAGAATAGATATTATAATAAATTCATAAAATATAAATAAAATGAGAAATGAAATAATGTTTAATTACTATGGGTTGCATTTAATATCAATTTGACATTAAGCCTAGTTTGCTATTTCCTTTGTAGGCTATTAGTCTTTTTCCTAATATGGATCATTTTTGTGGTAGACTGCTTTTAATTAGGACTCTTTATTGTTTAAGATATTTAAAAATAAATATTTTATGCTTGTTTATTTATCAATTAACCTACAGTATTTCTCATTGCTATTAGTTTATGTCACTTAACATTGACCATGAGCAGAGAGCTTACAGTTTACTGTTTATGACAGACCTACTGATTAAAACTTAAACAAAAAAAAGATTGATATCTGGATCAGTTTTGGTCGATCAAGATGACAAGAAATTGGTATCGGCTGTAAAAATGCTGATCGGCTGTAAAAATGTTTTGCATCTGACGGGCAAATGAACTCATCCAATCACATCCTATATGAGATTATTCAGATATGTACACAATATACACAGAGCGGTTCGAGTACTGGCTTTGGAAAACTTGGAAAATGTCTAATAGTGTAGCTTTAAATATGTTTAAGAGGAACAGACTTCAAACACTGAACATTGAGCTTTATTGTATTTGTTTTTTGCATACAGTCTGTAAAATTAACTGAATATTCCAGTTAATATATCATTAATATATTATAATATATTTAGTTTATCAGAAGGTAAATTAAGTTGTCAAATTCCTAAATCCTGTCATAATTGACAAGCTCTTTCTCATGCCTACTCGTATGTTATATTGTACCACGTTAACATTACTATCTCTTTATAAAAAAATAAATAAAAAAGTACATTTGAACCGTGCTCCTAAATTTTTGACTGCTCCTAAAAAAGAAATAGTGTACAACCCTGAAGCATGATTTCAGATAACAAATTCAGCCTCATTGCAATATTCTTAATAAAAATATAGCTATTTGTTCTCCGCAAATGTGATTCAACTGAATGTGTAATTTAACCATAAAAAGTGTGTTTTTATCAGGACTGTGTGGAAAAAGGCAGTTAGTAGGGTGTGGTTTGTTGTGAGTGATTGAAAGTTTGTGAGTTTGAATCCCAGCACTGCAATAGAGCTGCTGATAAACTGCTCATCTCATGAAACAAACAAACAAAAATCAAGTTTAAAAAAAAAAAAAATCACAAAAATAAGATGAAATGCGAATAAAAAAAATCTGAAAAAGGCATGAAACTCAAGTGGAAAAATTTACAAGAAACACAAAAATGCAGTTTATGTTTCATAAACATAAACAAACTAAATCACAAAAAGAAAGAAAGAAAAAATGACTTCAAAAGAGAAATACTGCATGGAAGAAAAATAAGAAATAAAAAAATGAGCAAGAAATTTAATAACATTACAAAATCCAGATTAATATAAGAAATGATAAATATTATCCAGGTTTAAAAATGTTACAAAAAGCAGCATCATCACTCACAAAAACATAAATAGGATGACACTTAAAAACGTAAAAACACCAAAACAACCCAATAAACAGTGAAATTCTTAAACAAACAAACTTTAATAAAAAAACATTTTCAGTGTATAAAACAGTGTGTGTGTGTGTGTGTGTGTACGCAGTGGGAGGAGATCAGTGGTGTGGACGAGAAGTACAAACCTATCCGCACGTACCAAGTGTGTAACGTGATGGAGCCGAACCAGAACAACTGGCTGCGGACAGGGTGGATTGGGCGGCGTGGAGGTCAGCGCATCTTTGTGGAGCTGCAGTTCACGCTGCGTGACTGTAATAGCATTCCGGGTGTTGCGGGTAGCTGCAAGGAGACCTTCAACCTGCTGTATGCTGAGTGGGACCGGCCGCTGGGGGGCCACGACGATGACGAGGCGCGCTACAGTAAAGTGGACACCATCGCGGCTGATGAGAGCTTCACGCAGGGCGACCTGGGCGAGAGGAAGATGAAGCTGAACACAGAGGTGCGCGAGATTGGCCCGCTGACGCGCCGCGGTTTTCACCTGGCCTTCCAGGACGTAGGCGCGTGCGTGGCCATCGTCTCTGTGCGTGTTTATTACAAACGCTGCCGTGCCGCCGTGCAGAACCTCGCCGTCTTCCCCGACACGGTGGCCGAGGCTGCGTTTGCCACGCTCGTGGAGGTCCGGGGTGTATGCGTCAACAATTCCGAGCCTGACGCCACCGACTCGCCTCCCAGGATGCACTGCAGTGCCGAGGGTGAGTGGCTTGTGCCCATCGGGAGGTGCAGCTGCAGCGCCGGCTATGAGGAGGGACACAGCAGCTGTGAAGGTAGGAACTGTTTAGGAACTTCTCAAATCTAAATACTGTGCTGTTTGGGATGTTGGTCAACTTTCAGTGGAACGTTTAAAAAATAAATAAATAAATAAATAAATAAATAAATAAAAATGGCTGTAAAAGCACAAGAAACCTTTTCCAAATTTGTTGTGTTTGCATGTTCATAGAGAGAATTGTGTTGAATAAAGAAACCACCTTGGACCGACAGGAGACGAATGCTATAAAATAGAAAGCATCAGTTTTATTGTTTCATGTTGCATGAGGTGATAGAAGTGGACGCTTCGAGTTGTAGCTGACTTTTAAGTCTTCAAACAAGCAAACTACATTCAGGCCCAAGGTTTCTAGGATTAATTAAAACCACCAACATCAGGGATGTACGTGTGTGTTTAATATTTATGGAGGGAGTCTCCAGTGTCGGAGGTAAAACTGTAACTGTAAGCTATAAGTTTTCCATTTACGTTTATTCACTAACATGAGAAGCTGCGTTTGTTTCTGTCTTATTAACTATAAGAGAGAATAAAGAGAAGCTGGGGAGGGATATATTTATATATATTTATAGCTGCTGTAACATAAGCGGGAAGAGGAACTAACTTGATAAAGCATGACGTGTCATTCTTTATTGTAAAAAGAAAATATTGTTGGCAACTTACTGTGGTATAAGAGGAATAAAATACACTTTTTTTGAGAGACAGATTTTTTTTTTTCTTCTAAAGACTATTTTTTTTTCTGTTTCTTTTCTACTGGTGCCTTGAAAGCGTCCTGAACTCTGGTCTCCAGGTGTAAATACTAGAATCCTGAATATTTGGTTTATTATTAAGCTTATTTGGTATATTATTTGGGGAAAAAAATCACATATATTATTAAAGTGTTGTTACTAATGGTGTATTAATGCATTAAACATGATCAGTGAAGGGAACTTTAACATAAAACATTCAAATCTATGTAGTGGGTAAAGTGAAGGAGATAAATAATCCTGAAGATGTTAAGAGAATGGCAAGAAATTTTATATTTTGCTTTAAATGAAACAGGTGGAGCATTTAAAAAAAAAAAAAAATAAATAATGTTGTGATGTTATAGAAGTGACTTACATAATCTGTTTTCCTCCAAAGTTCTGACCTGGTTTTGTGTGAAAAGGAAAAGCGCAGGGCCGCAGACGTGCAATCAGTGCTCGTTTGTCCTGGATTTATGAAATGGGTCGTGTTTGGTTTAGTAAATAGTCGACACATTTGGAGATTATGTAGTTCCTGATTATGTTCCTGAATCAAGCCCTTTCATGACACCTCATCGATGACTCATCATGTTATTCAGTCATAGTTACGTCATCTCCAGTTATCTCCAAAAAAAAAGGCGTTCTGGGGTTGTGACCTGATTTGATGGAAAAAGGAAGCGAAAGGCGTCGAGCCGAAGAGGAAGTAACGGAGTGGGAAGGAGCCGAGACGGTTCGAAATTAATTTTTATAGCCTTCATTTTTTTAAAACCTTCAGCAGGGTAGAGTAATGAACTCAGGTCTGCTTTTACATTTGTAGGTACGTCATCGAACACATTTCACAAACATCCATCAAAATCCTGCAGTTATAAAGCAATAGATGAGTCAGGCTGCAACAGATGCACGTAATCTGGATTGTGTAATCAGATCACGTGTGTTTTTAAATGTATTAAAGTCTAATTGTATCCTTTCATCTCACTTTTACTTAACCTTCTTATTTTTACAATAATGGCTATTGTGTTTCTTGATAATTTACCGAATGCTAATAAATTCCTTTAAATGACCATTTTGAGCATGTGTGCTGTGACTGTCAGGAAAAATGATATTTGGGCAAATATAAAGACGCTTCTCATGTCTCGGAAAATAGGAAATGTTGATAACTTCTGGTTTCTACAGTATCTCACAAAAGTGAGAACACCCCTCACATTTTTGCAAATATTTGATTATATCTTTTCATGTGACAACACTGAAGAAATGACACTTTGCTACAATGTAAAGTAGTGAAAAGTAGTAGTAAAATTTATATAGTTGCAGAAAGAATGTGTGAAGGACCAGGAACATCTGATACATAAAAAATGTATCCCTGGATCCCTCTGACATCGGCAACAACCATCCGGAATCACTTCTCTGTTTTCTTTCTAAAGTCCTTGAACGCACTGTCTACAATCATCTGTCTGTCCAGTTCTCACAGAACAACCTCCAAGATCCTAACCAGTCTGGCTTCAAAGTGGCTCATTCCACAGAGACTGCCATTTTGGCTGTCACTGTGACGCTACATGCTGCTAGATCAGATCTGTCCAGTCCTCATCCTCCTCGACCTTGCTGAATCGTTTGACACAGTCAACCACAAGACTTTCTTGTCCACCGTCATGAGTCTCGGAATTCATGGTGCAGCACCGAAGTGGTTTGCTTCCTACAGTGAGAGAAAGAAGTATTTGATCCCCTGCTGATTTTGTACGTTTGCCCACTGACAAAGAAATTATCCATCTATAATTTTAATTGTAGGTTTAATTGAACAGTGAGAGACAGAATAACAACAAGAAAATCCAGAAAAACGCATGTCAAAAATGTTATAAATTGATTTGCATTTTAATGAGGGAAATAAGTATTTGCCCCCTCTCAATCAGAAAGATTTCTGTCTCCCAGGTGTCTTTTATACAGGTAACGAGCTGAGATTAGGAGCACACTCTTAAAGGGAGTGCTCCTAATCTCAGTTTGTTACCTGTATAAAAGACACCTGACTACAGAAGTAATCAATCAATCAGATTCCAAACTTTCCACCATAGCCAAGACCAAAGAGCTCTCCAAGGATGTCAGGGACAAGATTGTAGACCTACACAAGTCTGGAATGGGCTACAAGACCATTGGCAAACAGCTTGGTGAGAAGGTGACAACAGTTGGTGTGATTATTCGCAAATGGAAGAAACACAAAAGAACTGTCAATCTCCCTCGGCCTGGGGCTCCATGCAAGATCTCCCTTCGTGGAGTTGCAATGATCATGAGAACAGTGAGGAATCAGCCCAGAACTACACGGGAGGATCTTTTCAATGATCTCAAGCAGCTGGGACCATAGGCACCAAGAAAACAATTGGTAACACATTACGCCGTGAAGGACTGAAATCCTGCAGCCCCCGCAAGGTCCAACTGCTCAAGAAAGCACATACATGCCGGTCTGAAGTTTGCCAATGAACATCTGAATGATTCAGGGGACAACTGGGTGAAAGTGTTGTGGTCAGATGAGACCCAAATGGAGCTCTTTGGCATCAACTAAACTCGCCATGTTTGGAGGAGGAGGAATGCTGCTTATGACCCCAAGAACACCATCCCCACCATCAAACATGGAGGTGGAAACATTATGCTTTGGGGGTGGTTTTCTGCAAAAGGGACAGCACAACTTCACCGCATCAAAGGGACGATGGACGGGGCCATGTACCGTGAAATCTTGGGTGAGAACCTCCTTCCCTCAGCCAGGGCATTGAAAATGGGTCGTGGATGGGTATTCCAGCATGACAATGACCCAAAACACACGGCCAAGGCAACAAAGGAGTGGCTCAAGAAGAAGCACATAAAGGTCCTGGAGTGGCCCAGCCAGTCTCCAGACCTTAATCCCATAGAAAATCTGTGGAGGGAGCTGAAGGTTCGAGTTGCCAAACGTCAGCCTCGAAACCTTAATGACTTGGAGAAGATCTGCAAAGATGAGTGGGACAAAATCCCTCCTGAGATGTGTGCAAACCTGGTGGCCAACTACAAGAAACGTCTGACCTCTGTGATTGCCAACAAGGGTTTTGGCACCAAGTACTAAGTCATGTTTTGCAGAGGGGTCAAATACATATTTCCCTCATTAAAATGCAACTCAATTTATAACATTTTTGACGTGTTTTTCTGGATTTTTTTTTTATTCTGTCTCTCACTGTTCAAATAAATCTACCATTAAAATTATAGACTGATCATTTCTTTGTCAGTGGGCAAACGTACAAAATCAGCAGGGGATCAAATACTTTTTTCCCTCACTGTACCTGTAATATCGCTCATACGAGGTCTCACAAGGCTCAGTACTTGGTCCTTTTCTCTTCTCCCTCTATACTCGATCTCTTGGTGAGGTCATATCCTCACATGGGTTCTCATACCACTGCTATGCGGATGACACTCAACTCATCCTCTCCTTCCCTCAGATCCTCTTGTTTCTGCATAAATCTCAGCATGTCTGGCAGCTATTTAATCAGCTGAAGCTTAATCCAGCAAAACTGAACTTCTGTTCATCCCAGCTGATTCATCACCATGTCAGGATCTTGTGATCTCCCTGGAAAACTCTCTGATCCCACCTTCAGTTACTTCATGCAATTTTGGGGTGACCATGGACAATCAACTGTCCTTTTCCTCTCACATTGCTGATCTGAGACACTCATGCCAATTTCTCCTTTACAACAACAGAAGGATTTGTCCATTTCTATCCACACAGGCCACTCAGGTGCTGGTTCAGTCTCTTGTCATTTCAAGATTGGACTGCTGCAACTCACTCTTGGCAGGTCTTCCTCTGAGCACCATCTGACTTCTGCAACTGATCCAGAATACAGCTGCTTGACTTGTTTTCAACCTTCCCAAGTTCTCCCACACCACCCCATTGCTACTCTCCCTCCACTGGCTTCCTGTAGCTGCCCGCATTAGACTTAATACTCTGGTACGTGCCTACAAAGCCAAAAATGGACCGGCACCCACTTACCTCAAATCACTTATTACACCCCGCACTGCCCCTCATTCCCTCCGAAACTCTAGCACTGCTAGACCGGTGCCATTATCTCTCAGGGTACAAGGAAGGCATGCATCAAGACTCTTCTCTGTTCTGGCA
The DNA here is from genome assembly GCA_012411365.1 of Ameiurus melas. Lineage (NCBI taxonomy): Eukaryota > Metazoa > Chordata > Actinopteri > Siluriformes > Ictaluridae > Ameiurus > Ameiurus melas. The sequence goes on from CM022753.1 coordinate 22,544,806, forward strand.
CCCATGTGGTGGAATGAACTTCCCCTAAATGTCCGAACAGCTGAATCGCTGGCACTCTTCAAACAATGTCGAAAGACCGACCTCTTCCTAAAGTGCTTAAATTAGCATGTTTCATTAAAAAAAAGAAAACCATTTTCTTAATATCTTACCTCCTAACAGGAGTTTAAAACTGATGGTATTCTTGGTTAGTGACTTACTGAAACAGTATCAGGATGTATTTATTGATCGAGACTTCAAAGCACTTCTGTAAGTCACTCTGGATAGGGGCGTCTGCCAAATGCCGTAAATGTAAATGAAATCCCGTTGAAATGTTTATTATAAGGATTATTCTGTTTGTGATGGAGTTGATTTGCCTGAACAGATATGACGACAGACTGCAGTGCAGAATTACATGGCTAGGTTGCATCATGAGTGTGAATGTGACTTGCTCATTTAGTGTTGGAGTGTGTGTGTTTCTGTGTGTGCTCATATATTAATACACAGCAGACAGCACAGGCAGGCTGCACATGACTGTATGAAGACTGCTCAGGCAGTAGGAGTGTGTGTTTCTGTGTTTCAATGCATGACTGGATTTATAGCCATCTTCAATTCAGATGTGAATGGTGTGTACAAGTGTGGGCTTCTTGTAAAATCCTACAATGATTAGCAAAAATCAGCATCAGATTCTGCCACATGCAAAGTGCCCAAATCTCCCACACTGCATTGCACATTATGAGCTGCGAAATATGTCGGCATTCACACACACTGTGCTCATGTCACTGTGACACATCAGTGTAGGACGAGTGCCATTTCTGGATCAATGGCTGGATGTGTGAAAGAGAAAGATGGTCATTAGAGTAAATGACTATGACGGTGGAGATCATAATAACATCAGTCATTTGAAATCAAAATTTTGAAGGATTGTGCTTGAATCATCTGTATGAATCACTTCTTTGTCCGTGATCTTCCTCTGTAGTGCTTCAACTTTTTCCCACCTCAAAATGGCCTCTGATCAGCTTGTCTCACCATCAGAACCCTTAAAAGTGACTCCATGACCCTTTCTCCAGGATGTGGTGTTCTAGGCAGTGGGATGTGGTGTCCAAAATCATGACCAAAAAAAAAAGCATCTGGACTACTGTTTGTTTATTGAGGCCATTGGTGTCTGATCTACTCTGCAGGATTTCATTCCAGTCAATTAGGTGTTCCACCTGATTCCACCTTGACCTTTAATCGACTATAAGGTGTGGGTCCTGTGATTTGTTGGAATTAAAATCTGCAGCTGCCCCTGCTCTTTGTGGATAAGGTTGCTCAAAAAAAACAACCATGGAGTTTTAAATGCTAGCCTGAAATCAGTCATGGAATCACCTCACTACCACTACCAGTACTCAAGGGCACAGATGAAATGGAGGGAAAGGATGAAACTTTCCTCCCAGGATTGAGGTTATATTCATTTGAGCTTTTACATGCAGATGGCAATGAAGATGGTGACTCCAAAGAGCTTCCTAGAGGTGTGGACAAGAACATGGCTACTGGTGGTCTTGCAGAAAATGACCAGTCCTTCATGCTTGACTACAGGGATCGAACATCTAAGTCTGTTTGATTTCGACATCTAAATAACATCCAACATCTAAATCTGTCTGTTTTGGGGCAGATTCCAGAAATGCATCATGTTCTCTTTAAATTTTCATTTCATTCTTGATTAGTTGAGTGTGTTTGTTTGGTGGGTTCACTCGTGATGCAAAACATCAAGGTGTAGATCTTGGGTGTCTGATATTATCCACAAAGAAACAGTATGGCTGCAGGTTTTGGTTCCATCCAATCAAGAGTCACACCTGATAGTCAATTGACGGCCATGTTACACTGATCGGTTGGAGCAAAAACTGGTCGTTTGGAGTCCTGGATCTCCTTTTTTTTTTTTATAATAATGGACACCATTTCTGGAGCAGAAAACGCACTACCGTCTGAATGCAAGTAGAATATCCCACTATTGCATACCATTTATTTTAATAAACATATTAGAAATCTTTGAACTTAATGGTCCGAATAAAAACACAGAATCTCAAGAGCAAATTTGTTCCCATCAAAAAACATTTTTGAAATGGCTCTTTTAAGTATATGTTTCAGCAGCCTCAGTTCTTGGACGCGCCATCGAATTTCCACATGTCTATAACGTTTCTGTTCAGAGTGTGTGATTGTACACAAGTGCTTCACCTCTTCTGACAGTGGGCAGTTCATGTCTGGAGAAATGACCGTCGCTGTCACTTAACCTCAGAAGAAGGCTCAGTGTTTGAATCGTTCTGTCTGCTCACTATTAAACACTCCTCTCATCACGCTCCTTCTTATTTTAAAGGTATGCATCAGCCCTGCGTGTGTCTGTGTGTGTGTGTCAGTGTACGAGTCGATAATGTTGAGTGGTGTTTCTTAATACTGTACACAAGAACAAAAGTGTGAGATGGAGGAGTAAATGCTCGCTTTTTAGCGAGTGACTCAAAGGGCAGCCTGAGCACCAGCTTGTTTTTCACTGATGAATAAAATGAGAGAAAGAAGGAGATGATGATTAGGATGGATTGTGTGTTTTACATTTCTCATCTGGTAAACACTTTTTTAATCAAAGTGAATTTTAATTTTATTAGAATTTGGTCATAGAGCTGAGTCATTGAGGTTTTGTTTGTTAAACATCGTCCTTGATGTGTTTTGTTAAAGGGCTTTAACAGCGGCTTTCTGTTCACTTGAACCCAAGACATTTTTTATCCCTGGTCCACCTACTAATCAAAATGCCCAACTGATCCATTCATCCAACTTGCTGATACACCCACTCACCTTTCCACCCACCAGCTGACCAATCTGCTGACCCGACAACCCACTGACACTCCCACCTACTTTGAAACCTTGTTTCCCACTACCCACCGTTCGACTCACAGATCGATCCACCGACCGACCCAACAATTCACCTGTTTATCCACCAACACAACCACTGACCAATTACCTACCCAACGATGCAACAACTCATCGACTGATTTCATCCACTGACTGAAGACTGATCAACCCAACTACTTATCAAATTAGCCACCAACCCAATGACTCACTGAGTCACCTAGCGACTCAATCACTAGCCACGGATACACCCATCCATCAACCTACTGACTTACAGACTGACTCCCCAATCCAACTACTCGTTTACTTACCATCAGACAAATCCCTGACCAACCACCTCAATGAAAGCCTGACCAACCCAACAATCTTCCAACTGAGCCACTGACCAAAAGACTCAAACACCTATCCGTGAGTTCCCCAACAATTTGCCAACCCATCCACTCCCCAGCAGACTCACTCTAGTGAAAGATAGAATCTTCTTAAGAGAAGATTGACCAACCCAAGAACTTATGCACAGACACACTGTGGGGAAAACTCCCATACTATTTAACATACCAACCTAGCCATCCAGTCAGTGACTCAAGACTCACTGACTCAATGACTCACCAACCTACCTACTGACCATAATGATTAATAACCAACCGACCTTTAACCATCACCTGGATAACAGATGCTACATTTGTAGGAACTAAAAGATAAAAGAGGCGTTGCCTGTGATTTGAGGAGATTTGAATGAAATTGTATAATCATACAAAGGAAAAACAATGCATTGGAAATCGGAGCCTTTGCTGCAGGCGTGTGTGTTTGTGGATGTGTCAGTGTGAAAGAAATGTGGTGTAAGAGTGTCAGGGTGAAGGTGGAAAGGTGTGTGTTGCTGTCAGTCTGCATCAGCCGCCGTCTCACTGGATTATTTCTCTATTGAACGCTAATGACATGAATATGCAGAAGTTCTCCTGCTCTATCGATCTGCTGTGATGCTTCACTAAACTGGAGAATTACACTGCAGAGCTGCCTACTCTTTCTCACTCTGAGGGGTGTGTCTGTGTATGTGTCTGTGTATGTCTGTAGCTTGCAGTCGAGGCCTGGCTCAGTGCGAGTGTGATTTATCAGTTTGCTGTGGCTATTTGCTTGACTAAGTGTGTTTTAACTAAGCGGCTCAATACTATTGAACAGATCTTGAGTAGATGCTTATAGTTATTGGATACTGTGTGTGTGTGTGTGTGCACGAGCGATAGATAGAGACTCTCTCTGCATGTTTACGACTCCCTGTTTGTGTCTATGAAGAGGCTCAGGAATGTTCTTGGTGTTAAATTGGGTTTATTATGATGGTCTCAACACCGTTGTCATGAAAACATGATTTTTAAAAAAAATTCTGAATTTTCTGTTTCAGAACAAGAAATGTCAGATGTTTTAAATCACAGGCTGGTGGGACAAATTGAGAGCACATACAGTATACTGTTGTTGTTTTTTTATATTGGTCTACATTTAACTTAGTATTTTTACTATTTTTTATTCTGTTTTATTCATATATAGTATTTTACATTTTATGTACTTATTTATTTAGAACTTTTAACTTTTATTTTTTCTATTTAAGCTTTATTTCATTTTTAAATATAATTTTTATTCAGGCAATTGTTTCATTCTTAATTTTTTTTATTTTATTCACTTATGTATGTTACAATAAAAAAATTATTTTACATTTTATTTTAAATTTGATGAGTTTATTAGTTATTTAAATGTTATATGTATTTAAGTTTGTCATTTCTGTTTTCTGTTGTCTCACACTTACATAATTTGTGAAATTTGCGTTAAAATGTATCTAAATATAATACATAACACTTCTTTCCCTGTTGAGACCGCATTTTCTTTGTTTGTAGAGTTAAGTGTACAATAAAGACTTTGATCTGCACCTGCATCCGCTTCCAGTCCCGATTCGTTACACCTAAAACATCAGATTTTCACACAAGTTCTAAAAGTAGATAAAGAGAACCCAATTAAAGAAATGAGACAGAAATAGTATACTTGGTCATTTATTAATTGAGGAAAATAATCCAATATTAAATATCTGTGAGGGGCAAAAGTATGTGAACTTTTTCTTTCAGTATCTGGTGTGACCCCCCGTGTGAAGCAATAGCTGCAACTAAACATTTCTGGTAACTGTTGATCTGTCCTGTTAACTGTCCTGCACATTGGCTTGGAGGAATTTTAGCCCATTCCTCACTAAAGAACAGCTTCAACTCTGGGAAGTTGGTGGGTTTCAACACATGAATGGATTGCTTTGGGTCCTTCCACAACATTTCTATTGGATTAAGATCAGGACATTGACTTGGCCATTCCAAAACATTATTCTTCTTTAACCATTCTTTGGTAGAACAACTTGTGTGTTTAGGGTTGTCTTGCTGCATGACCCACTTTCTCTTTCACTTTCTCATTCAGTTCATGGACAGATATATTAACATTTTCCTGTAGAATTGCCCGGTATAATTCAGAATTCATCGTTCCATTAATGATTGCAAGACGCCCTGGTCCAGATGCTGCAAAACAAACATAAACCATGGTACTACCACCACCATGTTTCACATATGGGATAAGCTTTTTATGCTGGAATGCAGTGTTTTCCTTTCTCCAAACATTATGCTTCTCGTTTAAACCTTCTATTTTAGTCTCATTTATCCCCAAAATACTTTTCCAACAGCCTTCTGGCTTGTCCACATGATCTTTAGCAAACTGCAGACAGACAGCAATGTTCTTTTTGGAGAGCAGTGAGTTTCTCCTTACAGCCCTGCCATGGACATCATTGTTGTTCAGTGTTTCCCTGATGGTGGACTCATGAATATTAACTTTTAGCCAGTGTGAGAGAGGCCTTTAGTTGCTTAGAAGGTACCCTGGCTCCTTTGTGATCTCGTGGACTATTACACGTCTTGCTCTTGGAGTGATCTTTATTGGTTGATCACTACAGGGGAGGGGAACAATGGTCTTGAATTTCTTCCATTTGTACACAATCTGTTTGACTGTGTATTGGTGGAGTCCAAACTCTTTAGACATGGTTTTGTAATGTTTTCCAGCCTGATGAGCATAATCAGAACCCTGTTCTTTAAATAAAACATGCCACTCACTCACAGCTGATTATCATCCCATTAATTGAAAACACCTGACTCTAATTGCACCTTCGAATTAAATGGTAATCCTAGAGGTTCACATACTTTTGTCACTCACAGATATGTAATATTGGATAATTTTCCTCAATAAATAAATGACCAAGTATAATAATTGTCTCTATTTACTTTTAGGACTTGTGTGAAAATTGGATGATGTTTTGGGTCATATTTATGCAGAAATATAGAAAATTCTACAAACTTTCAAGCACCGGTATATTAAGCTTAATTGTATTTTATTTATTTGTAGTTATTGTATTTGATTCATTTATGTTCAATTCTATTTATTTATTTAAGTTTTCATTAAAAAAACATTTAATTTTTGTTCACTCATATTTGCTTGTTTTAATTCATTTTATTTATTTAGATTTGTTATTTAGTTCACTTTTGTGTATTTAAAGTTGTTTTGTTTGTTTTCCAGAAAGTATAGAATTTGTGGGATAAAATTCACTTTAATCAATTTAACAGAACCGGAAGCAAATTCCTTTTCTTTTATTTTCCATTTATGAGAATCAGCCGATTGAGTGTGTGAGCAGTTTAACCACACTGACTCGTTTACATCCCAAAACCCTGAAGCTTCAATAATTTCATTCAGTTCTTTCACTTCTTTTCTTTTGTTTATTAGAAAGGTTTGAAAAACTGTAAGTTATTTACATTCCTCATTTATGTGCAATATTTAGACCAGCAGAGTTTATTAGGAAACATTACGTGTGTGAGTGTGTGTGTGTGTGTGTGTGTGTGATATGTATATTTATCTGAGAGAGAGAGAGAGTGATAGAGGTCCCCTGCCGCTTGCCCACGGTGTGTGTGTGTGTGTGTGTGTGTGTGTGTGTGTGTGTGTGTGTGTGTGTGTGTAAAACCATGTGTCTGAGGCAAAGCTGATGCAATGTGATAGACCAGCAGGAGCTGTCTCCAGGGAGACCATCTGGTTAAGAACACGTCCCGTGTGTGTGTGTGTGTGTGTGTGTGTGTGTGTGTGTGTGTCATGAAATATGAGTTAGAGACTTTGTTAGTGTTGGAATGTTTTATTTATTTATTAATGTCCATGTCACAGACTCAGTGTTAATTATGAAGCCCTGAGGAGTAAAAAATCCAAGTGACAGAAAACTTTGAGCTACAGCACAGCGCTACTGAATTCTGGATTGTGATTTGTCAGAAGGTGTTTTATTTTATTGTATTTGCACCACAGTGTTTATTACTTACTGAACACTGTAAGGTGTAATGGAGGTGTAAAGGCAGATACAGGAATATAACACCGGAACACATTAACACTGTGACCAGCACTTTATTCATACAGGTGTTGGATATTTGTGAGCGTGTGTGTGTGTTTTAATTAAATGTGCTTTTACTCAGTGTTGCATAATTGCAGCCTGCAGCTGCTGTGTGTCTTAGTGGCTGTTTAGTGGAGCTTTATTAACCAAGAACTAACCCCCCCAAACACACACACGCACATATTTTTTGTCTTTTCTTACTGCGTGTGCACTGTGTGTGTGTGTGTGTGTGTGTGTGTGTGTGTGTGTTGTATGAGACAGAGGTTGAGAGTGTGATTGATTTTGGATGCTGAAGATTTTTGCAGTATCAGCAGCACCTGTCAGCTGCGAGTGTCTTGGTGTGTATTAAAGTGACTCATATGCTAAGTGTGTGTGCGTATATGTGTGAAATGAGAGTTTGAAAATGGCTACCCTGTAGTAGGACAAGCGTGCATAACTCAACACAAATTCACGTGTGTGCAGAGAAACTGTCACGTGCAAAAGCACTTCAGGTCACTGAGCACTGAGCCACTCATGCTTCCTCCCCTCTCACTCACCAGTGTGTACTTTACAGGTGAGTCAAGATGTGTTTTTATGGCATGAAACATTTGGAGGAGGGCAAATACACTAGTTCAGTGGTAATCACCGTGGGGAGTTGAATAAACTGCAGGCAGGTGAGATGAAAAATACCCCAAAAAATATTAAATGACGTTTCACACCTGCAACACTTTACACATTTTGTGTAGGAGCTTCACATTTAAAGAGCGGACCACCAAAATATCCTAAAAGAGCAGTCTTTGTCCTAAGCTCTCCGCTTGGAACATACTGCACTTGTGTGCTCTGTTATATTAAAAGGAGATTTTATTTTATTATTTATTTTTTTTAGTTCATTGCGAGTGTGAAATTAATTCTATTAATGTGTGTCAGACTTAACCATCATTAATAATCATATTGCAGAAGCCCTAAGCGTCCATGCATTATTAATTTTTTTCCTTTGTTGTTTTTTCATGATAATGACATAATTTTCTCGTGATCTCCAAATAACAAAAAGCTGTTTTCTCACGGTCATTATATCCTGAGAAAATCTGGTGCCTTGTGAATGGGACTGGTGTTACATGCATGTTGGTGTCTTTGCCATCGCCATAATACGTTTAATAACTGCCTGCTGTAGAGATGGACTTTATCTCTGCATTAAGAGAGAGGGGTGTCCCCTTCTCATTTGTTGGACGTGGCTGTTTGATGACGTCGACCAGCATCCCAAGTATCGTCTCCCTGCAGCCTACTTCCTAGTGTCCAATGGCCTTCTGTACTTCAGGATCATTGCTGAGGCCAATGCTATAATCTCCTGGTTATGCCAAGCTCCAGAATACCCCAGCCCCTGATACTCCTGGCATACAGCCACCCGTCTTGACTGCCAGCAGTGTCCCCAGTGCCAGAGGACGGAGCCCTGAAAGCCACCCTTATCCCACTTCCTCTTATCGGCATCCACTTCAAGAGGATAGGAATGGATTTGGTAGAGCTGCTCCAAAAGTCTGCCCGGGGTGATGAGTGCATCTTGGTGATCCTCGATTATGCCACTAGATACCCCGAGGCAGTCCTGCTGTCAAAAGCCACTATCCGGAACATCGCCAGAGAACTGGTGATCCTGTTATATGGGGTTCATGCCCTTTGAGCTCCTTTTTGGACGGCATCCTTGAGGACTGTTAGACGTGGCCTGCAAAGCTTGGGAGTAGCAACCCTCTCCGTTCCGCTCATTGATTGAATATTTACCGGAATTGCAGGAACAGATCGACTGGGTCATGCCAATCATCTGTGAGCACATGGAGATGGTGTTGCGAAAACAACAGTGGACCTATAACCGACCAACCTGGCCCTGGGAATTCCAACTAGGCGACCAGGTGCTCCTGTTACTCCCGAATGCTTCTTGCAAGTTCCTGGCCCACTGGCAAGGCTGGTAGGGCTCTTTATACGGTTTGTGAGAGGGTTGGCCCTGTGACCTACTGCCTGCAGCAGCCAGATAAGCGCACAGACGCCCAATTGCATCATATAAACCAGCTAAAATGATGGGTCCAGCCTGCCCCAGAGAATTCAGACTTCTATACTGTTCCTACAGGGTCCAAAGAGAATACCTTCGTCCAGCAGGGAGAGGACCTCACGCCCACACAGCACGGGGAGCTAACAGAGCTGTTAGACCAGTTTGTGGACGTTTTCTTGTCCACCCCAGACCTGAACCATCTGGTCCAACATGAGATTAAAACCCTGCCCGGAGTGGTGATAAGACAGTGGCCCTACTGTGTCCTAGAAGCTCGCCATCAGACCCAAGACCGGCTTCAGTATAGACATATCCTGAAGGGGCAAGGGGCGCAGTTGGTAGAGTGGGTTGTCCACTAATCGTAGGGTTGGTGGTTCGATGCCCGGCCCGGGTGACTCCGAAGTGTCCTTGGGCAAGACACTGAACCCCAAGTTGCTCCCGATGGCAAGCTAACACCTTGCATGGCAGCTCTGCTACCATTGGTGTGTGTGTTTGAATGGGTGAATGAGACACAGTGTAAAGTGCTCTGGACAAAAGCGCTATATAAGTGCACATTTACATATCCTGTCCCAGACCTTTGACTGCGAAGAGCACCTGGTCCTGTACATCAGCAGAAAGCTCACCCCTGCTGAGCAGGGGTGTCGCCATGGAACAAGAAGCCCTCGCCATCAAATGGGCCATTGAGGACCTCCTGTATTACCTTGCCGGATGCCACTTTACCCTGGTCACCAAACATGCCCCTCTACAATGGATAGCCCAGGCGAAAGACACGAATGCCAGGGTAACAGGTGGTTTCTCTCTCTGCAGGACTTCTTGTTTCAGGCCAGAATGGAAATGACAGTCTCTCCAGGATTCATGTCCTTTAGGTGCAACTCTTGCCGGCAGTGGGCTTGGTGCTTGGTGAGGGGGGTACTGTGACGGTAGGCCTGCAGCCCTCACACAAACACCGCACTCCTCACACAACTGCCAGCCTGCCAGCCAGCCTCGTTTGTTTTGGACAGCAAAAAAACATAAAAGGGAGCAGCCGGGATAGACGCATTCGGAGAATGAACTCACCCTACTGAGTATTGACTCATGTATCTCTCTGCCCTCCAGACGCCGTTGCTTCCGACAGCGGAGAAGAAGCTCTGATGGCAATCTCAGCCTGTTCCATTCCCCCCTGGGTCCGGTCTCACTGCTGCTCCAGCCTGCTCATTGCGGCCCCCATAGGGATCACCAATGCCACTCCCCTCACCTTCACCCCTTCACTTAATTCTAAATAAAAGGGCATCTTATTTTCCACTACCACCGCCTCCAGTGTGTATGTTAAGCCTGTTGCAGCTTAGAGTGGCCACAACTCCCTTAACCATAAAACATATTTGTTTTACATTACCCTATTTATAATGTCATGAGACAACACCTTTTATCAGGTCAGATGTAAGATGGACCCAGGAAAACTTTACAATTTTTATCGCAAGCAAATTTAAAGAATCTTTTACAGAATCTTGTACATAAATGTCTGACTTTTTAAGCCGAATTACTCTAGGATCTTTCATTTTATTTTCTTATTTTTTAATTACTTTTATTATTACTGAATATTGTTTTATATAAGTTTGATAAATACCTGTATTCACTATCAACTAGCCATTGAAACTGGTATGGCAATAAATACAAAACAAAACATCTGTAGTCCTATTTAGCTACTTGTTATCAATTGCCTTTTTCAGGACACGTAAAAGCTTTAAAAAAAAAATCACAAGTGGGATATTACTGATATTTTATGTTGTCGAATAAAACATGAAAATATCTTGAGATTGTGTTAACCACAGATCTTATTTCAGGCATTTAACCAAAAACCCATTCAGGAAACCCATTGACTTCGGGACAGTGGATGTCGAGTACACAGGGTAAATTAAGTCATGATCACAAGAAAATTAAGAACATGAACGAGAAGGAAATGCATGGCTACTTAAGGCTTCTGTATCATATGAGTTGACAGTATTTATCAGGGAGGTCAGCGGAATATTTCGGCCATAAATAGTCAAAACCAGCACTTTCTGTTTTCATCCATGAATTTAACATTAACTATTCTGACAACGAAGTGTAAAATCTCTCTCTTCTCTCAACTGTTTGCTTAGCTCTCCTACACTGCGGTCACTCCTTCTGCTCTTGGGAATATTTCTGTGTGTGTGTTACGGTTTACGGTACTCTGTTTGTGAGGGGGCATAGTCTTTCAGCTTCATTAAACACATCCTACTGAGAGAGAAAAATCTGTCTAACTGCAAGACATATATTTATGTGCGTTGCACAGAAAGCTGCTTTAATGAAAACATATGCAGAGCTTTGCTGTAGTGATCTGGCCACTTGCTTAGAATAGTTAGATTATTATTATTGTTTTTTTTTTTTTAGGAAATTTTAGTAAATAAATGATGTAACTTAATCATGTGGACATGATCAATAATCTCAAAACTTTAACAGCAATTGGTAAATTCTTTGATTATACCACAGTGTGGTTGAAATTCTTGAATCTGATTGGTCAGAAATATTATGCTGTTTTTGTTTAACCGCACGGATGGGTTAGGATATGTTTTTATTCCTGTTATCTTTTCTTATAAGATGGACGCTCCACATAATCTGTGGCTAATAATAGACAGATTTAATCTGTTGTTTAACGAAGAAAGGCATAATCGTTGATGTAATTTTTTGTTTGTTTGTTTTAGGAGACATTTTTATTTAACATGTATGGAAGGAGTCTCCGGTGCCAGCACTTTGTAACAGTAAGAGGTTTTCCGGCATCTTCACAACAGAGGGGTTTATGCTTCTTTTGCTGCAAGCTGCATATATATATGAGAATCAAGAGAGTCTGGTGAGGGAACGGCTGTTTACAGCTGCATTACTGTAACGGAAGTGAGAACAGAGCGAACTAATTTTTAGATGTCTGTGTTTTTAGATGACCGTGATGTAAGAGGAATAAAACCCTTCTGGAAAGGGCTTGTTCTGGAAAATAATCCAGCACCCTGTTGTCTTTTTCCTTGCATTTTATCATCTCTAAACAGAGGATCAGAACCTAACTTTATAGCTCAGGATTTCTCCCAGTTCAATCCCTTTGGCTGATTATTTATACAGTTTTTGCATCACTTCATGACTTTCAGGCTTAAGGTCCGCCTGCGGGAGGAAACAGCGTGAGCTTTTAAATATTACATAATCACTCCAGGCACTTCATTACGACCTTGTAATGCCTTTTGGACCTGAAATTTCCTCAGCCTGCGCCTTTTAGCCGTGTTTATATATAATTTTAGCTGTGCTTATTATTTTAAGCAAAGATCTTTTGCTTTTAATAACTGGAAAATGGAGAAAGTTCATATTTCAAGTAAGCCTCACAAGCCGAGACAACTCAAAGCTGCTTGAGCGATATCTGTAGAGGCCGGAGGAATTGCTGTGTTACAAAATGGCCACCTCAGAAACTCGATGATAAAATTGCGGCGGATCATATAGCTTCAGACACAGGAGTCTGACCAGCTCCTCTAACCTCGAGCACTGTGTGAATCCTGGATTGTGATTGGTCAGAATTTTCTATAAGAGCAGCTCTGACATTAGCGCAGCTGCAAATCGCAGGTTTATATTTATGCACTTGCTCTAATCATAATACGTTATTGTTTCTATAGTAACAGGTCATTCACAGGGATGTGTACAGCACTGATTATAAATGGATTAAATAAATCGTTGATATGGTGAAGACCTTTGTGGAACATTTATGGAAGGAATGTTCAGTGTCAGCATTTTGTAATAGTCTGAGGTAAAGATGTAATAACTTGTATACCAGCATGACAGAGTGTTTTGAGGAAAAACAGTTCAGACAAAGAACACACACATTTAAAAAAAAAAAGAAAAAAAAAACATTTAGAGAATTTGCTCCTCTCTAGACATTTTTTTGCTATGAGTATTAGCATTGTATCATGACATCTGATTCGTTTACTTTTAGAAAAGGACGCTTGATTGTTTGTTTAAAATCTTTATCGTGTATAGGTACAGATTTGACTTTTGTGTTTGATTTGTTGATTTGAAATGTCATCTGTCCTTATTATTTACAGGCTTGTTTTTAGTGTTGTTTTTTTCAGTAAAGCTCCTTTATGAATAGAAGATGGAATAATTATGCCGATTAAATGAAGTAAAGCGAAACAAAAAAAACATACTGATTTATTTTCTGCTGTGTTAGTATTTGTTTTTTGCTCTCGAGAATAATAAACATTTTTATTCAGTTTGAATAATTTGAAAAGCTGTGTGCTTTCTCTCTTTTTCTCTCTTGCTTTCTTTATCTCTAATTCTCTCTTTCACTTTCTTTCTTGCTCTTTCTCTCGCTCTCTTTTTCTCTCTTGCTTTCTTTATCTATCTCTTTCTCTCTCTCTCGCTTTCTTTCTTGCTCTCTTTCTCTCTCTTTCTCGTTCTCTCTCCTTTTCTTTCTTTTTCTTGCTTTCTTTATCTATCTCTCTCACTTTCTTTCTAGCTCTCTCTTTCTCGTTCTCTCTCGTTCTCTCGCTCTCTCTCACTCTCTGTGTTTATAGTGATTTTGGCAACTTAGTCTGCTGTTTTCATTTAGTCGTCGTTTCTCACCTTGCTAACAAAGCCAGTGAGGTTCTCAGCAGCACCTGCTTCTCTCATCAAATCAGTTTTTTTTTTTTCCTTCTCTCTTATGACTTGGTAAACACACATGCGTCCATATGTGCTGTCACGTGAAACCACCCACTCACGTGTCATACGAGCATAATTACCGACATGTAAAGTCTGTTTTAATAATTGTAAACTAATTTTATTGTGTGTGTGAGATTAACATGGATAAAATTTTAACACATTTCCCTGAAAACCTGTTTACTCAAAAAAAACCAAAAAAAATACATAAAATAAAATCTGAGGACACATCTCAAACTCTGTCAATAAATCATATTTTAATGCAGAAATTAATAAAATCTTAACTAAAAGTTTTCAGAGACAGAACTGCTTTTTCAGGTGGATGAATTTAACCAGCATAGTTGTGCAATGTGGCTCTGACTGCAGGGAAGTCAAAAGTAACCGGAACTGCTTTTTTTTACTGCTTTGGAGTATTTTGTATAAAAGATAAAGTCCATAAAATATTTTGGGGAAAAATTTCTTCTCCTTCATTCTTCTCGGACTATTTCAGTTTGCATTTTGTCATCTCCGTTTGCCATCAGAGTAGAACATATATTCTTCCTCCTGGAAAAGTAGTTTCATCTGCAGGCTTAAGACGGGTTTTGAGCTTTATTTATGCACAAACGACTCAAAGAGAAGAATTCAGGAAAAGCGTAAGACAAATATGTTTCACTTAAATGTGTATATGTATTGATTTGTGACTAAATGTAACTTCTGTGCTTAGATTTGAATTATTTGGCTTGAATTCACTTTTTTTTTGCTTTTGCTCTTAACTATGTACTAGAGCTTTCTTGTATTAAGTGTTCTATAAATAACACTCACTTGCTACTTGCATCTCACATACACACATGTGCGCGCACACACACACACACACACACACACTACAGTTAAAGTAGATTGAGATTAACTCAAAGTTCTGTAATTAGATAATCAGATGCAGTGAAGGTTTTTGTACACCTTCAGTTTAAAGTCCTGATTTATGATGCTGTATTGATTTAAATTGATCCTCATTTTATTCCTCATATATTTCTCTGTAGTTAGTGTGTGTGAGAGGTGATTGGAGGATGAGATGCTTTCTGGTTAAGTCCTGATCTTGTGTTGTATTTGAGGATGAACCCAAGAGGCAAAAGTGCTGCAACACACAAAAATACACACACACACACACACACACACACACACACACACACACACAGACAGACCGAGACACACATACAGAGACAAACACAGACACACACACACACACACACACACACACACACGCAGGTCAGCAGTTCAGCAGGATGAGTGTGTCTCTTATGTGGGTCTAAATCTCCACAGCTTTATGGCTTTTTTCTGTGAGAGATAAATTCCAATAAAAAGCGGATCTGGGGCTCTGAGGTTCCACTCTGCACTTTATCTTTACGATCTGAGACTCGGAGCTGATCTCGGATCAAAAACCACGATCCGTCTGTCACATTTCAGACAGTAAAGAAGACATCCATTATTGGTGTAGTATATTTCTAGATTCACATTATAAGATAAAATTTCTTTAATGTAACAAAAACAACTACTAGATCATGTCCATTGTCCATAAAATAAATACATAATAAACAAGTCAGTAAAACAAAATCTCCCTCTTCCTCCCTGTTCCCCTGTTTCGGAGTGTAAGCAGGTTAGTGTGATCAGGTTGATTATTTTCCTCTAACAGCACGTCCCCCAGTGTTCTGCTCCTCTTGCACCACAGTAAGTTACCAACATGGCATTTTTTATTAGGTAAAGATTGATCATTTATCTGTTTGTGGTTCTGTTTAACGTCCATGTAACGAGTTCCTGTTCTCACGTACATTATAGAAACTCTAAACAGTCCTTCCCTCACCAGCCTCACTTACAATCTCCTTACAGAAAACTGTAACTATAGAAACAATATCGTATAAAAGTGTGTGTATGTTTTGCACATATATCTGCAATAAGCACAGTGTTATGGCTATAGAACATACAGGGGGTGTAATAAAATATAATGTATGCATGATGCCCTGTGTGTGCATATCTGAGAGTGCGGGTGCCCCTGAGGATTCTGGGATAGGTGATGGGAGATTAGCTTCCAAAAGCACTAGCATTAATACCAATCAAAACGGTGGTTGTGCCTGAGCGTTGTTTATACGGCATCTGAATTAAATTACGCGATGGCAAGCGGAGAGACGCAGCGTTACAGCCTGTCGGGGTGACATTTAATTTGCAGTGAATCATGGGAAGTGGAGCGGACCTTCACTGCCCCGAACGCCCATTTATTTAAGTGTGTGTGATTGTGTATGTTTATGTGACGCTCAGAGCTGCTTAGAAATGTTCTTTTCTTTGAATCTGTCTTTCTTTCTTCACCATATCCTCACTTTGTCTCTGCTACGTTGTTCAATACTGTTTAAATAGAATATTTGCATATTCATGTGACACAATTACATATTCATAAGGCGCCATTTAAAGATTTAAGACCTTGTTGCAGTTTCCAATTCGCATAAAACTATCAGCTATGTTTCTTAAACTTTGTGGCTTTAAAAACTCTGAGTAAGTGCATGTCGTTCACCTTAATAATTCTAATGAGTCTTTATTAACAATAACAAGTCTTTATTCGTCACAGATACATTACAGCACAGTGAAATTCTTTTCTTCACATACCCCAGCGTGTTAGGAAGTAGGGGTCAGAATGCAGGTTCAGCCATGATACAGCATCCCTGGAGCAGAGCGGGTTAAGGGCCTTGCTCAAGGGCCCAACAGTAGCAGCTTGGCAGTGCTGGGGCTTGAACCCCCGACCTTCCGATTAGTAACCCAGAGCCTTAACCACCAAGCCACTACTGGGCTTTTTAAAAAATATATATATTTTTTAAACGATCTGTTTGTTGATAAAAGCAACAAATATACCTATTAACAAACAAATACAAAATGTAATAATTTCCAAAAGGGCTAGAACTCCATTAAGATCACATTTCCCTTTCTGTATACATGCTGTATGCAGATTCATGCTGTGTTCTCTCTCTCTCTCTCTCTCTCATACTAATACTCATACACACTCACAAATGTTTGCTCTTTACCTGTGAATAGCAGACTGTGATTTGCGTCATATTAAACAGGTGTGTTCTTAATGTAATTTATTTATTTATTTATTTTTCCTTCAACTTTTTTAAAATTTTATCCTTTCCACTTTTCCCTTCAGGGTTTGACCCCTATTGTTTTTGTTGGTCATCTTCTTCTGCTTCTTCTTATATTTCTTCTTCTTTTGCCTCTTCTTCCTCTTTGTCTTCTTCTTCTGCTTCTTCTTCTTCTTCTGCTTCTTCTGCTTCTTCTACTGCTTCTGCTTCTTCTTCTTCTGCTTCTTCTGTTTATTTTACTGCTTCTACTTCTGCTTCTTCCTCCTCCTCTTCTTCTTCTTCTTCTTCTTCTTCTTCTGCTTATTCTACTCCTTCTTCTGCTTCTACCTCTTCTTCTACTTTTTCTGCTTCTACCTCTTGGTCTGCTTCTGCTTCTTCTTCTTCTTCTTCTACTGCACTGGTAGTCTGGGGAAGCCCATAGAAGTGCTTGCGGGAAAGTTATGAAATTTGGAAACACAATTTTCCCCCTCTCATTCCTTGGCTCAAGACAATTCAATTTGCATGACATCATTTTCTGTCATGAAATTTTTTCCGCCAGTTAGAATTTTCTGAAAAAACTTTTTTTTTTCTCGTCCTAGGCTGTTTGTCCAAAAATTGGCTGGCATCATCTAGAGACAACCATGACAAAAATATATTAGTTTAATTTTGATACACCATACCGTTTTCGAATGGTACTTCCACACGAGCATGCCGAAATGAACGTGAGGGTATATCTCCGGAATGCTTTGAGGAATTGAAGCCCTGAGGTTAGCTTCAGCATTTCAGAACAGCACCCCCTAGTTGTCATGAGATATAAAAAAAGCACCTTTTTGCTTATAACTTCAGAACAGTTTGTCCTAAAATCAACAAATTTAGTAGATTTAGTTATTTTGAATTTAGCCCAAAAATGCTGTATTTTACGAATGACTTGGTGTATCATTACGAAACTCTGTATTTGTCTCTGTATTTGTCTCTGATGGGACTCAAAGTTTGGCGACAAAAAATGCTTATAGCTTTTTAGTCATGAGACTTGAAAGAGTCCATGGTTCATGCTGAGAACAAGGATACCCAATTATGTCATGGTCGAGCAAACTTCCTGTCCTCTATTTTTAAATGTTTTGAAAATCAACTTTTTTTACCTCCTCCTAGACTGTTTGTCGGATTTGCATGAAATTGGCCTGCATCATCCAGAGGCACTCACGATAAAAACTTGTTCACAGAATTTTGATAAACCATAACATTTTTGAATGGCATTTCAACAAATTTGAGGAAGAATAAGCAAAATTGAACTTGAGGCTGTATCTCCACAACGCTTTAAGGAATTGTGATGTGCCTGTCATCATCAGGCCCTGAAGTAACCTACATCATTTTGGTGCACTGCCCCCAGCTGGTCAAGAGATAGAAAAATTGGCTTAAAAACTCTTGAAGGCTTTCCTGCATGAAAACCGTCATTCCCAGATGCTACTTGAGCAGTTTCAGAACAACACCACATACTGAACAAAACTTCTAAGAAGTAGCTATTTTTAGTTATTTTTAAAATAAATGGGTTTTTCAATGATTGGAAGTTTACTTTGTCTAACTCCTCATACAGTTCATCTGACTCTAACGAAAAACATGACACAAAGCTTCTTTTGCTGCTCATGATGCCAATAATTGGCTTGACCCCAGTTTTTCTTTTTCTGTTTTTTTCTTTCCGACGGTGTGATTTGAGCGAAGCATACGGTAAATGTGATTAGCACACTTTAGGACTCATTCAGGATGGAATTATGATTAGTGTAATTATCCTGTGACATGGTGTAATTATGAAATGGTGCGACTTCCTGCTGCATGAGCAATTTTTTTTCTTCTTTTTTTTCCCTCTGTCTCAAGGTTGTTCTTTAGAGTTGGAACAATGTATATATAAATAGATTTTTCAAAAATTGCATTACAGTTTAAATCACTTTAAAGATGTAATGTGTGGAGAAGCATGGAAATATTCACGAGCATGTTATAATGAATATTAATGAGTGTATAATGTTCCAGTGCGACAGATGAAGCTTCACTGTGTGTTCATTGTTGCAAGAAAATTACAAGAAGACAAAAATAATTATTTTTATCACAACTTTATTTATTTATTTATCTTTTATTTATTCGACTCTTCAGCCTGAGCTCTGACTATAAGCACTGATTAATTTATTATTTATTGCGAGAGTTCTCGGGAGACGCTACTCCTCTGTGTGGACTTTTCAGTGTGTGGTTTATCCGCCATTGATCTGATCTGAACTATGGAATAGTCGCTGAGGGACGCTGCAGGCTGTGTGTAATCATCAGCATTGATTTTTCAGGATGTTCCTGCCCGGGTGGGATGCAGCTCTCTCTCAGCAGGTCTTGGAGAAGAGGATTAACAGGAACGATTTAAAGGAAAAGGTTGTGAGAAGGAAACCGGGGAGAAAGAAAGTAGCGAAAAAATTACAGCTTGTAACAATTCAATCAATTAAACTTAGTTAATCATTTATTTCTGTAATTGTTATGTAGATGCTTCAGTGAAGGGGGTGTTGCCTCTGTGCCTCAGGCCCAGTGAGAGGGGCGTGGCCTCAGTCACAGTGAGAGGGGCGTGGCCTCATTCCCAGTGAAGGGGGTGTGGCACTGTGCCTCATTCCCAGTGAAGGGGGTGTGGCCTCTGAGCCGCAGTCTTAGTGAAAGGGGTGTGGCCTCTGTGTCTCAGTGAAGGGGATGTGGCCACTTGTCCATTTTCCTCCTCATAGCTAATACTGTGGTTCAGGTAGACAAACTGACTTATTTGAAAATCATTCGCAGAAGCATTTACACACGAGATCAAAATCCAGTTCGTTGAGAAAAATGTTTGACTTTTAGGTTTCGCTCCTGAGTTTAAATGTAAAACAATTGTTCGGCTTCAAATCATGTAATTGTTGGTGAGTTACTGTGATTGTATTCATGCGTTACACTGTCTTAAATCACTTATTTCAATTACACAGCAGTTTAGTGAATGTTTTACATTTTACATATTTCATATTAATGACCTTCCATAAATCCATATCTAAATCTATACATTAAGGCAAATAAGACGAGTCATTCAATGAGGTCAAAAGTAATTGCGCCCTGTAAAGGAGGAAGCGTTACTGGGTGTCTATAGTTACTGGGTGTCTATAGTAGCTGACACGCTACGCTGAGATGCATTACTGAAAGATTTAGTGCACCTTCGTCATTGAGTTGCCGTTTTTCACTTTTAAGCTTTAAGGAGTTTTGTGGGCGTGGATAAATGTGTTGTATTTAGCTAAACACACTTGGTAATTCACAGATGATTTGCGTTTATCATTATATTCACGAGTACAAAGTAAATCAGATAAATCTTTGTAAATCTGACGTTAATTTTTTGTCTTTTTTGTCCGAAAGAAACATTTACACACTTTACAAAAAAAAAGTACAAACAGTTTTAAAATTTTAGAATTTAGGAACATAGTGTGATCCATGACACATTAATTTACCTTCTGATAAACTAAGTGGAATATTTTCAGTTCATTTTACAGACTGTATGCAAAAAACCAAACGTTACCCTGTCCACCTTGTAATCAAATACAATAAACCTCAGTGTTTGAAGTCTGCTCCTTTAAATATATGTAAAGCTACTGTACACTATTAGACTATTAGACAGTTTCCCCACTGTCATGGTTTTAATCAGGAGGTCTGTCATAAACCGTGAAATGTAAGCTCTCTGCTCATGGTCAATGTTAAGTGACATAAAATAATAGCAATGAGAAATACTGTAGGTTAATTGATAAATAAACAAGCATAAAATATTTATTTTTAAATATCTTAAACAATAAAGAGTCCTAATTAAAAGCAGTCTACCACAAAAATGATCCATATTAGGAAAAAGACTAATAGCCTACAAAGGAAATAGCAAACTAGGCTTAATGTCAAATTGATTTTAAATGCAACCCATAGTAATTAAACATTATTTCATTTCTCATTTTATTTATATTTAATTAATTTATTATAATATCTATTCTGGAGTTGACTTTTCTAGTTATATCTGGCAACCTTGAGTTTAAATGATGTGAACGCGCTCTCTATTAGAGTTGGTGAAGAGAGTGAAGGAGAGCGGCAGTGTACTGTATGTTTACAGACTGAACAGTTCTTACTCTTGATTATGAGGAATTGGTGAGGAATTATTTAATAAAGAAGTTTGAATTAAACCCCACCTCGTAGCATTATCATTATTATTAATTTACTCGCTGTGTCTACACAAGCAGGTCACAGTCGCAGGTTCAGGTCATTTTGCGGGATCATTAAAAGATGGCGGTTTGTGAGATCGGGAAGTTGAGAGAAGCAGATGTACAGTGTTACTCTTATCAGAATGGCTTCTTTACAGTATTTACACACTTGTTCAGTTACTTGAGATGATGAAAAGCAGTGTGAAAGTAACTGTTGCTCAGTGTAGATGCATTTTGGACTTGTAGTTTTTATTTCGATTGTATTATACAACTCCGAACAGGTCACTCGCACCATTGTGACGAAATACTTTTCACAAGTACTTTTCAGTCGCAAATGCTACCGAAATGGTCGCACTGTAGAGCCCTGACATTATATATGTTCTATACTCTCTGTGTTTATGGCTAATCTGAAGTTTGAGCACAACGGTGTGCGTTCTAATCAGAATCAGCGCCCTGCATAGGCAGCATGTTTAGGGAACACCAGGAAAGAGCAACATTTCTCTGCATTATTTTTCTTCTCTACAGGCTTGTCTAAACTGGATTCGTGAGTAGCGCAGGCTTTCTCTGTCTCTCTTTCTGTCTATCCATCTTTGGGTTAGTCAAGTGTAACAAACCCTGGACTGGACAGATGGAAAGGAAGTGAAAGAAGCTGAGACATGATCAGACTGACGAGAGAGAGAGAGAGAGAGAGAGAGAGAGAGACAGTGAGAGAGTGAGACAGGCAAAGAGAGATTGACAGACAGAAACAGAGAGAGAGACAGATGGAGACAGGCTTTGAGTGAGAGATAGTGAGAGTAAGACCGTTTTATCTATTTCTTTTACTCCCTGCTTGTCCTGATCTATCTGTCTGTCTGTCTATATAGTCTTTTGTGTCTGTCTCCCTCTTTATGCAAGTGTTTAAGTGTCTGTCTGTCTTGCTTTCAATGACTGACTGTCTCTCTTTTACTGTGTGTGTCAGCCACTGACTGTCTCTCACATAGAGTTTAGCATAAATGGTGCAAACTTGCTGTCTAAGACTGTGTGTGTCTTCACCCTTCTGTTGTGGATGTTCACCGCAACAGCCAAAAACTGTTGGGTACACACACACACACACACACACACACACCGAATGATCGGCATCCAGCAATTCACAATCCAATGTGCTGAGAGAATGTGTTCATCTGAAAGTGTGTGTGTGACTCAGTGTTTACCCAGACAATGTGCCCCAGATGTGGGGAGGACAAATGGGGGAAAAAAATTGCAATCCATGTTTTTTTGTTGTTGTCTTTTGTTTGTCCATTTATTTTTTATTTTTTTTAGAAAAGCAAGAGAGGCTGGTGTGGCGAGAGCTGCTGGTAATGTTAGTGAGAACAGGAGCAAAGTTATTTCATGGAAAACAAACGTAACTATAAATGACTAAAAAGTATAAGTTTCTTTAATAAACAAAGTTGTAATTGTTGGCAATTTGCTGCGATTATAAAAGGAATAAAACACTTGTAGAGGACAAGTCTGTGTCCGGTTGTCATATACACATGTTCTGGACGTTCTCTCTCTCTCTCACACACATATACACATGCATGCACAGACATACATGCATAAACATGAATGATAGGGCATGCGAGAGTAACACCACGGTCATAACAATTTTTCTATCAACTCATCCAATCAGATCAATTGCACCACACTTACAGCAGGGGTTGCCAAGGAAACGGGCTGCTGAGATGGAAGTGTGTAACAATCAGATTCGGCTCGCTTCTCGTTGGCCGAGGAACAAAGCACATGCCTTATACACGCACACACCCACACACAGTAATCACAACAACAGTGGAACATTTTAAAGAGACCCTGAGCTCGTCAGTGTGTTTAATGACTTACAGACTTAGTTTGTTCTGTCTATAGTGAAAGCTGCTTTTAAATCTTCCTGTAGTACATACGATACGCAGCGAGTGTGTGAACAATGCTGATCATGTTGCCGTTACTTCTGCATGTTCACGCAGAGTCATACACGAAGTATGAAGCAGACCCGTTTGCTTAGTGTAACGCCGTAACGCAACACAACCTTTCCTGCCAGACAGGTAAGTCAGTCAGTGTAAGGAATATTCCTTTGAGTTTTATTTACTGATGTTACTCGTGTGTGTGTGTGTGTGTGTTAATAAAACAATGAAATGTGCAGATGTTACAGTAGTCCTAAATTAGAACCGGAAATTGAAAAAAAGAAAAAAGTGCACGTTGGTAAATGTTTGGGGTCGTAATGTCCATTTGGGGTTGTTTGCCCAGCAAGTTTGGGAACAGATGAATCGGGACTTGCTCCAGGATCCACCAGTGGCAGTTTTCGGATCCTGGGATTTGAACTCACAGCCTTCTGATCAGTAGCCTGAAGCAGTAAAGCACCCCTCCCACAGCTGGGGTTGTATAGTGTCAGCGGTTTCCTTCAGTTCGTCCTGGTCTTAAATTCACACGCACGATTTGTTGCCATTTATCTTCACCCAACCTGCAACAGTGCTCTCTTTTATGGTGGAATTATATTTTAAAGCGTTTGTTTTTCTCCTTTCAGTCAGGAAGATCGTGTTTGTAAAAGTAAAAGAGTCAAAATGTCTCGCTGTCTCTGTTTCTCTCTGTTCTTGAGCTATTTAAGTGCTTTGGCAGTGACACTGAGTGGCTGGACTCTGAATAATTCACTGCTGAGTACTCCGTGTGTGTGTCAGTGTGTGTGTGTGTTTGTGTCTGACTGAGCGACTGCCACGAAGTGCTTATGTCATTTTCACAGCTGGTCATCCCAGTGTGCTGCCTGCTTCTCTCTGTACGACTCACAGAGAGGTCCAATCAGCCCTGACCATCTGGACGAAGAGTTGAGTCCTTAATGACACTTCCTACACTGAGAGGATGTTGTTGGAGACCAGTGCTAGGCATGCTGGGATACTTGGGGATGGGTGCGGGTTGGGGGGTGTTAATGGCAGTAGTGGAGTGGTTGAATGTCAGAATGGAGTAGAGGACGACTTGTAGGTGGCCAACAAGAAAATGTGAAAGACTCCTGTAATGACAGGGGCGAAGGCATTTACCCGCTGTTTTTTGACACGTTGCTATGGTGATGGCTATCGGAGACACCCAATAAGTGCACTTTTTTATTAGTTTTTCCCCGCTTTTTCATTGGGCCAAACCGAATGTGGATAAAACACAAGCACATTCCCTGAAGGGGAAAGGATGCAGGACTTGAAAGACGCACTTGTATTTATGTTATCTAGATGAACTTTGACCTGTGATTTTGGAAACTTCATTCCAGGAAAAAAACTAGAGTAGGATTTTTTTTTCTTTCGGTATCAACTGCCAGGACATTGAGTAATAACATTGCATTTAATATGCTCTATACATCTTTCTTTCACTGCAGTGATCTGTTTAGTTTTCCAAATATTTGGATTTAAACCTTAAGTAGGCGTGGCCTAAAGCAGGAGGTTAATTTTTCTTACGTTTCTTTTCTCTCTCTCTCTCACTCTCTCTTTTTTAAAGGAAATAAAGATCTTTTCTAACATTTAGTTCCCCCAAATATCTGAGCACTTGCTTGCACCCACAAGCTTCATCTCATCGCTCACCAGTGTAAAAGATAAAAACCTCCAGAATTCTGGAGGTCATTGTAACCGATTCAAACCAGAAAAGTGATCTCTGTATAAATCACAGAGATGGGCATGTTGTAGGAGGTGGGGCCACTGCAGTTGCACTTGATCATTAGTAGGTCACATGACCATAACATGTCTGTAGTCTGTACTATGCTAGGAATGTACTGAAATCCCCCGGAAACGTCACTTCTGTGTTTTATTGTTCTGCGTTTTGAACTTTTTTTGAAGTGTTGGGGGAAGGTAGGGAGCACTAGTGTCTTTTATCCTGAAGAAAAAATGCATAACTTCTTTTCCCACAGGATATAACGCAATCTTTTTACCAATATGTCAATTCAGATGGGATATACTGCACTGTATATTACCTGGAGTTATTTCTACTGCTCGGGGAAAATACAGTGTAATCTCGTACACACACCGATTCGGATGGTTCTAAAATCCCGTAGATGTTCCTGTAATAATTACGTTACCCCACCTACTCCTGTAACAATAATACAGTCTGAACAGGGCTTTAGACAGCAGGAACTCTCATCTCTGAGATCAGTCGACTCCCATGCATCACAGTGAGAGAACATTCTGGATGCTGAGGGTGAAGTGAAGGACAAACCTAACCATTTTCTTCCTGTGGAGTCCCAGCATGCGTTTCAAACCCCTCCCACACGGGTCTTAACATTCACCAAATGTCTCATTCAGCCCATCCTGTGCAATTAAGGTATTTCTTCATCGTTTTCTGTTGTTTGTGATGAGGTTTTGGATTTTGTCGAGCACAGGTGCAGATCTTGGGATGATTTCTGGTCGGTTCTTTTCATTTCATGCGCTCGCATTTATTATCTGGTTTCATTACAGCTGTCGTGTCGTGGTCCTGGAACCCAGTCTGAAGCCTCGACAGATTCCTCAGGTCTAAATACAATGTTTATTTCGAGGTGCTGTGTTCGTCAGCACAGATTGCTCTTATGGTGCGAGATGTTTGTTGAGGATTTAGACCAGAGGGTTTGAGACAAGCTGGACAAAGTCTTTGTGATCCATGCTGTGTTGTCCTGAGGCCTTCTATATTTGCTTTGCTTCGGCTGAATGATCTTTGTACCCTCTCTGTAGAATGTTGATGTATATTTAGAGAAAGATCTCGCAGAACTCAGACAGCTCCTGTTTTTTTTTTTGGTTTTTTTTTTGGGAGGTGGGGGTATTTTTGCAGTAAAACAATAACCTCTCAAGATGAACAGTCTCCAACTGTGCTGATTTCTTTTTTTCTCGTTTACTCTGTGCTTCATGCCAAATAACCTGAACGGTTCATCGGAGTCAAGACTGCTCTTTCCCAAGTGGACGTGTAAGTGGATGTTTTGCTGAGTTTAGCGTATTTTTTCCCAGTGCTAGCCTGCAGCAATGAAGACCTCAGTGCACTGTGGTAGGGGTTTAAAAAAAGAGTGAATGTGAGATACGAGCAAAGAGATGCTGATAGGGCTGCGGGCCAAGAAAAATCAATAGGAACACCCACGCGCGCGCACACACACACTCGAGAGCCATCTGTTGTGTGAGAAAACCCAACACCACTTCGGAGCGCGAGCAAGGAAATCAAGTGCATTCACACACATTCCCAACTTTATGAAGAGTTTAATCAATCAGCTGTGTTTTTCTGGAGCTTGTTGGATAGCTGGAACAAATCAAAGGTCAGTGTTTATTTGACCTGCCTGCAAAGGACTATAATAAAGTTTGGGGAGGAAAACAAAAGTAGTGAAACATGAAATAGTGATTTGAGATGAATGTTTACAAATTTGACCTGTTCTTGTATTTATACGCATAGTTAGGGTTGTTTTCTTTAAAATCTGCGCTGGGGAAACTTTGACCTCTCATGGCGCCAACTGTTATGCTAATGTTATTATGTTTATGCTGCTAATTATATTTGAAAGCCTGTTTAAATGATCTCAGTGGGGGTTTTTCAGCACATTTTAACAATACAGTGATAATACTGATAACCGTGATAGTTTTGGTCACGATAATCATGATATGAAATTTTCATACCATTACATGTCTATTCCTGTGGGCACTGAGAGATGAGCTGCTTCCTTTAAGGCTGTGATATGCCAAAAAACAAATGAAGCACGTTAGAAATTATCAGGCAAACAATGTGACGTTAAAGTATTCTGTACTATTATCATTGTATTATGAAAGGATTTTTTTAAAGACTATTTGTTGAAAAGTGAGTTTTAAACCTTTTAAACATTTTCATTTGTCTAGTAATAAACTCTGAGTACTTAAGAAAATCATTCATTCCTCTTACATTGCTTTATCTGTTTATCAGTGGATTGCTTTTAAAAGTGCACCTATTATTATGCTTTTTCATATATCACCTTTCATGTAGAGTGTTATAGAGCTGTTTGTGAATGTAAAGTTTCACAAATCAAAGCACAGGACAACAGAGTTATTGACACAGAAAAGAATGAAGCGATTCTGAACAGCTGAAACGAGTCGTTAGTAATTCCAGACTTACTTCCTTTACTAACCTACATAGGTATGTAACAAAAAGCCCCGGATCTGGTCTTCTTTGGCTGCTCGCTGACAGTGGTAGACCAATCACAACAGACTGGGACATCTGACCAATCAGAGCAGAGTATGCTCTCTGAAAGTAGGAGTTTAGAATGAATCCTTTAGAACGGATCATTTAACGAGTCATTTTTGACACTGGGGGGAAAAGTAATGCAGCAATTTAAATTATGAGCACGTTAAAGTGTTTTTTGACCTTGGGTGCATTTCAATCTATTGTATGAGACCTTCAAAACAATATTAGGCACGTTTCAAAACCATAATAGGTGCACGTTAAGCCTCCGTCCTTAGGTGGTGGAGGCATTATTTTTGTTTTGTGCATTCGTCCAAGATTCTCATTAGTACAGTGTCTCGAGATCGAATGGTTGAATGCGTCTATGATTTATATGGAATTATGATTGTAACTGGCAGATTAGAACTGATTAGATTCTGGAAGGTCACAGCAAAAGCTAGATGTTTGAAATAGTCATTCTTCAATAGCTTTCTTCCTGTCTGAAGTGTATTCTAACAGTATTTCAGCAATACTTGTCAGTAACTAGAACAGCTAGACTTGTTGGTGGCTGAGGCTTCTCTGTCGAATCGGTTTGTGTTGAGTTGTTAAATTCTGATGTCATGTCGGGTGGGAACGTTGCAGTTGTGACACACTGAAATGCAATCACTGTCCATTCTTAGCTGTACTCAGTGGAGGTGCTGTTGTCCATATAATGAACATCCTTTATAGTTTATTAATGGTTTCTGCATTCAATTGTTGAATCCCTAATATCAGGGTTTTTTTTTACTATTAACCTTTAAAAACATAAAAGTGTTACAGTTACTAAAAATTAGAGATGCACCAATGTATCGGCCAATAATCGGTATAATCTGCAATTTTTCACACTGTTGGCTTTCGGCCAATAGTTTAAAAACATCCGATGATCAGGGCCGATTATATTCTGTCAATCAAAGGTGGGCTGGAAAACACGTCATTTTGGTGCTGTATGTAAAGATGATGTCTCTTGTGTGGAATTACGGCAAAACCGCAGTTTGTAATCCCTGTAATCTCTGCACTGCTAAAATTTTACACCGGACACTGCAGCAGTGAAGCGGGAGTTTCAGCTTTGAGTATTTTTTATTTTTTTTTGCCGAGCTGCTCGAGCTGAATTAAAGCGCCAGTACACTGTTGAAAGATTCAAATGAAGATGACTCTATATATATATATGTATGTATATATTGCACAGAAAGATATATTTGTAGAGTAGTAGATTTCATATCCTGTTAATGTTAATTTATAAAAAAAAGTTGATATTATATATTACCAGTTTGATGTTTAATGATTGAGTAGAAATGCTTCTGTTAGTGGTGAGTGAATGTGAGACTAACAGGAGGTTTCTTAGAATTCAGTCAATGTTAATATGAATGAATAACATTCAATAAGTTAAGAAATCTTACTTTAATCTTCAGAATTTAGTTCATGTGTTCATGTTAGAGTAATGTGTTTTCTGTTTGAGACCAGTTACTGTGAAACAACTTGCTGAAATGGAGAGAATAAAGTTTTGATTTGCTTTATTTATTTCAGAATTGCGGAATTAATTATTATTAATTTAAAAGAAGGTATAAAAGGCAGAACTATCGGTACCAGTTATCGGTATCGGCTGATATCACTCTGAATAATCGATTATCGTATCGGCTGAGAAATTTAGTATCGGCGCATCTCTATTAAAAATACTCGCAGCACACAGCAGAACCTAGGAATTTTGCTATGAAATCAAAACTGGAGTCTTCTAATATATGCATAAATAATGCAGTGTTTTTCTCATGGGAAAGTTGTTTCCAGCATGTCAGCTTTCCATCCGGTGGCAGCTATAGGATGTACCATTTGGAAGTGCAGAGTCAGGCTTCTCTCTCTCGCTCTCTCTGATGGTGAAACAGAAATAAAGAAATGCATTAATGGCCTGGCTACTGCATCAATGTATCCAAATGACCTGATGCTGCTGACCTCCACGTCTGAGTGAAAGATCTTAGCTGCTTTAAAAGGAAGTTACAGCGGCACAGAAATCTGAGCAATAAGCATAATAAACGAATGTGAATATGATTTGTAGCCTAAATTTGTTTGTTGAAGGAGCTATCTGAAATATCCAAGCCTGTCAGAAGTGAGAACGAGACGTCTAAATACTGGTGGGTTTCTTCAGTAATCTGCAGAGAAAGTTGTGTTTCTAGAAGCTGTCTTTCAAGTGCAAAAAGAAAAAGCACTGTCAGAAGTGACACCTGGTTTTCTGCAGCAGTGGAGTCAGGCGAGGGGAAATAAAGAAACAGAAAATGGTTTTGACAGCTCATAGTTGTTCGAGGTGTGGAGTTTGAGGGGACACGTTGTGCTGATGATGAGTAAATGTTCTGGACATCATAGTGCCAAGAGGAGAACAGAACGTCCTAAATGCTTTAAAACTTTACGTACATACAGTGCACTCTATATTAAAGAGATGAAGATTTTTATCATTTTAATACGGTGCATTTAGCAGTGCGATCAGATGCCGTGTCAGACTTGAATCTTGAACACGCCTTGAATCTGGATTGTGTGTCATGAGATTCTAACTGCATTCTTTTGCATATTACAGCAGGCGAATTTCAAAAGCAAATGTAAATCAGCTTCCAGTGTTGTTTCTTGTTTGCATAAAGCAGAAAAGATTTCTGCATTACGAGTGCAGAGTGTGATTACGATGTAGGACAAGGCCTCAACTTCAGCAGTCCAGCTCCAGAAAATGCTTTCTAGGCTGTTTAATGCAGCAGTGAGTCGGCCGGTTACTACAGCACAAACATTAGTTACTACACTCTGCAGGTCGATTATGGAAAGATCAGTAATGGAAGTGTAAGGGCGTAGAAGTTTAGGTGAAATGTGTATTGTTGTAAAAATAGTTCATGATATCTTTGTCCAAACATGCATCAGTTCATGATGGAGGTAATCTCATGTGTACCTATGTCAGGCTGTGTTATTTTCCAGTCCCTCTAGGATTTTGTGATCATGGAAATTAATACACAATCAAGGAAACACAGCAATATTTGGAGGAGCGTGCAATTTTTTTTTACAATTACCGCAGATTTTCCTCTGATTTTGGCGAAGACGCGTCACGTGACGTCATCACAAAGCACATTCAGCCAAATACCTCTTTGATTCACGTGTTTTAAACATGAGTACAGCTAAAAGAGATCATTTACCAACAAACATCACTCTGAAAGAGTGTGCAGAACAGTTTTGTGCAACTGCAGTTTTGCTAATTGAAGTAGTTTTCTGCAAAACAAAAAGCATAAGAAACTCCAAAACGCTGCAAAATCAAGCATTTTTGGCTGCAACAATCTAAAAAAAAAAAAAAAGTCACAATATCCAGTATGGATCAATTTTCCTGAAAGGTGCGTACTCTTTTGTACAACACTGATCCTCAAATCTGTGGTTTTGGGACAGAGAGAGTGTTCTTAAACAGACTGTTCTTAAACAATAGGGCTACAACTAACGATGATTTTATAATCGATTAATTGGCCAATCATGCGCTCCCACTGTTTATTACCATGTCTACACTGTGAGTGAGCAGTAATGCGGCCTCGTTACTAATAGATCACTTACAGATCACGTCCATTATAATCAAGGACCAAATTTACTCTGCATCACGCAAATACAGCATATAATGACATTAAACTTGATTTAAACTGAAGCTCTTAAGCAACTCGCACCAGTTTCCCCAATCCCTAGCATGGTGGAGCATTTTGGATATAAACATGAGCTTGTGCTCATGCATAGCTGTTGTGTTTCCATGCTACACAAACTCGGCTTATTAAGTTTGTAGGTTACAGTCTTCAGTGTTTAATGTACTCAACAAAAAAAGAAACATCCCCTTTTCAGGAGACTATATTTTAAAGATATTTTTTGTAAAATCCAATTAAGCTACACAGATCTTTATTGGAAAGGGTTTAAATGATGTTATTCATGCTTGATAATTATTGCACATGCACCTGTGGAACAGTCCTTAAGACACTAACAGTTTACAGACGGTAGGCAATTAAGGTCACAGTTACTATAACTTGGACCACTAAAGAGACATTCCTACTGACTCTGAAAAACACCAGAAGAACGATGCCTAGGGTTCCTGCTCACCTGCGTGAACATGCCATAGTCCTGCTGCAGGGAGACATGAGGACTGCAGATGTGACCAGAGCAATAAACTGCAGTGTCTAATGTAAGACAACTAAGACAGTGCTACAGGGAGACAGGAAGGACAGCTGATCGTCCTTGCGGTGGAAAATTACATGTAACCGTGTGTCCCCCTAGTCGTGATGGAGTATGCCTTGATGGAAGAGTGGAGTAACATCTCACAGCAAGAACTGACAAATCTGGTGCAGTCTATGAGGATGAGATGCACTGTAGTACATAAAGCAGCTAGAATCCACCAAGTACTGACTGTTACTTTTGATATCGACCCCACCATTGTTCAGGAACTCATTATTCCATTTCTGTTCGTCAAATGCCTGTGAAACCTGTTCAGATTAAGTCTCAATTGTTGAATATTTTTATGTTAATACAAATATTTACACATGTTAAGAGATTTGCTGGAAATAAAAGCAGTTGAGTGTGAGAGGACGTTTCTGTTTTTACTGAGTATATACAGTAAAATGCTCTCCTTCCTTAGAGGACATGGGTCGCACACCTTTTTTCCGCTGTCACTTGACAATTACGCTGCCATCTGATGGAGACTAGGGTCATGTTGGGTTTAACGGTTTATGCTGATATAAACATTAAACTGAAGAAAGTCATTGTCGTTGACTCTAGGTACCTGCTAAAGCTAGCGGTGTCATGTTACGTGCGTTTGATGTCTTGCACCATTGACTGGGAAACGGCTTATACCTCTGGATAGTAAAAAAATCTTCCATTTCAGAAGATATTACCTTTCTAAAATTCATACACTAAACGATAGAGTACATAGTGTATAGTGTAAGTATATAGTACGTAATTTGGGACACAACTTTAGTATTTACTCTCCGATGCGTGTTTTTGGAACAGAAGTAGCGTAGGGAGTAAATGTGCCCCATCCCACGCAGACCAACTAATCCATAATGAGAATCGTTGGCAACAATTTTCATAATCGATTATCAATTTTATCAATTAGGTGTTGGAGCTCTATTACACACCACACCCTTATTTCAGGCCTTTCTTCCTGATTATCTTGTTTTCTTTCTGTCCATCTCATCTGTGTTTAATATCTCTGTTCTCTCTCTCTCTTTTACTCTTTTTCTCTCTCACTTCAGTTTGTTATCCACACTATACGACTGTATTCCTTCTTATTCTTCATTTCATTCTCTGTAAATCTGACACAAACACACACCCCTGGCTTCCTCTCTTTTTTCCTTTTCTTTTTTTACACACTATGACATCCTGTCTTTTAATTAAATCTCCGCCAAAAAATGGGATTAATAAAAGAAGAGCTGTTAATTACACAACAAGGTCACTGGTGCTTCAATTTCGCAGCTTAATTGCTGCTCTCTGATTGTGTTCCTGACTCATTCTTTATTCCACCGGCAGAAAGACAGATGCCGTTAATTGTTGCCCGCGTGCTCTTGGCAGGTCCTGCATGTGTGGATGGGATAAGCATGTGTGTATGTGTCTAAGTGAAGTCTTGTTTCTTTGTGTGAGAGGCTTTCTCAGCGCCAGAGCTCTTACTGATTTTCAGACGCGCTGGAATACTAAACATGTCTTATTCTGCGTTTCTGCGACGTTTTTCATGTCAGAGGTGAAAAACAGTTCCGCTTGGCAGTATTCTTTAGATTTTCTGGTGAGTCTAATTATAACCATCAGTCGAGATATGTCCTGATTTTGAAATAACCATGAAGCATTTCTTCCAGTGATGCTGTTCTGAAGTTATACTAGTATGAAGTTCCACTAGTCATGTTTTCCCAGCTTCAGTGTGTCAACAGGATATTTTGGTTTAAACAACTGAAACTGTAACACTCTGATGATAACTTAATTTTTAAGTGTGTGCAACTAATCATTCTCGGTGTGGAATCGAGTCCAAAGATTAATTCGTTATTTTTTGGGGTGCCAGAATCAGTGAATCGGCTCTTTTTGGGATCGACTTTGACGTGAACCAAAAGCAGGATGCAGACTTGATGAATTTACACACAAGATGTATACAGTGTGTATGCTTAGAAATCCCACTTTTTCCTCCCAACACTGCATAATGCACATACTTCATAACATGGGTTTGGAAATTCTTAAAGACTAATTATTTATTTGAGACCATGTAAATTTTCAGCCCATTGAGTTGTCGTAGCACGAGATGTTTTCTGAGACGGCATGAAAAATCATTAAACATGATCGTAAATGTGTAATTAAGCTGGAAGACCAGATTGTACGACTCGCAGGATTCCGCCATGTCCTGTCCAAACGGTCTGAGATGGGAGCGGAGTGTAGGGGCACTAGGGGCGTGCCTTTAAAATGATTGACTGGAAGCCGATGTAAACACAGACAAGCGTTCCGCAGCAGTTTTCCAAAGGAGTCTTCTCAGCCATGTGTTCATTTTATTGCTTATATAATTTTTTGTGTGTATGCGCTAGGTGTGTTTTTTTTTTTTTATCTACTGGTAAGAAAATAAAATCACAATTTCACCTTTAAAATGAGCCATTTCCCTTTGATGTCCTTCTCATCTGTGATTATTCTGCCACTGGCTGATGTGTTACTGCATATTACTGCATCATTAGCAGTGTTTTATGATCTTAGTGTTTTTTTTCCCCCTATTCTTAGAATGAGTAGACTATGAATGGGTAGAATGAAGAGGGTGGAAAAAGGAGAAAAGAAAGAGCATTCTGGGAAAGCAATCCAGAAGCTATAGTGTGAAATACTCTTCATTTAACCTCTCTATTGATTCCTCAGCCTTACTGGTCCATATATCTAACACCTCTCTTAGTTGTTTTCTTAGCCTTGCCCTATTGTTATAGATTTCCGAAGCCTGTACAGATTGTAGAACAGGTGTCTGTATTTATATTCAATAATCTGTCTCCAGTCTTCCTTACAGCGAGCTCTCTAAAGCAGATCTTCTCAACCTGTTTCACTTATCGAAATTAACTGGTCCGTTTTGTAGGCGTAGATGTTCTGTCTCATTTCTCTAAACCCAGCCTTTTTAACCAGATTCCTTTTTGTCTGTGCAAGTTGTCTGTGCAAGTTGCTTTTTTTTCTTCTTTGGAAGTAAGCAGTTAAAATGCTCACGTTGTCAGAATGAATCATTTTTCTTTTGTTTCATCTAAAGCTCACGTCGAACGTTTTCTGCTGAAAACCCGAACAAGCGAAAGCTTCATTACTCTCAGCAAACAATAAGTTATGGGCTTTGTTGGATGAAGCGATTGCACGCAAAGCGATTTCATTCCGCCCATTTTTTCCCCTCCACATTTCCAGTATTTCTCAGAAAGTGAGTCAGATTTAGTTTCATCTTGCATTGTGTACACGTTTCAATCATAATATCTAGCATGCCTGGAGGTGTTGGTTGGATCCCCCCCCTCACCCCCCGCTCGATCTATTCCATGTCATTTCCCTGAACCTCACACATGAAATTGCTCTGAAATTCAGATGCAGACACAAACCATCAATTTATCAACATGCATGAGGCTGTTTTAACTTCGTCCTGCTTCTGCCTGTCTGCTTTTGCATCTCATCTCTCCCTCTGTGCAGTGATGGATGGTTGGTGGAGCAGATATGGATGTTGAGATGTTAGATTAGGGCTAGAGGGGACAGGGACTGCAACAAATAAATTACACTGATGAGGTTTGATTTCGTGGAGCAAAGAGGGATAAAACGGGAGACTCTGATTTGTTCTGCAGTTTGTGGACTTTAATTGTTGACTACATTCAAGAATCAGCTACTGGGAAACCTAGCCTAAAGAATTGTATTGTAATGCCTGTTGAGTCAGCTAGGAAAGGGATGGGATTCAGAATGAGTAGCTTTCGCTTTCGCTATAGCATCGAGGAGTATCACAGCACCATGACTCATGTTAAGTTTTAAAAACTTCTTTTGCAAATGTCAATACGGTTTAGGGTTTCTTTTCTTTATCTTGTTCTTAAACCTTCTTTTCCACAAAGTAACTGTGAATAAACACTTCATAGCTTGCACACAAAAACTGCTGCTGATGTTTCCACCACTCTGTGGTCCTGTATAGAGTTAATCCACTATATAGCAAAATTTCTTGCACACCTGACCATCACACCCATACGTGC
Organism: Ameiurus melas; assembly: GCA_012411365.1. NCBI lineage: Eukaryota > Metazoa > Chordata > Actinopteri > Siluriformes > Ictaluridae > Ameiurus > Ameiurus melas. The sequence goes on from CM022753.1 coordinate 22,580,400, forward strand.
TTGGTGAACATCCCATTCCAGATCTACTCCACCTTGCTGTTATAATAGTGGAAGGCTTTATACTAGATTTTGGGGTGTGGATGTGGGGATTTGTGTTCAATCAGCTACAAGAACATTATTGAGGTCAGGTACCGATGTTGGGGTGTCGAGGAGGCTCCAGTTCATCCCAAAGGTGCTCGGTAGGGTTGTGCAGGACATACGAGTTCATCCACCCTCTTCCAACCTTGTCTTCATGGAGCTCACTTTGTGCTTTGAGGATTTGAACTTGCAACCTTCTGATCCATAGACCAGAGCCCTATCCACAGTGCCTCCAGTGGGAGCAAATTGGAATCATGGGGTCATATGGAATGATATTCTTCTGGCTAAATAATAATAATAAAAAAAAGGTTGTAATTCGAATATGTTCATTTCTTTCTTTGCTTGCTTTTATTTTCTTGGCTTTTTTTCTCCATTTTTTAAGTGTGTGTGAATCCATGAGGTGACTATTATCTGCAAAGGCAGTGACCCGAAAGGACAAGTTCACAAGACAGTAGCTCGGCATTCACAGCTGCGTGCAATACAATGCGGTCTGACTCTCAATTTATCCAACACACACACCCCCCATAAGAAGACCCACCAGCCCCCACAGTTAGGTAGGTGAAAGCTGATTGGGTTCAGGCCGGCCTCATGGCCTCAGCGTCAGGCCTGGATGAGTAGAGCTTCTCGGCTGTGGACATGAACAAATCACCTCACATCTGAGCTAAATGGAAACCATCCATCAGAGGGGGACATAAAGCAAACAAAATCCTGAGATGGACCACTGGGCCACTTTTGATGATGTCATGCCATGGCATGTCCTCAGACCTTGGAACTGGGTGACATAATGTGGTGGTGAACCTGGTGTGAGGGCAGAACCGGTGATGAAGGAACAGCATGGTTTGAAATAGTCTGAGATGACTAGAGATGGAAGGATGTACTAAGGTCTTATTACGAGAGGGGGAGAACAGTATGTGTGATGCCTTTCAGTAGAGACAAAGAATAAACAATGAATGCACAGCCATGGCTGAATAAGCGTGATGGAAGAGACAAAAGCAAAATGGGATTCTTTTAACCAGGCTCGGCATGCTCACAGCATCCCCCAGGTTTTAATCAAACATTTACATGGATCACGACTGATAAGACATCGAGGAAGAGGAGCGTGAAGCTGGAATGAGAGCCACCACTGAGATTATGATTGAGACTGAGCAGTGTAATATCCTGTAATTGGGCATCGTGGCCATGTTGATGCTATTATTCTGGCGCAATAAACTGGAGGGTGTGGATCCGGGAGGGATTCGGTTATGTGCGCTGTTTATCAGCTGCCTCAGCGTCCGTTGTAATTTAACATCACTTTTATTTGATGCATACAAATTATGTTGATTAGAATGTAAAAGTCAGAAAGATCCGCAATTTTATCCTGGGTTAGAATGGGACGAATACATTGATTTGTTAAAACACTGATGTAGAGCAAGATGCTCCATGTATAATGAAAGAAAAGGAAGCATAAGGGGGGAAAAAAAAGCAGAGGATTTCATGCAGGAGTCTTTCCTTCTCTCTCTCTCTCTCTCTCTCTCTCTCTCTGCCTTAATAAATCATCCTGCCTCAGTAAGTTTTATATGACATTCCTGTCCTCACAAATCCCTGTGATTTAGACCCTGCTGACTATTACAGGCCACTGACGGTGATGATGTAATCTTTGTTTAGGACATGTGAGAGTTCCCAGTGTTCTGATTAAAATGTCACACAAGTTGAAGCCTTTATAATCTCTCGGTCCTGTTAAATGGGCTTCACAGAAATGCCTTCATTTTGAAAATTCCAGATCCACTTGTGTACGTTCAACAAAGAACAGGACAGAACGGCATGTGGTGTCCTACTTTGAAAGACTCTGCTTTATGTAAACTGTGTTGACTAAAAGAGAAAGAGACTAAAAGGAACAGACCGAATAAGTCTGATCATGTTAATGGCGGCCCGTGTGAGGAGGCCACACAATCCTACTTCCTAATTGACGGGACCCTCAAAATAGCCCTTTCCTGTCAGCAGTAATGTGGATTTATTCCATTTATTAAAGTGCCGTTCATAAATTAAAACTCACAGCTTAATGCTAGTGATCTGAATGAGGTGATATGAATTATTGATTCCTCCACCAGCCTGCTACAAATCTGGCCTGACATTTTGGAAATAAGATGGTGCGGAATTATGGTTCCAAATAATGACGTCCATTTGCGGTTGTGCGTAGAGCAAACACTCTTTTTAAGGCGTATTAATATTCATTAATATCTTCTGTCCGAGAAAACGGTTCATTATTCATGCTTAACGTATTAGACACGCTGTGATTTATTGACGCAGGATACAAGGGCAAGGGAATTTGGGTTAAATTTGATCATTTGAGCAGCTGGAAGAATTAAATTTTTGCAATCCTTTTTTTTTTTAATAATAATAATATGCACTTCCTGTCTTGCATCACTGCTTTTCTGGTGTCTGTCAAACTTCGTATACTAGTGAAATTCCTGCCAAAAGCAACAATAATTGTTAAGAATTCCAGCTTACTTATTAAATAAAGCTGCGGCACGCATCGTCTGGTCCTTGAGGGAGCGTATCTGTCTGTAACTGTTATATCTGCATTAGTGCACCTGGAGGGAGCTATGAAACCAGTCAAATCCCTGCGTCTCTTTAATCAGCCCCAGCTAAACGCTGTACAAGACAAATTGATGAGCTCATAGCCAGCTGGCTTGGCAGGAGGCCCTAGTATTCTGTGAGGGAACCAGAAAACAGTTTGGCACCAATAATTGTTTGTGGTGCCACATTTTGAGTACAAATTGTGCAGATGTTCTGTCACTTTGATGTCCTCCTTGGGGAGTAGGCTTGCCTCTGTTTTTATTTATTTATTTATTTTTTACTTTTATTTTATTTTTTCAAGTTTCAAGTCCAATTTTTTTTCATCCTGTTCATATGCAAAAGAAAAATGAGTCTCCAGGATCAGGGTGCAACATGCAAGACAGTACATGACCGTTTTATTGTTTTTGTTGTTGGCTGATTATGCAGAACATCTGAGGCAGCAATGGAAAGAAACAAGAAAGCAAAGCACAGCAGCAACGCTCAGCTCTGATTTATTCCATCTGATTTTCCGCCTCGCCATCTACATCAAGCGTTGCACTGCGCAAACAAACCGAAGCATCACAAAGCTCCAAATTCAGACCCAAACCCAGCCTGTACGCTTCGGATTAACGCGAGACTAAAGATCGATGTTTCAGGACAGAGTGTTGTCAGTGGGTATGTAATGACAGGCATAAGCCCGGCGATTATGCAGTCTACATGCTGTTTCCTGTTCTACAGACTTCAGATTAGTTCTGACAGGAAGGTGAGGCAGACGGTGATTTCCTGTCATCGGTTAACATCAAATCCACTCAGCCCCAAATCTCTGTTTTAGGTTTGAAAGGGTTTTAAGTGGGTTTGCAGGTGTTGCTGTTTTGGGGATTTAGTTCAGGAATATGTTATTAGAATTCAATTTTCAATTTCTACGGTAGAACAAATTTAAAGTTAATTATGCAAAGTTGCTACAGGAGTGCAACAGGAACTGGGTATTTTTGCTCTCCACTTTATTTATACGCTCTTAACTTGTTGCCAACTATGTAGGCATTAAGTTAATAGAGTAAAACTTGTATATAAATCATCCTCGGTGACGTTAAGATGTGTTATATGGCTCGGGTTTGCACATTGTCTTTATCGACTTAATGTTTATTATTCTTGGTTAATATTGGAAGAACGAACACCTCATCATTCCATAGAGCACCTCATTTTTACAATTCCATTTTTACTGCCCATCAGTGGCAGTCATGCTAGCTTTTCATTGGCTTACGCTACATGTTTGAACATGTAGAATTGGTCTAATGTTGAACAATTATATTAAATAAAAATAAAAAATTTGTGGTTTTAAAATGTAGTGCACCAGATTCACCATGAGACACCTGATTATTTCTTGAGTGTTGAATGGGTAAAATTCACATTACGCTCGCCTGTCCACAATGTTTGTAAGTATGAAGCTGAATTGTGAATATGATGTCCCACAAAAAAATGTAATTTTTCTTATTTGGATGTGGGTTTTTTTTCACATAATCACACACCAAAACCTACGTGATCATGATGGATAAAATCCAAACTTCTTTTGGTACATAAGTTAGGACGGCACATCACATGAATCAAGAGGCTTAATCACCGAAATGAGCCTCAATGCCTTTTATACCTTGATGTCTGCCAGTAATTTACCCTAATTACAGGAAGCTTACTGTAAATACACTAACAAATGGGAGAATTGCAACAAAACCAGTAATAAATTGGTAATGCTACACGTGTTTTGTAAGTATAAAATCATTCTGGTTTGTATTTCTGATTGCAGCATGTCCACCGGGCACCTACAAGATGTCGTCCCAGCAGCAGGAGTGTTTACCGTGTCCTGCCCACAGTGTAGCCGAGGACGATGGCTCTGTTGTGTGCGTGTGTGAAGAGGGCCACTTTCGAACTCTGCTGGACTCCCCCTCGGCTCCGTGCACACGTACGTAACATGAAACTACACACTACAGTGCATATATAAAAGCATTCAGACCACAGTTAGATAAAATAAAAGTAAAACTGTATTATACAGTAGAATAATTTCCCTTTGCTGTGATCATTGGACACGATTCAGAGGCAAACATTTCGACGTGATTCGTTTGATATGATTCAGTGGAAACGACTCATTTCAAATTATTCTTTCGGCTATGGCGTCAAAGGAATCGTTCGTAGACTTCTGGAAAAAAAAATGATCTGGGGCATGGTGCTGAAACATTTCTGCTGTGTGGCAAGTCTGGGAAGAACACAGTGACATCCTTTTCTTTTTAAATGGAACACATTCTAAATCACAGAGGGAACAGAGGAGAGATGGGCTTTAGTCGGGGAGGTCAATTAGAACCAGAAGGTCTTATGGTGGGACACAAGAAGTCTTGTGTGAAGATGGAGAACATGCCAGAAGTATAGCCATCTCTGCAGCACTCTACCAATCAGGTCTTCACAGTGAGATGGCTTGGTTGGAATTTTGGCCAAATGGCATCTAAATAGTTCTCAGCAAGGATTATCTGATGAAACCAAGATAAACTTGGTCTAGAAGAAACAAGACACTGCTCATCACTTGATGGATTCAACCTGATTGAGCTGCATAGAGAAATGGAAGAACATCCCAAAATCCACATGTGCCAATCCGGTAGCATCAACCCGAAGAAAAGCTAGTATCACAGCCACGGTGCTTCAGCAAAGTACTGAGTAAAAGGTCTGAGGCTCTAACAAAACAAAGGGAAAAAAGGGTGTGTGTGAATTCTTTTGTAATGCTTATTTACCCACGATACCCTTATAAACCTCATCCATCACATTAACCACTTTTGTCTGTGTGTGTGTGTGTTTCACTATCAGCTACACAATCCCATTGATTACCTTTTTAATTTTGTTTATGGCTGGAGCACGGCGCTCATGGCCGAGAGGTTATCACACTTATCATACGCCGAGGAGACAACAGAGAGAGAGGGAGAAAAGAAAGCTGCTGTGGCTTTTTACGGGTTGAATGGGTTTCTCTGGCTTTCAGCTGAATGAGGGATCGGTGATTAATTTTATAGCGTCGTAATTGCACTTTTAATTACAATATTGATTAGTGCTGCTTTTACATCGCTGGCATGGCTTGTGATAGCATTTATAGAGGTGCAATTACTGCGTAAATTACGTTATTGATTGCGTAATTACCATCATCAGGACCGGCCGCAAATGTAGGCTGAGAATGTAGAGCTGTGAGAATTCTGAGGGACGAGGATTTCAGACAGTGGAATTACCAAAATACAAAAGAAACAACAATAACACAACAGAGCTTCAGATATGTGAGTATATGAATAAACAAAAAGCTGTGCACAATCCAACCTGCTTATAAATGCACCGTGTTAATGCGATGGTCAAGTGCGACCAAGTGAACTCTAATTACGCCGAGTTGCAGCATCAGGAACTGAGTATATTTGTGCTCTATTTTATTTAATCACTCCTACATTGTTGCAAATCATGTAGGCGAAACTTGAAGACTAGAACTTCTAGTTTTCTTTTCTTATCGAAAAGAGTTAGACCAGCGTCTTCATTAATATCAGAAAGCACGAACACCTCCATAGAGTTGTAGAGCATCTCCATAGAGCATCATTTTTACTGTCAGCCAATCAGAGACATGCTGGAATTTCATTGGCTAGCTCTACGTGTTTGAACGTGTAGAATTGTTAGGACTTGCTGATATCAGTGCACATGAACTGAGCTAAACGATAGCCAGAAAGTTACGACTGTTTGGATTGTTTTTGTCCAGAAAAATAAGATTATTCAGAATTTTTTTTTTCAGAAAAATGTGCCTCAGTGGCTGATTTTAGGGTACCGTATGCTAACTTGCCCAGCAATGTCTTTCTTCTCGAATAAATTGTAGTGTAGGTATTGCTATAAGACAAATGAATTGAGGGAACTCTTAAAGGTTCAATGTAGAACAAAGTATTTCCCTTTTAGAAAGAGCTCCAAGATCCTTCTTTAGGAGGTTAAGAACACTTAAAGACTCTTCAGAACCATTTTGTCTAATTGTGTACTAAGTACCAAGACCGTTTAGACGAAGAAGATAATGAGCAATTATTTTGGAGTTTGTACCACAAACTTCTTAGAAAACTTTCTAGTTCTTCAAAGCTTCCTTTTTATTTATTATTATTATTATTATTATTATTATTATTATTACATGAAAATGAGATGCTAGTCTTATTGAATATTTCCTGATTAAAAGAATCCAACAAAATATACAATTAGGGATGAAACGGCTACCGGTTTCATGATAAACCCTGATATTCCTCAACGGTTAGTATTACCGTGTCACATTTAGTTATCATTAAAATCATGCGTGATTATCGTGATTTGTAAAACTCTTTCAAAATGCTGTCCACGCTCAGCCAGCTTGACTCTGACACAGGTGCAGCATGCAACATTGTTTTTTGAGTGTGAAAGCGGACGCTACAATTAAAAACTGAACACATCTGCTCAATTCAGCCGAATTAGTCAGAATGAGTCAGAGTCGCAGCACAGATCAGCAGGAGTCAGATTTCATACATCACGTGACGAAAGCGAGGTGAGATGGCGGAAGATTTGTTTTAATATAAACAAGTTTGTCATTGTACTGTTTTGTTATTGTTGTGTTTTTCATTGAGAATAATGATGAACCCAACATTCAAGCAATTGCTGCCTCCGAATTGGCACGAGTTCGAAAGCAAAAGTGAAACGCGTGTGGCCGCATGGGCATTCATAAGGAATTTAAAAGCGAGGGGGAAAAGAGGTAAAAGCACCAACGAAGCACCAAAGCTTCGTTTACATAAACTTTCTTCTGGGAAGCTCTGCAGACAGGGTTTCCATCTTCTATTAAGTTTCCCTCAGCATCTTTAAAAAAAATCCAAAATATGACCTCACTTGGTAGTCGGTCCTCTTGGAAGATTGGAAATTCTCCCGAGCGCCGTCGCTGCCTTCCGCCATGCTCTCTAACTGAACTAAATGATCGCAACAAGCCTAGTGACAACCATCCATCACATTATAGTCAAATATAAAACCTGTTTAAACGATCTCAGTGTGTGTATCAGTACTTTTTGTACATTTTCAGCACATTTTAACAATACCGTGATAAATACTGATAATCGTGATAGTTCTGGTCACAATAATCATGATATGAAGTTTTCATACCGTTGCATCTCTATATACAGTACGTTTTATTATTGATATAATTATTGATTTTTTATTACTTTTATTATTATGTCTGTGCATTCCTTACTGAATCATTTCAGATTATAACAGAAGTCTAGTTACTTCAATTTACCACACACACACGCAAACACACATACACCCTTAATATTAACTTTACAGTATTTCTTTGGTTCTTTTTTTCCTCTTTAGGACCGCCCTCTCCTCCACGAGACTTGCTCTACACTCTCAAACAGTCCACCCTCATTCTGGAATGGGCCACTCCGACGGACACGGGCGGTCGTGGTGACTTGAGCTACAGCGTGGCGTGTCAGCGTTGCGTCTCTGGCCAGCGGGAACACTGCGAGCCGTGTGGCGCTAACGTAGGCTTCGTGCCTCAGCAGAGCGGCCTGAGCGGGCGTACGGTCACTGTGCTCAACCTGCTGCCCAACGCCAACTACACCTTTAGTGTGGAGGCCAGGAACGGCGTCTCTGAGCTGCTGCCCAACAAACACTTCTATGCCCAGGTCAACATCTCCACCAGCCTTCCAGGTAATTGCAAAAATTATTCAACAGATAATTAGCTTCTCTGTTACTGGCTGGCTCTTAATTTTATAACCAGTGTTACTGTTAGAGCAGCTCGGTTTAACTTCCTCTCATTACCAGCACTGGATATCCAAGGTCACAAATATCCTGCATATCATAAATTAATCTGTTAGCTGTATAAACAGTATTTATGTAAATAGTCAATAGGGATCCTCTTGTTGGAAGAAGAGTTAAGATATGGAGCAAAGAAAACAGTGACTGATCACATTTTTGTTTCAGGTTTGTTTGTGAGCCTCTGTGCTCAAAATAATAACTAAACTACTAATAACTCCTTTCTATCATATGAAAGTGAGGGGAAAAAAGTAGATCTTCCATTTTCATGGAGTGGAAAAATGCATGATTTCTTTTCTATTTTTAGTAAAAGTGTTGAGTGGGTCATATTGACCTGAAATATTTCAAACGTTCCATTTAAGGTAAAACCGTGGTCTAATTATACGCCTTAAAATGTGCCTTTCTAATACTCCCCCCTGCAACAGAAGGATTTCATTTGGATTGACGCTTTCACATAATGGGTTATTCAAAGATTGTGGCAAGTTAGTTATGTTAAAATAGTTAATTGTCTCTAGATAGTAACACTGCTTAAAGTATTAAGAAAAAAATTTACAGTGTCATTGTCTGGTTTTAAACATTTCTGGCGATTGAATGTGATCTTCGTAACCAAGAGTATGGAAGTAGACTGAATTTTTCAAATTATTCCATTCAGAACATTTTTGTGTATAAACTATTTAACCTTATTTTTTTAATACAAGCTTTAATACATAATCACATACAGTGTGGATTTCATTTAAAATTCCTGTTAAATTTATAATTAATTCCTGCGGAGTCAAATGAAAGCCATTTCTTTATTTCTTAAATTTTATTTAATGTTGCACTGTTTTTTTTGTTTTTTGTTTTTTTGTGCAATTGGTGTCACAAAAAAGTATCTTTTTGTAGTTTATTTTTTACATAACCTTTATTTTTGGTCGCTGCAAGATTTCCCGAGCATAACGAGCATCCGGATTCCTCTCTCTAAAAAAAAAAAAAAAAAAACGTTTTCACTTCTTCTAAGCTACGTCGTTCATCTGAATTGTCCTCAAACAACAAAGTTTATGCTCAAAGTTGGCACAGTTGGGATAAAAGTATATATAAAAAAGTCAATCATTGATTACCAATAATTATTGTGTTTTTAGATGTGGTGAAAGTATATAAAAATAGCCAGAGCTTTCGCCCTGAAGCCTGGCTTTAATCGGACGCATGAATCCCGACCTCCTTAATGTTAAAGTGCTTCATTAAACCGCGCTCGTCGTTCAGCTGAACTGCTTTACGAAGCGAGAAAACCGTTTTCATGTCCTCGTGTCTTTCTTCACTTTCTTCTATTAAACACGGAGAGGTGTTGAGCGTGCTCAATGAGAGAGCCATATACACACTCTGTCTGCTCTATTAGATTAGAATTAAGATGAAAGTGATAATGTAAGAGCACTCAGTGGGAATGTAGTCCTCTTTCTGTCGGTGTAATCAGTGATGTGCTTTACTGCTGGAAAATGGTAAAGCCGAAAGGATGGAGATGAATTTTAATGACATGTGCTCTCCTGGGGAAGCTCTGGGCTTTGTCGATTACCATCTCATCTTTCATTGGCAGTAAAAAAAACCCAAACTATTATTTTAGCAGGTATCCTATTTGAAGATTGTCCAGAAGGCAACCAGGAAACATGTATACATGTGTGTACAAGCTTCATACATCAAAAGTTTTTCATTTATACGAGAGGGACATCTGGGACCGTTCTGTATAATTAATTCATAATAGATACTGTATATCATTTATAGTCTAGTAGATTATTAAGTGTATTTGTTATGTTCAACAACATTACAGAGTGAATAATTCACCCCCAGAGTATGCAGTCTTTACTTTCGTAGACTGAGTCTAGCTATTTTATTTTATATCATTGTGTGTGAATGTCCATGGTTGTAATTTATGATTGGGATCGATGATGTTTGTTATTATGCACATGGTTATAAGCCTCAAGGTTTAGCCCTAAACTAGTTTTTTTTTTAATTCTGTAATCCTTCATGTGTTATTATTTGTGTTATTGAGCGGTTATACTGTAACCAAGTATCTGTGGGATATGTGGGCGGACACAGTGCTTGGTCAATCAGTGATTGGTCAGTCACAGTGGTGACAGAATCATCCTGATGAATGTTGGCTTTTCTACCAGACAGTAAAGCACAGCGATCTTTCACTAATGTAGTTAGTAGCTTAGTCTACTAAAGTCAACATTTTTTTTTTTTTTTTTCTAATCACAAAAATCACAATTTTATCATAAAATCCCATTTTTCATATTTATGTTTATTATATTTACCCACAGTAAGTGTTTCTTCTTGCTGATATTTAGCATGAATTTACATTTCTTACCCTGTGATCCTTCACATTATTCCAAAATGGCTTCCTATTCACTACACATACTCACTACATAGGATATGTACGTAACCGCTTTCTACACCCTAATGTAGTGCACTACAGTTAGAACAGCCACAGAAAATGTACAACGCATTGTGTTTTTATGTTTAGTTGTATTTTTATATAGGTTTAATGAACGTGTGCACTTTCTGTACATTCAGAAAGGTTAAAGTACTGGCACCCTCACCTGCATTCGGTGTGTGTCTTGTGCTAGCCCAGTCAAACAGGCATGCGGCGAAAACGTAACATAAAATCAGCCCTTTCATCTTGCAGATTTTAAATTTCATTGACTCCTCTAAAGAAACTCATCCTATGTTAAGAACTTTCAAAAAACAATGTCAGGATCTGGACCATATGCATCGTCTTTTCCAGGTTTTTCTCTGTATCACGTTTGAGATATTTTTGCTGTTTGCACTCTGAGACTGTAAAACCTGTAGCCGAATTAGGCTTTTCACCTGTCCCAATCAGAGCAATAGGATGCTAACACTTTAAACCTGCAACATCTTGAGATTTAAATTGGAAAAAAATTATATATATATATATATATGTGTGTGTGTATATATATATGTGTATATATATATGTGTGTGTATATATATATGTGTGTATATATATATATGTATATATATATATATATATATATGTGTGTGTGTATATATATATATATATATATATATATATATATATATATATATATATATATATATATATATATATATATATATATATATGTATATATATGTATATGTATAATCACACGTATGTGTGTGTGTGTGTGTGTTTGTGGAGGAGAGATTGAGTACAGACTTATATTTACATGTTTATGTCTCCATGAAATGCTAACAGCCTTGTTAAGGACACCACAGCAAAGTAGTAAAGCTACAGAAGCCTAGAGAGACTGATTTTTCCTTCACACACTGCCACTGAGGCAATAAACACACACTGGGACTCATTTCTCAGGCTGGATATGAATGCATTTTTTTTAACAAATTGTCTCATTTATCAGATTTTAGTAAAGTTGTGTATAATTGTTTTCGTAGGCCACTGAACAACAAAATTTATTCCAGATTTACAATATGATGGTAACCATACTCATTTGTTTATGTTGATGAATGATAATCAGCCGTAAAACCCAAAGCACATTCACGCCGCAGCTCATTTGCATTTGGAGATTTCCACAAAATGCCATAAAAGGTAAAGCTAACAGAGCTTGTGACAGAGAGTGTGAAATGCTTTCTCAGAGACGAGAAGTGAGTAGTTATTTTGACATCCAGTGGGGGAATTAAGTATCAACATTTTTTTCAGTAAATATATTTCCAATGAGGTTATTCACATGAAATTTTCTACCAGACTTTGGTATTAACTCAAGAAATTACAACATTAAAATCCATAAATTAAGTTATGTGTAATAAAGAGGAATGACACAGTATTGTCACAAAAGTATTAAACACGCTAACTGAAATTTATTTAATACTTAGTGGCCTTTGTTTGTAATAACTGCTTCAAGATGCTAACTGTATGAAAAAAGTAATGGGCCGCAGTATTCAGGTGTTATTTTGGCTCATTCTTCTAAACATATTGTCTTCAAATCTTATTCAACTGGAATCAAGTCAGGTGATTCTAACACCTTGATTTTTTTCCCCTCTGAAACCAATTGAGAGCATTTATTTATAATCTTTTGAAGTCTGAGAATTAAGAGTATGAGTTCTTTCCTCCCGAGCAGGGTTCATGCTCAGGTCTGGGAAATTCTGCCGTGTGTGGGTGTGTCCATGTGTTAGTGTGAGTATGTGTGTTCAGTGGCGTTAAGCGATGAGGACATCAACAAGGAGAATGTGACATTTCTCTATCTTCAGAGGCTTTTGCCTGAGGGCTTTAGATGCTCCTGGTGCTCTCGGGGGTCTCAACACGGTCATGGAGTGGGAGGGAGGGTTAGAGCGAGAGAGAGAAGATGGGATGGACAAAATTACATATATAGTAAAAAGGGAGATTGGGTGAGGGTACAGATGTGTAGCAGATGTTCAGGTTTCAGGATTTGTGTGTATGATTATTAATTACTGACTGATTTGATTTGTTTCTTCTCAGCTAGTCTTGTCTAATGTTCTTGTCTCTTCTGGTCTTATTTTCTCCTCCATTCTCTCTTTAAAAAAAAAAAAATTTTTAATATATAATATTTTTAATATTATATTATCTTCCTGTATCTGGTCTCACCTTGTCTTATTCTTTCTTCTCCCATTTGGTCTTGTCTTCTCATCTTAAGTCATCTCATATCTTTTCTTTTCTGATCTCTCTCAGGTCTGGTCTTGTCCGGCTCATTTCTTTCCTTTTTTTAAAATCTTATCTCTTTTTCTTCTTGTCTGATATCATCTAATCTTTTCTTTTCTCATTTGCTCTCATTCTTTCTTGTCTCCTCTCAGCTGGTTTGGTTCTGTCTTTCCTTATCTTTGGCCTCATTCTAGGTCTAGTGCGTGTTTCATTTTTCTTTTAATTTCTCCTCTGGTCTAGTCTCTGTCTTGTATCTACTTCTCTTTCCATGTCATCTTTTCTTCTCACCATCTCTGATTTATCTCTTTTTCTTTTCATCTTATTTCATGCTCTCATTTCTACTCATCGTCTTGCTCTTTATTCTTCTTCTCAGTGTCTCGCCTCTTCTGGTTATTTTGCTATTCTCACTTCTCCCCTCAGCCCTTTATCTACCTTCCTCTCCTCTCTCTAACTCTCTCCTCTCAGTCACAGATTGACTCATCTCGTCTCATTGATTCCTTGTTTTCCCTGCTCTCTCTCTCCCAGCGTGTAAATCTCTCTAATTGGTTACATCACAGAGTGACCGACAATTTGCAAAAATTCAGTCTTTTAATAAATCACTTTGACACACACATGCACACTTGTTGATTCTGTGTGTATGGGTGAGCCAAGACTAAAGATGCTGAAGCAGTGGGAGATGCTGAACCTTTTCATGTGTATGAAAACAGGGCAAAAAAAGCATGTTAGTACAGTTCCTCCTCCTCTCCTGCTGAGGTCTTCATTATCCAGAAGTGTGTGTGTGTGTGTGTGTGTGTGTGTGTGTATTGGTGTGTGTGTGTATGCACACTTAGTCATGCAGGTGTTTAGGAAGGAAATGAAGGCGCCTCATCACCGCAGCTTTCCTGTGTCCAAATGCCTGGAAGACACGCACACACGCACACTCTCTCACTCTCACTCTCTCTGTCTCTCTCTCTCTCTCTCTACTTACGGTAGAGTGTACACACACACACGGTACTTGCAAACACCACACACTCAATAAATTCCAATCTTCACTTGTCCGTGTAGCTTCAGATTCCTGTTCTTGACTGGAAAAAGTGGAATATTTATGGGTGTTCCTAATAAAGTGGCCAGTGAGTGTATATCAGTAAATGAATCCATTCGTTTTAATGAAGGGTTCCAGTAATTCTAATATAGATAAGACAAGAGTCACTTCTTCATTCCACTCTCTCTTCTAGGAAGAAGAGACGAAAGAGGTTCATATTCATTTTCTGGTCTTTCCCATTTCTGCCTCCTCCAATGGTGTGTGTTTGTGTGTCCGTGTGTGTAATAACATCCCATAGATAGAAATATATTACTTTCACGCCTCGTGCCGTGCGTCTCTCCTCTTTTCCATTCCCTTCATCTAATCATAAAAGTCATGATATAAATGATAATAGCTCCTGTATCAGCCCAGCCAGCTGCTGAGCATTCTGGGTAATGCACCCCATTTGTATGTTTATTTCTTTTTTATTTATTTAATTCTCCTGAGCATGAAGGCTGATTGCCAGGGTGTGGGTGTGTGTGTGTGTGTTTGTGTGTACGGTTATTGAAAGTCTGATAGCGCAGATTAAACAGCATGTAGATGGAACTTCCTGCCAGATAGCGCTCCCCCATCGGGCTGCCTGATACACGCAGATTAAAGCAGGCCGAGCGTGCGCTGCCAGATACAGACCCAGTGCCAGACTGCAGCCTTTTATTTTCTCATTCACACACACACACACACACACACACACACACACACACACATACACTATGATAGCAAGGTGAAATGAGAATAATCAGGTTTGCCCTGTAGTCTAGTCCTGTTTCCTAGTCTGTTCTCACCCCCTAGTCCCCTGTCCTCTAGTCTAGATTGTCCCCTTAGCTAGTCAAGTCCCCTGGTCTAATTCATTCTCTAGTCCCAGCCCCCTAGTTTATTTTGACCTCAAGTGCATTCACTATTCTAATCCCAGTCATGGATGTAATCTAGTCTGTACCTTGGCTAGTTCTCCATAAATCTAGTTCTGTACCCTACTCCACTTCTATCCCCTAGTCTAATCCATAATTTAGTCTAGTCCATCCACCGTATAATTTGTCCTCTAATCTAGTCCCATTCCATATTCTAGTTTATTAGCTAGTCTAGTTCCATTCTCTACTCTAATCTGATCCCTAGTAAAGTCTAGCTCCAAGTCTATTCTGTACCCTAGTCTAGTCCCCATCTTCTGGTCTAGTCACATCTCCTAGTCTAGTCCGCTAATCTATTCTGTCCCTTAGTCTAGTCTGCTAATCTATTCTGTTCATTAGTCTAGTCCGCTAATCTATTCTGTCCCTTAGTCTAGTCTGCTAATCTATTCTGTTCATTAGTCTAGTCTGCTAATCTATTCTGTCCCTTAGTCTAGTTTTCTAAACTAGTCCCTAGTCTAGTTTGTCCTGTAATCTTGTCCACTCCAGTAATCTAGTTTAATTAGTTTATTACCTAAACTACTCCCATTCCCTTCTTTAATCTGACCTCTAGACTAGTCCAATTCCTAGTCTAGTCTGTCCCCTAGTCCAGGTTAGACACCTTCTGTAGTCCCATTCCTTCTTTTTATTCCCTAGTCTAGTACCGTTCTCCAGTCGAATCTGTACCATAGTCTATGCAGTGCAGCAATGCGCATCTAACTATTCCAGTGTATCCATGGTGTCCTCCATCCAGCAGACACATCTACAGGTCTACTATCAGCAAAACAGGCCACCACTGTAGCTTCCGCAACTGCGCACCAACGGAGTCATTCCGGCTCTGCACTACAATCCAGTGCCAGTCCAGTCTTCAAATTCAGACTCATTATATCGATTACCTTGGGAACCTGTGGTTGAATATGCATTGAGTATGTTTGCGTGTGTGTGTGTGTGTGTGCTTAACTCTGTGAGGGGTCAGAATAATGCTGCAGTCTGGTCCTGAGCACTTTAACATTCAGCCTGCAGTGTGAGGAAAATGGAGGTCCACTCAACAATAGTTCAATTCCATCCCACCTTTTGTGGCCCCTCGTTCAGTCGGGGTCAGACCATCAGTTGTGTGTGTGTGTGTGTGTGTGTGTGTGTGTGTGTGTGCTACCTGTGTTTGCATTTGTCTGGAGGAGATTTTTGTCAGATTGAGTTATAGCAGACGGCTGACTCGCAGCCCGCAGCGCTACATACATTATTCAACACTGAGCAAACGAGAATCAACACTGAAAGACAGAGAGGAGCGGGACTATGGATATGTGAATTCTGACCACACCCTCTGACCTCTTGCCTAATTTCCATAATAGCCTAATATTCCTAATGTAGCTAGCTAATCATAGCAAATTAGTTCATGATTTAGATCTGCATTGTCCTCACTGATTTATTTGACAGCAGCCCAACCCTGTTATGTACAGCTGTGACGAGCATCACTATCATTAGCTAAGGTAATTAGATAGCTGTCTTGGTCTGCAATGCTGTGGCTAAATGTTTTAGGGTACCACATAATCATCCTGTAATCTTGGACATGTTTGATCCACAGCTGTGGAGAGCATTTAGTGACTGGACATAGTACATAGCTCTACCCCAAATCAATTTTATACAGTACTGAAATAGTACTAAAACCCCCGGTCTAGTTTATGCCTAAACTAGTCTGTCCCCTAAACCGAATCCTTAGACTAGCCTATCCCTAATCAAACGTGTTCCCTAGAACCCAATCAGGCCCACTAGTCTAGCCTGTCCAACTCTAGTCCAGCACTTAATCAAATCCCCTGTTCCTGTTCCCCTTGTCCATTTTATGCCCAGGCTAGCCTGTCCCCATTGTCCATCTGGGCACCATTCTGTCCCCAATCTATCTTGTCCCCTAATCTATTCTGTCCCCAATCTAGCCGATCCCCTAGGCTAGTCACTTAGTCATCCACAGTGTGTCGTGACCCCTAGTTCCTTAGTCAAGCCTGTCTCCTAGTCTAATCCCCTAGTCAAGTTATTTTATCTAGTCATTTAATCTTTTCTGTCCTCAATCTACCACTAGTCCCCTAGTTTAGTTCATCCCTAGTCTAGATTGACCACTAATTCTGTAGTCGAGCCTGTCTCCTAGTCTAGTCTGTGTGCAATGTAGCTCTTTGCCTAGTCCTCTAGTCTGTCTCAACCCCTAATCTAATCCCATTGGTCCCATCCATCCTCAAACTAGCCTGTCTTCTAATCTAATCCTCTTGTCCTGTAGCATAGTCTGTCCCTAGCTCGTCCCCCATTCTAATCCAACTCCAATCTAACTCACCCACTGAGCCCCTTATCTAGGCCCAATAGTCTGTTGGTCTAGTTTCCTTGTCCCCTAATCTGTTTGGTTCTCAGTCATCTTGTAGCTCTATCTATCTTGTCTCCTAGTCCCCTAGTCTATTCCTCTTGTCCCTGAGTGTGATTTCAGCATCTTCTTCCTACTTGAAATATGTTGTGTTTTTTTGGGGGGAAGTGCACCACTGCATATTATCTTCTTCACGGCTGATTGATCTGTGTGTGTGCGCGCGTGTGCATGTGTGTAAGATAGTGTGTAGAAGCCCCTCCTCTCCTGCTGCTCTGATTAAGAGATGATTAGTGAGGCACTGCGCTTGATGGCTGTCACTCAAAATCTCCCGCCGAGGATTTATATCTCCATCAGCGTTGAAACAACACGAAACGTCATGTAGCATCTCTCACTGAAATCGCTCTCTCTCTGACTCTCTCTCTCTCTCTCTCTCTCGTGCTGATCCACTGACGAACCAAAACACAGAACAGCTCGTTGGAGCTTTTTCTTTCTATGACACACGAATACACACTCCTCACTTATTCGACTTGCTCTAATGAAGCTGTATTTTGGGAGGATGATCAAAGGGAACACAGAGCCGCTCTCGTCCTCTCTCGTGCCTTCTTCTTTTCTGAGATTTTCTCTCTCGTCCATTTGATGTTTTTGAAGCTTCAGAACAAAGAGGCGATGAATTATTCATCTTTGGATTCAGACAATAATATCACATAAATTCCACATTTTAATTACAAATTATAAGTAAAGACAGATTACAGCAATTACAACGCAGTTACGGTGATGTCATTACAAATATACTGTGACTGCACATGAACCGTAGATACATAAATACGAGCCCTAGATAGGGGTCAGAGTGTGCACTAGAGAAGTGTGTACTCTCTTAAGCAGTAAGTAAGTGTACTTCATATGTACTTATAAATTCACTCTGGTACAACAGCTTCTTTGGTACAACTTCATGGTACTTTTAATAAATAACAAAAAAAAAATGATTGGCATTAAATTTTGAGAACTGGTATTTTATTAATTTTGTGAATGATGTAAATTATAAGTGTAAGAAATAATCAAATTATATTGGCCCATTACTAACTGTCAGATAACAGCTATAGTATTGTAGCTTTCCTTTAATAAATAAATAGATTTACATGCACAGCAGGGGGGGAAAAAACTACCCTCTATGGGGACCAATAAGAAAGGTCCACCTACCAAACTCCTGACCAATCAAATTAAGAAATCTCTCTCTCTCTCTCTCTCTCTCTCTCTCTCTCTCTCTCTCTCTCTCTCTAGCTTCCTCCCAGGTGAGTGAGTTGCGGGCAGAGAAGATTGAGCAGCGCAGCGTGACTCTGGCGTGGAGAGGGTCCGCTAACCCCAACAGCAGCCGAACAGAATACGAGATCAAATACTACGAGAAGGTAAAAACACCACGTCTGTCACAAAAATCATGTATGAGTGTGATCTAGCTGAGCTGCAGGGACATGAAAATGTAGATCGAAGTTGAAACTTGGATTCTGTTTCTGTTTCTATAGATTTGTTCGTTTGGGTCAACTTTATAAACACATTTTTGCTGAAGGCAAATTCCTTCATTTCAAATCCAGAACTTGCTCTGTACTTCTGTTTTAGTAATCGATTAAGGGGGTGGGACTAAGTATGGGGGATGTCACTGAACACAACTTTGGATAAATCAAGTCTAAAATTGGACAGTGATGCTGCGATGTCTGGGAACGTTTAGATGCAGGACCTGCATGCTAAGATAGATAGGTAGATAACTTGGTTAATATCAGTGGTTAAATGGTGGAGGTTGCTATGGCAATGCTACATTTTAAAAAGGTTTGTCTGAGAATACGAGGATGTTAATAGGCACTCTCATACTGAAATCCCACTAACAATCTAGCAATCTTGGGCAGTTAGGAATGACACTAGGTCATGGGGGCATTTCCAAATCTGCATATTCATAGATCCTGGTGCTTTGAATGAGTGTAAAGAGTTGCTTATCCATTTTCTTACGTTTTTAAAAATTCAAAAGAATTTATGCTACATAAATCATTTTAAAGGTCTAAAATGTTCCGCTGTACATTAGAGCTTCAAGACCTGTAATAACTGTAGAATTTAAAAGGAACCTTATAATAAATGTCGAACATCTGGCTGCACTCTTTTTATAAGTTTTACGATTAAGCCTCTCTGGGAAAGGTTCTTTGTAGTACCTTACATTACAGTTTTTTTGTTTTTTTTTTAAATCCGAAAGGGTTCCAAGTAGAACTTTTTCAGGAGGCTAATTATACAACAAACCCTTAAAGAACCCTTGAACAACCATTTGTGTACTACATTACACAGAATTACACTAAATTGTGCTACATTACACAGAAATGGCTCCGCCACCTGACTTTAAAAGACAACTCGAAGGGCATTTGCAGTTTTGAAAGAGGGGGCAGGGCTAAGCAGAGAGGGAGGGGATGGATTAAGTGCTTTCATTGCAGTTGCGATTCACCTGACAGGCAGCAGAGGGTGCTAAACATCATGCTCTGCTCAATTAAATAATATTGTAGCGTAATGTAGCGTAACTCGATTTGATTTGAATAATTCAGAGCAGAAAGGAAAATCAGGAAGTGTGTTTTGAATTTAAGCAAATTAAATAACACACACACACACAAGGCTGGATTTATTGCCTGCGACCTTCAAGGCTGGTGTGTGAAAGTCACTGTCGTTATGATGGAGCTTGTAGCAACTCGAGGCAGGAACACTTTAATATTACATTTTAATAAAGTTTCCCTGTTCAGACACTAACACACTGCACTTGGACACGTACAGCCATTTTTCAAAATAATGATCACAGACTAGAAAATATGACATCACTGCTCGAGTCGGGTTGTTTTTTTCATCGTCTTATTTTAACGTGAATTAAAAATTTTAACTTCATAATATAACAAGACAGAAACATTTGCTATATTAGGCATGACAGCACATGAAAGCTAGCTAAAGTCTCTAATTTAACTAGCAAGCTAAAATTAGGTAGACTGTTGTGGTGGTCATGTGAGATTCAGGGTTCCAGGCATTCACACAGGAATAATGTAGGGGTGTGTGTGTGTGTGTCTGTCTGTCTGTCTGTGCAGGAGCAGAAAGATCAGAGTTACTCCACAGTGAAAACCGCAACCACCAAAATCAGTGTGAACAACCTGAAACCGGGCACCACCTACGTCTTCCTCATTCGCACATGTTCTAGCCCCGCCCTTTCCTCTCTTATCTCCTCTCCCTCTTCCTCATCACTCCTCTCATCATCTTCCTCTTCACCATCATCCTCATCCTCTGTGCCCGCAGTTCCTCCTTCTCCACCTCCGCTGGACTACGGAGCCTTCAGTACGCCGCTTGAGCTGCAGACGCTCGGAGAGTGTGAGAATTTACACATGCTAATGCACACTAATACACACTAATACACATTAATACACACTAATACACATTAATACACATTAATACACACTAATACACATTAATACACACTAATACACATTAATACACACTAATACACATTAATACACATTAATACACACTAATTCACACTAATACACACTAATTCACACTAATACACACTAATTCACACTAATACACATTAATACACATTAATACACATTAATACACACTAATTCACACTAATACACACTAATTCACACTAATACACATTAATACACACTAATTCACACTAATTCACACTAATACACACTAATTCACACTAATACACATTAATACACACTAATTCACACTAATTCACACTAATACACACTAATTCACACTAATACACATTAATACACACTAATTCACACTAATACACATTAATCTAACTAATTCACACTAATACACACTAATTCACACTAATTCACACTAATACACACTAATTCACACTAATACACATTAATACACACTAATTCACACTAATTCACACTAATACACATTAATCTCACTAATACACATTAATACACATTAATACACATTAATACACACTAATTCACACTAATACACACTAATTCACACTAATACACATTAATACACACTAATTCACACTAATTCACACTAATACACACTAATTCACACTAATACACATTAATACACACTAATTCACACTAATTCACACTAATACACACTAATTCACACTAATACACATTAATACACACTAATTCACACTAATACACATTAATCTAACTAATTCACACTAATACACACTAATTCACACTAATTCACACTAATACACACTAATTCACACTAATACACATTAATACACACTAATTCACACTAATTCACACTAATACACATTAATCTCACTAATTCACACTAATACACACTAATTCACACTAATACACATTAATTCACAGTAATACACACTAATACACACTAATTCACACTAATACACATTAATACACACTCTTGCACACTAATACACACTAATTCACACTAATACACATTAATACACACTATTGCACACTAATTCACACTAATACACATTAATACACACTAATTCACACTAATTCACACTAATACACACTAATTCACACTAATACACATTAATACACACTAATTCACACTAATTCACACGAATACACATTAATCTCACTAATTCACACTAATACACACTAATTCACACTAATTCACACTAATACACACTAATTCACACTAATACACATTAATACACACTAATTCACACTAATTCACACTAATACACATTAATCTCACTAATTCACACTAATACACACTAATTCACACTAATTCACACTAATACACATTAATACACAGTAATACACACTAATACACACTAATCCACACTAATACACATTAATACACACTCTTGCACACTAATACACACTAATACACACTAATACACATTAATTCACACTAATACACACTAATTCACACTAATTCACACTAAAACACACTCTTGTACAGTAATACACACTAATTCACACTAATACACATTAATACACACTATTGCACACTAATACACACTAATACACATTAATACACACTAATTCACACTAATTCACGCTAATACACATTAATACACACTCTTGCACACTAATACACATTAATATACGCTAATGCACACTAATTCACACAAATTCACACTAATTCACACTAATACACACTCTTGTACACTAATACACACTCTTGTACACTAATACACACTAATACACACTAATTCACACTAATACACATTAATACACACTATTGCACACTAATACACACTAATTCACGCTAATACACATTAATACACACTCTTGCACACTAATACACACTAATACACATTAATACACACTAATTCACACTAATTCACGCTAATACACATTAATACACACTCTTGCACACTAATACACACTAATTCACACTAATTCACACTAATTCACACTAATACAGTAATTCACACTAATTCACACTAATACACACTAATACACAGTAATTCACACTAAATCACACTAATACACGTTAATAACACACTCTTGCACACTAATACACATTAATACACACTAATTCACACTAATACACATTAATACACACTCTTGCACACTAATACACACTAATTCACACTAATACATATTAATGCACACTAATTCACACTCTTGCACACTAATACACATTAATACACACTAATTCACACTAATACACATTAATATACGCTAATGCACACTAATACACATTAATGCACACTAATACATATTAATACACACGAATTCACACTCTTGCACACTAATACACATTAATACACATTAATACATACTAATTCGCACTAATACACATTCATACACACTAATTCACACTAATACACATTAATGCACACTAATTCACACTAATTCGCACGAATACACATTCATACACACTAATTCACACTAATACACATTAATGCACACTAATTCACACTAATTCGCACTAATACACATTCATACACACTAATTCACACTAATACACATTAATGCACACTAATTCACACTAATACACATTAATACACACTCGTATACACCAATGCACTAATCGTATACACTCGTATACACGTATACACATTAATACACACTAATACACGCTCTTACACACTAATGCACACTAATACATATTAATACACATTAATACACACTAATACACACTACATACCCTATAGATACCTAACATACACCGTGACATGCAGAAGCCAAACACTTAGACTTACATAAATGAAAATATAAACACATGCATAAACACTACTGTATGTATGCACATTGATACATAAACAAATTTTGTGCAGTTGTTTGTGTATGTGTGGAATACATGCACAGATATACACAACTCTATGCATTCTGTTATGTTATATGTATATATGTGTGTGTGTGTGTGTATGTATGTATGTATGTATGTATGTATGTGTATATATATATATATATATATATATATATATATATATATATATATATATATATGTATGTATATGTGTTTTATTTTATTTAACACTCCGCCCCTGTATTGTCATTGGTTTTTTCTTCACTTGTGTGTCACATTGTTCTCAGCTGTTTTGTGTTTCACCCTTGATTACGTTTCTGATTTAAACCTCTTGTGTTTCATTGTTTGTTGCAAAGTATTGTGTGTAAGTTTCGACTCTGTACCAAGCCTTTGTTCTTCGTTTCCTTGCTGCAGTTTTTATCCTGTTCTCGTCCTCGTTATTTGATTGTTTTGCCTCATTTATGCCCGTTTGCCTGTCCTGACCTGTTGCCTGGTTATTACCACGCCTTTGCTTTTGCTTTTCGATTTGCATTGCTCTGCCTATCTCTCACAAAACTCTTATCTGCACTTGAATCTGTCTCAACCCCCCGTTTCCTGACACACAAGATAAAAGAGAAGATATTTGTTTAGATTCTATTTTGTTTTTGACTGTTAAAACTAAAAATGATTTAATGTTTGCCTTAATAAAGTGGTGAAAAATACAGTGGTTTAAATTCAAACCTTTGTTTCTACTGGTCGTTGTTTATAAAAAGATAAAAATTTATCAATAGTTATCGATACCAAATGATATCATCATAATTTTTCTAGCTGTACCGCCCAGCCCTGACACGCACATGTCCGCGCACACACACACACACACCCACACACACAGTGACACATGATCTATTCTCATTTGTTACAAATAACACACAAGGGCAAACTGAAACAAACTTCTGACACAGAGACACTCCATAAACACACACACACACACACACACACACACAGCATATGCATATGCACACACGTCAACTCAAATATTTGCACACACACACAGATATAGTGAGACAGTGAGGTCGTGGTTAGTATGCAGTGCAACACTAGCCATTTAGCCCTGTGTAAAAGCAGTGGAGCCTGACAGACGGCCTGATGCTCTCTCACACACACACACACACTGCTGCATTTTAATGGCCTTTGTGTGTGTGTATGTGTGTGTGCGCAGTGGCCCTGGCATCGAGTGAGCAGAGTCCAGTGGTGATCCTGGTGGTGGTGTCAGTAGCTGCTCTCATCATGCTGCTGTCTCTCGGTGTAGGACTGCTCATCTGGAGGAGGTAATAACACACCTGTAATAACACCTACAATAACACCTTTAACAACATGATTATAATGTCACACATGTAATAATGCATGCATTTTAACATGCATGTAGTAACACACCAGTAATAAGGGACATGTGACAGCGCACCTGTTGTAACTCTCCTGTGACAGCGCACCTGTTATAACTCCCCTGTTATAACTTGCCTATGACAGGGCACCTGTTATAACTCCCCTGTTATAACTTGCCTGTGAAAGCCCTCCTGTTATAACTCGCCTGTGAAAGCCCTCCTGTTATAACTCGCCTGATATAACTCACCTGTTATAACTCGCCTGTGACAGCACTCCTATTATAACTCGCCTGTGACAGTGCACCTGTTATAACTCGCCTGTGACAGCACTCCTGTTTAACTCACCTGTGGCACAGCACCTGTTATAACTTGCCTGTGACAGTGCACCTGTTATAACTTCCCCTTTTCTTCCCCCCCTTCCTTCGCCTGTGACAGCCCTCCTGTTATAACACACCTGACACCGCACCTGATATAATTAGCCTGTGATGGTGAACGTACCTGTGAAATTTTAGTTAACAATAAAATGTTAGTAAATAACCAACAATGACAAAATGTTCAAATAAAAAAAATTATAATGCTATAAATAATTGCAGTAAAATAGGATTTTAAATGAGCTTTTGTTTTTTTAACATTAATCACAGGTGAATGAATCCTGAATTTTTCCTGGCCGTGCCCCACACACACACATCATAAAATGAGTGATCTCCATGCAGCAGCTCCACATTAATCAATGTGATGAGAATGGATTAGATGGAGGCAGCGTGAAATGGCTTTCATTCATTCCTGCTCTGCACGATACACACTGAAGGCTTCTCTATTGTCAATCCACACACACACACAACCACACACAAACACAGAGCATGTACAGGTATGCACACGCACCTTCCACACACTTTAAGCTCCAGTGTCATATTTATAAATGTAGATTTATCGAGCGCAGGTTTAAAAGGCTGCCAGGTGATGTATGATGCGTGTGTGAGCAGCTTATTAGAGTCCGGAACATACATCACGTGTGACATAGCATCGAACACAAGCAAGCAAGCAAGCAAGGCAAGTGCACACGCAGGCGCACACACACACACAGACAAATGCCTGATACCTCAATTATAGAAAATTTAGATGCTGGCCTTCAAGCGTGTCCAATTCCACCAGTAATACGAAGACAAAGAACCCTGTCTGATACACACACACAGTTTTATTTTACACATGAAAAACTCCTGAAAATGTTATATTTATCTAAATTTAAAGAAGCTTATTTATAGTCTGATATTTTCTTTCTTACATGAAGTACATTAGATTATTAAAAATGTGATGTGCAAATCACGATATATATATATATATATAACAAAACAGTCATTAGACATTCACTTAACAATTTGCATAACATTAAAATTAAATTTTTTTATATGAAAATTTATTTATATTTATAAATTTATTCAGAATCAGAATTTTGAATAAAGGGATCAGAATTTTTTTTGTGTTATTATTTTAGACACATTATATTTGTCAATACCCCTGACTTAGATGAAGATCAGATTGGTCATTTTATGACAAATTTATTCAGAAAACCATGAAATTCCAAAAGGTTCACACAATTTTTCTTGCCAGTGTATATTTATAAAAAATAAAAAATGTTTTGTGAAATCAGACTTTAACATAGTTCAATTCAGTATAATTTATTTTTACGTTTATAAAATAAAATAAAAATTAAGAAAATGCGTGATTAACATGAACAAAATCATAGGAAAATGTAAGATTGATTTAATCTTTCAGTGCTAAAATCAAGAAGTCTAGGTTGTCCTTGTGATCATATTTTAAACATCTCTGCTCACAGGCTTCACATCCTTTATCTGCAATTTATACACCCATACAGAGCACACACTCTTCCTTATGTTCTTTAGGTCTAGCTGCTTTGTTTTTGCCTCATGTGTGTTGTGCCATCACGTGTGTGTGTGTAGTCTCGCCTGCTTGCTTCATTCCTCGGTCTCTTATGTAAACGCAGATCTCGTGGTTTTCACACTCATTTACACGCAGAGTGAGGCCGGTTACGGTTAACGTGACAGCTCTGCGCTCTGGTGTTCACGGCTTTGTTTGTAGTTCCGGGGTTATCAGGGTTCGACTCGTCCTATCTGGATCATCCAGGAGCTCTGTGGAATACATGTCAGACTTGGATCATCTCGTTTCTCGCTCTTCGTGTCTCTGAGGCACGTTGCCGCATGCTTGTTTATAAAGATATGGTGTTGTTGACGATATTAAGCCTGACGTCAGGTCTGTTCGTTTGTGAACACCTCGATCTCTTGTGCTTGAACATGACCTGTTTGTGGATTTAAAACGCTTTGTTCTGTCACTTTTGATGAGAGAATTGTCTTGTTTGTACAGTTTCTTTGCTATCAGCTTGTTAATTAAATTTCCAACTGTTATTCGCCGCTTTCCTAGCCTGGAAATATTTATCTCCTGACTTGTATTGTTTTAGTTCTCAGCTTTCCAAAAAGCCTGAAACAAAAATATCTACTATGTAACTACTCAAAACATTTTCAATATGTAGTGGCTGCAGAAACTGTATTGCAGTGTTCAGTAAAAGGTGAATTTCATTGGATCAAAACCAGCACTCAAGAAAGAAGAAGAGGATGAGAAAAGCCACTGTAGATCTCTACAAGGAACAAAGGACTCTAGTTTCTTTGTTAGATTTTCCACATTTCTCCCTTATTTGGTCTAGGCCAGTTCCCACCCACCAGCCAGCCTCTCCTCTCATACAACACACGCTGAGAAAAGTGCTATCTGCCTTCTTCCACATATATGAGCTCAAAGACGTCCACGATTGGCTAGTGTCAATTGTGTGATTGACAGAGGAGAGTGAGTAAGCCCCTCCCATGCAGACAGCGAGGCCAGTTTGGCTCTCTTCATCATCAGGATTCGAACTTCGAATTTCGCCTCTTTTCGACTCAAACGCGTTTCTTTCACACCACTCAGCAGCATAAAACTCTCGCTTTTATACTCATACTTTTATCATTTTATCTTCTGTAGTTGATTTTCTGTTGTGGCCAATCACACACATTTATGCTAATCATTTACCTGAAGGCAGCTCGTCAAGAAAGGAAAAGACAATAGGACAGAGTCGTGTGTGTGTAAACAGTGCAGCACTTCCGGGTTCTGTTACAATGTCCGCTCTCGCAACAACATTTGCTCTCACGTAACTACAGGACCCGAAAACCCTGCACTGATTACAGCAGAGGAAGAGGGACAAACTGAGTCACATAGAACAATGTAACAAAGATGTCTGTAGATTTCTCCTCTCTCGCATCGACACAACACGCATCCGTCGTGGTTCTCTCGTGAATGCTCGTTGGAGATCCATGCGGAAGTGAATATATTTTGTGAATAACGACTTCATTTTAGTTGTTTTACGCACACAAAGCATTTGTATCCCATCATAAAATATAAGCCACTGAAATCACATGGGTTTCTTTTACGATGCCTTTAAGAACTTTTTGGAGCTTGAAAGTTTTGGTTACTGCACTGTAAATGGAGGGACAGAAATCTCCCAGGTTTCATTAAAAATGTCTTAATTTGTGTTCCAAAGATGAATGAAAGTATTATGGGTTTAGAACGACATGAGGGTGAGTAATTGATGACACAACTTTCATTTTTGGGTGAACTATCCCTTTATGTATTCATTCACAACAAACATCTCAGTCAAAAGTGATAATATGAAGTACCACTTAAAACTGTCTTATGTACAGCCCACCGAAAAACCCATTAATGGTTAAGTGTTCACCGTAACTGCTGTCATCATTCAGTCTTGTTACTCACTGAACTGGATCTTTGTAATTCAGGAATTTTAGTTCATTTTCAAGGACTCACTGCCATTTTTCCTGAGTGTGTGGTGAAAAGTAAACACTGTATTCAATCCTAGGAGCGGTTCCTGCTCTGGTTTTTTGTCCTGTTTAAAATGGTGGCCTTGGACTGGCTTCATCTAACTGTGGGACTTTTCGGGTCTGGAAGCTATCCTCTCTCATTGCTTACTTCGTTACTCCCTGTTTCAGGTTTCATGATGTTTGATAAAGGGTTGTTCTGGCAAGAGAAAGAAATGTAACATCTTCCTGACATAGAAAAACCAGACTTTCACAGGACTTAGTTGTGGTGTGAGTGAACATTGTATAAAACACGTCTGCTGATGTCATGGCTTCTCTTTGTTGGTGTTCCTGCAGGATGACATGTCATACATTAAAAAAATTCTGTTCTTCACCACTAGAGTTTTGGAACAAAAGGAAAAAACAAAACAATAAACAGGGTAACACTATGTGAAAGAAAATCTGCATTTATGAGCTCAGAATCGGTCCTGGGTGTGGACTCGAGTACTTGGACAGAGTGTGAAAACTTATCAGCTGAACATCTCTTGTTTTGTGACCGTGAGGCTGGAACCATGTACATTTAATCCTTTTTTTCCCCACCAACCTCTAATGTGCTCTCAACCAAAATGAAATGCACGCCTCATCTCAAGCGTAGTCCCTGTGAGGCTCTGGAACGAGAGGACATGAATATTGAATGTGCTTCTTGCTGCGACAGGAAGCCAATGGAGTGACCTCAGTGGGGGGTGACATGAGAGAACTTCGGGGAGATGATTAACCGGGCGAGGAGAAGCACCCTGAATGATCTGTGGAGGAGCTATCGCTTATGAGAGAGCTGCACAAGTCACAGCTGGAAACTCGAACTAGAAATTTCTAGAAATTCTACAGTAGAGTATCAGACCAGTATGGTGTTGGGAAGGATCGTATACATCTCATTGATCGCTAACTAGACTAGCCGAGTCTCTGGCATTGTCAAGCTGCATTGCATTCTGGGAAATCGGGGAAAAAAAACGATGTCCTTAAAGTGAGCATGTGATTATTTAGACATGCGATTTATATCATGCTAAACTGTTGGCTATAAGTTTCCATTATTTGTTACATATCAAATCCAACACTATATATATATATATATATATACATACACACACTGTAGCGGGAAAGGGCAGAGCACAGAGACACATAGGCTGGAGTAGGGCAAAAGCTGAGTCTTTTATTTTCTCTCTGGTAGAGTGCAGGTTTGTGTGTATGTGGGGCTGCGGAGGCGGCCTGACGCCGTGATGCTCGCGGGGGCGTGTCGGGGGAATCCTGGGAGAAGCCTCGGGGTTCTCATGCCGTCCCTCAGCGCTGCGTGTCGTCTCCGCCGGCGTGGTCCTGGTCCGTGTCGGTACCTTGCACCAAATATGGCGAGAGAGAGAGAGAGAGATTAGTCACGCTAACGCGAGTGCGTGGGGAATACCTCCTCCTGTATCCGCTCCGGACGCTAACCATTTGGGTGAGTCAGTATTCAACTTTCCCGGGGCGTAAGGGCGTCCTTTTATTTCCGCCTTCCGGTTAGGGAGTGGTGGAATTCTTCCGACCGATCCTCCAATCACCGGACGGTATGGCATCGGCGGGTCCTTCCCGCCATGGCGTCCTTTCCGGTTAGCGCAGGGTCCAGCGCGGGGCTGCCTGCTTCGCGCCGGCACAACAGTCGGAGATGGAGCGATTTTCTTCCCTCTCGCGCCGAGTGTCAGTCCGTCGCGAGAGTACCCCCAGCTCCGAGCCTACTGCCGCCGGGTGATGGGTCCACAGCGCGTCCCTCCGTGAGAGCCTGTCTGCGTTCCCGTGTAGGGCCCCCGTCCGGTGTTGGACCTGAAAACAGAAGTCCTGCAAGGCAAGAAACCAACAAGTTACCCTGGCGTTAGTGTCCTTGGCCATCCATTGGAGGGGGGCGTGGTCCGTCACCAGGATGAAGGGTCGGCCCGCCAGGGAGTACCTCAGCTCCTCAATGGCCCACTTTATTGTCAGGGCCTCTCTTTCCACCATGGCGTACCTTCTCTCCGCAGAGGACAGCTTCCGGCTGATCTTCTCCCTCGAAGGTTTGGGAGAGAACGGCGCCCAGCCCGGTTTCGGACGCGTCGGTGTGCACCGAGAAATGGAGGGTAAAGTCCGGGTTGAGCAGCACCGGCTTGCTAGTGAGGGCCTCCTTCAGAGTCCGGAAGGCCCGCTCGGCGTCGGCTGACCACCTCACCCGGTCTGGCTGTCCCTTTTTTGTCAGATCTGAAAGAGGGGAGGCTATCGCAGAGAAGTTAGGGACAAACCTCCAATAATACCCCGCCAACCCCAAGAAGGCACGTACCTGTTTTTTTGACGTGGGTCGAGGGTAGCCTTTCACCGCTTCAACTTTCTCCGCCTGGGGCTTCAGCATCCCGCGCCCAATGCGGTATCCCAGGTTCTGCGCCTCGGTTAGCCCAAGGTGACATTTCTTGGGGTTGGCAGTCAAGCCTGCTTCCCGGAGTCCCTTTAGGACCTCCCCCAGATGGAACAGGTGGTCTGACCATGTGGAGGAATGGATGACTATGTCGTCCAAGCTACGATGGGGCCGTAGGACGATGTCCATCAGTCGTTGGAAGGTGGCCGGTGCCCCGTGTAGCCCAAAGGGGAGGACCCGGTACTGCCAGTGGCCCGTGGAGGTGCTAAAGGCCGTCTTGGGTTGGCCGCTAGGGCCACTTGCCAGTACCCTTTGGTGAGGTCCAGGGTGGAAATGAATCGGACCCTCCCCAGGCGCTCCACAAGGTCGTACACTCAGGGGAGGGGGTAGCTATCAAAATCCGAGACTTGTTTCAGTCTGCGAAAGTCGTTGCAGAGCCGAGTGCTCCCATCGGGTTTTGGCTCTACAACGATGGGGCTGGACCAGGGGCTGTTGGATTCTTCGATAACTCCGTCTTGTAGCATTCGCTCCACCTCTTACTCAATGGCCTTATGCCGGGCCTCTGGGACACGGTAGGGCCTCTGTCTCACCACTACCCCCGGAGGTGTTTGTATGTGGTGGCGCACCACTTGGGTCCTTCCCGGGGAGGAGGAGAACACGTCCGAGAATTGGTCCACCAACTCGAGGAGTTCCTGTCTCTGGGCGGGGGTGAGGTCCTCCCCGAGGTCGACCAAAGCACGTTTGTGGTGCTGTGTCCAGGGCGGCGTACGCTGAAACCACCGGAGCCGGTTCTACCCACTTCTTCAACAAGTTAATGTGGTATAGTTTCCTGTCCGCTCTCTTACCGGGCTGTTGCAGGCGGTAGTTGACGGCGCCCTGATGCTCTAGAATGGTGTAGGGCCCCTGCCAGCTGGGTGGAACTCCCGAGGCTGCGCCGGGCGGTTGTACACCCGCTGCTGTTCCTCCTGGGCGGCGCGCATGTGCTGTTGGACTATCGGCGCCACTTGGTCGATCCTGTCTTGCATTTCTCGTACATATTCCACGACCAAACGGTAGGTGGATGGCTGTTCCTCCCAGGCTTTGCAGGTGACGTCCAGCAGTCCTCGAGGGCGCGGGCCGAACAGCAGCTCGAAGGGGGTGAAGCCAGTGGATGCCTGGGGACACTCGCGGACGGCAAAGAGCACGTAAGGGAGGAGAAGGTCCCAGTTCCTCCCTTCTTCGTCTACCACCCGCCGCAGCATCCGTTTGAGCGTCTGTTTGAAGCGCTCGAGCAGCCCGTCAGTCTGGGGGTGGTAGACCGACGTCTTCAGGTGCTTCACCTGCAACAGCCGACACAGATCAGACATTAACTTTGAGAAAAGGGGCGTACCCTTGGGGAATCCTTGGGAATCCTTGGGGATTCCCACCCGGCTGAAAAGAAGTACCAGTTCCCTGGCGATGTTGGGGGAGGTGACTTTGCGCAGTGGTACCGCCTCCGGGTACCGGGTGGCATAGTCTATGACCACCAGGATGTACTCGTGGCCCCGGGCCGTCTTGGGGAGGGGCCCCACGAGGTCCATGCCGATCCGCTCAAAGGGAATACCGATGATGGGTAGACGGATGAGGGGCGCCGGCGGGGGCCTCCGGGGAGCGGTGCGTTGGCACTGGGGACACCGCTGGCAGAACATCCGGACCTCGGCACCCATCCTGGGCCACACGAATTGGTCCCTCAGTTTTTCCAACTTGTTCCGTGGTCCCAGGTGACCGTCGAGCGGGTGGGCATGGGCGAGGAGCATGACCAGGGGTGTTTTTGTCCGTGGTACCACCAGGAGGTCTACCTACTCCCCCCGGCGGCAGGCCCGTTGGTAGAGGAGGCCACCTCGGACGAGGTGGGAAGTCTCAGGTCGGGGTTTTGGTCAACCCCCTCTACAACCCGTACTTGGGCCCAGCAGTGCTTGAGGCGGTCGTCCTCCTTTGCTCCCGACCAAAGCTCCCCTCTCGGTTCACCTGGTGGATGACGGAGGACATAGGGTTAATGGATACAGAGGACTTGCCTTCGGGAGCAGTGTCCCCCTTGTCCTGGGCCAGGTAAGCAGTCTGGGCCCCGGTCCTTTGCTTCCGACGTCGTGGCTTCCCTGTCCCGGCCGGCCCGGCAGGCATCTTGGCCAGTCCCTCCCCAGGAGTAACGGTATGGGGAGGTCCAAACTCATTTTCTTAACGAGACTCCAGGTGTGCAAAAAAAGCTTTTTTGAGTTCATTAACTCAAGGGTTCACATACTTTTCCCACAAGCACTATGAGGTTTTTTGGGTTGTTCTCAATAAAGACATGAAAGATCAGATTTTTTTTTTGTGTTATTCTTTTAGGCAGATTATATTTGTCAATACCCTGGACTTAGATGATCAGATTACATTTTATGACAAATTTATTCAGAAAACCATGAAATTCCAAAAGGTTCACATACTTTTTCTTGCCACTATATATATATATATATATATATATATATCTATGTGTGTGTGTGTGTATGTCTCCTCCATTCAAATGCCATCATGTATTCTTTTTCTTTTTATTTCCCCTCTGTACAGAAAGATTTCCTGGCTTTTATTCCTCGCTGTAGTGGAGATGTGGGTTAGAAGCCCATCAAATCCTCCACAGCGGTTTTGTCCAAGTCCATTTTACTGAGCACTCGAGATGGATGAAAGCTACAGGAGGCTAAAATTGTCCTGCTGCAGAGTATAAAATGCTTTTCAGCTTGTGGTTTTGCTAGATTTATTCAACGAAATTAATAACTTCTCAAAAAAAATGACACACAGTGACTGCTCGCTGAGGTCTAACACAGTTCGTATTTTGTTCCTCTGGTAAAATAGTAACCTCGAAGCAAATGAAGGCGGAAAACTTTAGTTTTTGTGAAAAATGAGACTGAAGAAAGAAAAAAATACACCTGTGAAATATGGTGTTGAGCTGCTGAGATTCTGTGAAGTGCTGTAGTTTATTTACTGAAGCTTTTTAACCGTGATGACATACTGCAAGTGTTTGAGTCATGATCCAACATGCTCTACTGACAAAAGAGGACAGCTACAGGAAGCTAAAAGTGATTTAAAATCATATTCTCCTTTCCCCCCAACAGACAGTGTGGCTACAGTAAAGCCAACCAGGAGGGAGATGAGGAGCTTTACTTCCAGTGTGAGTAGAAATTGGAGGAGATATGAGACTGCATGTTTGCATAATTTGTAATCATGTGATTTAACAGAGTTGATGTAAGTGTATTGGTAATGCACAAAAACACTGAGGGGAAGAGAGATGCTGTGGAACAAATGAACGTATTACATGTCTGGAGGATTAAAAGCTCTATCCACTAGGGGGCAGACTTCCTTGCTCGTTCTCTGAATTTAACTTAGCCCGATGTTCACATTAGAGAGCAGCTAGTACTCATGGCTTACTTTGCTAATCTAATCTGAGAAAGACGCTAGCATGAAGGTGGGCACATGTCATGTAAATAAAAAACAAAAGTGGCATGTAATAGTGCGCCTTAGGCTATAGGTTTTGGCTACAAAAAATATTTTTTATCATTAGTACAAAAAAAAAAGCTGGGCCACGCCCACAAACCACAGAAAATTTCGTCTAGCATACACATAGTTTATAGCATGACGGCATTATTGTGAATATGATGTACTCTCTCATGCTCACACACACTCTCTCTTTCTCTCTCTCTCTCACACACACACACACACAATGATGTCTTCTGTGCTACAGTAACACTGACAGCACCACTTTTTATTTTGTTAAATTTATTCCTCCATCTGTTCCCTGATTGGACTTTATATAATTTTCCCTTTTTCACATTGAGGATGGTGGTTTTCCCAAGGCAGGTTTCTGTGTGACCTAGAAACACTTTCACGAGCGTCAGCATGCAGAGAGTGTGTGTGTGTGTGGGCACAGTGCTTTGTAAAATGAAGCATTTAACTGAATATTCAAATATTATTCAAATGAAGTTGTGCATGTGTGTGATTTGTGTGTAATCAGACAAAGTTAAAGTTTCAGAGTTAATCAGTGACGTGACCCATTTGCTTCCTGTACAGTCAAGATCCCGACCCGGAGGACGTACATTGACCCAGAGACATGTGAAGACCTACTGCAGGCTGTTCACACCTTCGCCAAAGAGCTCGACAACTCCAGCGTCAAGATTGACAGGATCGTTCACACGGGTAATATTTCGGCTTTGACCCGTTGCTGTCCGTCCTCATCGGGACACGAGGCCTATACGTTCCACTCACACTCGTGGTGCCAAAATCAGAAAGTTTTATTTGTTTGTTTTTAAATCTTCTTACATGCAAGTTCATATTTCGTTTACACACCTAGTTCCCGTAAGTATGTGATATTAAACCATTGAAATATTAGTCAAGTAATATATTGCTACAAAAACCTTCCCACAAAAACAGCGTAGACCCATCTCCACATCTCCACCTCTTCGTTAACATGCTATGAATATATATGAATATGCAAATTAGCACCGCACCCACTATATTACTGCCTCCCCAAATGGCCCAGTGTTTTAACAGTCATTGCTTCAAAGTTTCAGCTTAAATAGTCATTTTTATGAACGTTAGCTATACTAAATGGCTAGCAGCATTAGCATGCAGATTCTTTGGGTGAACGTGTTTACAACTTCCCTTATTGATAGCTTGAATTTGATTGGCCGGAAGAGCGACTTCACAAATTGAGCGTAAATGTGTCTCTGCCACCAAGTTACGTTTATACAGAATAAAACAGATAAAAATGGACGATAAATTGGTAATTTTGTTATTTAGTAAACTTTAATTACCAAACATTTGCTTCTTTTTAGACCGTTATCATGATGTTAATAAGTTTGTAAGACCCCCCCCACCCCCCCGTAGGTGATTTTGGTGAGGTGTGCCGTGGCTGCCTGAAGCTGCCCAGTAAGCGCGAGCTGCCGGTGGCTATCAAGACACTGCGGAGCGGTTGCTCAGAGAAACAGCGGCGCTCGTTCCTTTCTGAGGCGGGAATCCTGGGTCAGTTCGACCATGCCAACATCATCCGCCTCGAGGGGGTCATCACCAGAGGTGAGTACAGAGAGAGAGTGAGTCAGGGAAGCAGGAATGTGATGAAGCCGATTTGATCTGGATTTTTAAGTCATTTGTGTCACTGGTAACATGAACGCATCCTAAATGATGTTTAGTTTGTGCTGAAGTTTGTAAAATTGAGAATTATTCAATGATTTAAAACAAAAAAGTGTTTAATAAGCAGCAAGAGAACTAAATATTCATGTTGTATAAATGGAGTGTTCAAGAAATAAAAACATGTCTTGTAAAGTACATGATATATAATGACTTGACAAATGGTCCAGACTTAGTGGAAAGCAAACGGATCATCAAGGAAGTGAAATATGGTGTAGATAAAGAGAAAGATAGAAGATGGATGTGAAGAATGGATTGGATGTACTTCTCACAGCGATATAAAATGAAATGGACTCAGTAATGTACTATAAAAACAAACGAATACGGCAGTTCCTCTTCTGCAAGTAATGAAGATGTCCTGGAACGTTCTTCTAAGTAAGGAAGGAGAAATTTGGACGATGGAGATCCACAGAGCTAGATTGTCATGTCAGAGAAACGGAAGAAATGTGGACAGATGCCTTTTGTCCTTGAAGATGTAAAGAGAGATTAAAAAAAAAAAGTGTGAATGGGTCGATATGAAGGAACCTGCTATCTGCATCAGTCCTCTCTCTGAGCTTTTTTTTTTTCTCCAAAAAAAACAGACATAAATTGTGTTGAGAAGCAAAACAAGAGACAAAACAAGCAACAACAAGCTGCATGTTCTGGACTGGGGGATTAGTGGAATATTAATCCCCAAAACACAAGAATAATGCTCTTAGAGAGTAAAACCCAATCAGATTAAATAAATGAGAAACTGATACTAGCAATGATATTAATCTGGTTTTATTAATCTGTGCATGAGATTTTGTTGTTTCTTTTAAATGTTAGATGTTGTGAATGATGGACGTTAATGATAAAAGTTAAACAAGCTTAAATTGCAGTTTGAATACAAAAAAAAAAGGGGAAAACCTGGTTCCCCAAGGGTTCTTTGGATGGTTAAGGATCATAGCTATTGAAGAAGCCCCTAGTGTACCATAAAGTAAAGGATACTCGCAAGATGTTTGGTGTCTGAAGGTTGCTATTTTAGGTTTTCAAAAAAGGTTCTTGAGGAAGGTTCTTTCTTCTGTTCAAGGGAAAAATTAAGAAACTTCTAGAGTTTTAGTTTCACTCCAATGCTCATGTAGCTAACAAG
Source organism: Ameiurus melas (assembly GCA_012411365.1). Lineage (NCBI taxonomy): Eukaryota > Metazoa > Chordata > Actinopteri > Siluriformes > Ictaluridae > Ameiurus > Ameiurus melas. The sequence goes on from CM022753.1 coordinate 22,617,867, forward strand.
TAATGCTTTCTCATAATGTAGTGGAGGTGTGTTTTGTATGTGAAGATTGCTTATTAATTTCACACAGGTTCCTCAAGGGTTCTTTGGATGGTTATAGAACGAGCCTTTTCTGTTTAAGGGACAACATGAACACCTAGGGTTCCATGTGGCACCTTTTAAATGAGCGCGCAAGGCTAATATAGGTAACAAGTATTGGATATTTGCAATGGATTCAAGATGTGTTTGGTGTCTGAAGGTTTCTTTTTCAATTTTGCACTGTAGCTACACTCTTAAAACAGGTTCCTCAGGGGTTCTTTGGCTGGTTAATGGTTTTAGCTTTTGAAAGGGTTCTACGCTGAACCTTTTCTGTTGATGATAAAAAATAAAATAAAATAACCATTTTGTAAGCGCACACACATTTATTAAATTATTTGGTGGTAGGATCTTCTAGGATAATTTTAAGCAGCTTATGATATGTGTAGAAATATGCATCAATTGATTGTTTCTATTGGTATAGCATGAAATAGATGGCAGAAAAAAAGAAATATAGACAGAGTTTGCCAGACACCCAGTTTTTAGGGTCTGAAGGTTGTTTTTTTTAGTTCCATACTGGTTCCTTGATAGTTTTTGTTTTGGATGATTAAGGCTTCTAGCTGTTGAACTTTCATTCTTTTGGAGTTACTGGACATTTCTGCAAAAGTTTAACTAACGTGTAAACTTGGTTTATTTGGGGATATTTTTGGCCTGGGTTGAGTAATCAACTTCCTGCATGCAGCCGGTTTCTCCGCTTCACACTGTAATCATTCTCCTGTCGTTTATCTTCTCCTCAACCCTTCCATCGTCTTCCCACCACCTGCAATCTCTCCATCTGTCATTCCGCCCACCTGTTGTCTCCAAATCATGCGGATGAGCCTGGAGCTGATTAACCAGCAGGAGGCACTATAATTAGTCCAATGTGATAGGATGGTGGATGTGATAGGATGTCATTTCTCAGACGGACAATAGATCTTTTCATTGATGAGGTCACGCTAGTGGAAAACAGATCTTAGATCTCTGGGGTCATTCTGAAAGAGGTTAATGTTCTCGTTGGTTGATTTGCCCAGGTTGTGGTCACTCCAATGGCAAATAGATCTTCTCAGTGGTAGGTTAGCCAATTTGTGATCACTCTAATAGTGGTTAGATCTTCTCCTTGGTAATGTTGCTGATGTGGTCACTCTGATGGAATAAAGTGAAAATTAGTCACTTTTGCTATGTTGTGGTTGCTCTGATGGAGGATGGATGCTCTAATTGCTAGCTGAACCAGGATGGAGAGAGTATATTGTCATTCATCATGGCACCAGTTCAGATGCCGACAGTTCATCAGTGCAGTGTGGGTGATGGAGGAGTTTTCTCCATCACAGCATGTGTGTGCTTCTCCCTCCCTCTCCACCTGCTTAATGGCCCGTTGCCTTCTTTTTCTATGAGCCACAAGACTTTTTTCAGCACACACACACACACACACACACAGATCTGTGACTGTGAGGTGGCTCTCAGCAGGTCGAGCCTGGAGATGAACGATGGAGTTGTGAGTCACTGAGCTGCATGAGGCCGTAGTTCAGCCAAGCCTTTATTAATACACAAACACACACACACACACACACACACACACACACACCGTATAGGTATACTAAGTACTTTTCTCATACCCCATGTGTCTCTTCATGCAGGTAATACCATGATGATTGTGATGGAGTGTATGGCCAATGGTGCCCTGGATTCTTTTCTACGGGTTCGTACTCTGTGTGTGTGTGTGTGTGTGTGTGTTTTCCAATCTTTGTGGAGACCAAATATGTCATTTTTTTCTCTTCTTTCTCCCCTGATTTCCTGCTAACCTTTTCTACATAATACATAACTAGATTGAGGTTGGGTGTGAAATTGCCTTGTGTGTATGTGTGTGTTTTACAGAAACATGAAGGTCAGCTCAGCGTGCTCCAGCTGGTGGACTTGCTGAGCAATGTGGCATCAGGGATGAAGTACCTGACTGAGATGGGGTTCATCCACCGGCGCCTCGCAGCCCACAAAGTGCTGATCAACAGCAGCCTGGCATGTAAAGTCTCTGGCTTCAGACCTTTACAGGAGGACAAGTTGGAGGTCGTTTACACCACACTGGTAAGAGGGGGGGGAATTAAATACTCTTTATAGCATGAGAATCCAGGCTCCGCCCCTCCCCAAACAACTCCCAACTCCAGATGAATCACGTTCATCACACTTGATACGAACAAATTTATTCTTAAATCTTAAATGTGGTGTTCATGAGAATCCATTGTGTTAAATTTTTAAACATTATCTTAGCTGTGTGTGTGTGTGTGTGTGTGTCAGCACGGTGGGAAGAGTGTGGTGTTATGGACGGCCCCTGAGGCGATCCAGTACCGCAGATACAGCTCTGCCTCCGATGTCTGGAGCTTCGGGATCGTCATGTGGGAGGTGATGTCTTTTGGCGAGAGGCCTTACTGGGACATGGGCAGCCAAGACGTAAGTTCATTCACCTCTCTCTCACTCTCTCTAGGTCTCTTTCTCTGTCTCCTGTCTCTCTCTCTCTCTCTCTCTCTGTCTCTTTCTATCTGTCTCTGTCTCTCAAGGTCTCTCTTTCTCTCTCTCTCTCTCTCTCTCTCTCTGTCTCCCTAGGTCTATCTCTCCCTCTGTCTCTCTCCCTCTCTGTCTGTCTCTCTGGGTCTCTCTCTCTCTGTCTCACTGTGTGTGTGTGTGTGTGTGTGTGTGTTTATCGCTCTCTCCGTCTATCTCTCTCTCTCTGTGCTTCTCTTTGTCTGTCTCTCTTTATGTCTGTCTCATTTTCTCGCTCTCTGTCTGTATTTCTCTTTGGGCATGTGTTTCTTTATCTCTCTTTATCTGTCTAGCTGTCTGTCTCTATTGATTGCAAAAGTTTGCATACCCTTAACCACAAAACGAAGCCAAATTTGATTTATTGCAACACCACTCTTAGTGCACAGATGTGTATAGTGTCATGTTTATTCATTATTACAGGCAGAGCTTAATTTGAGTCGGATCCTGTTGGAACATGATCCAGCACCTCCATAATATAGCACACCTGCATTCCAGAACCTTTTTATGTGGAGCCAACACCTCTGCAGCTGATTGTTTAAAGTCTCATGCAGCAATATTCTCAAAACAAATAGTTTTAGTTTTTAATTCACCCAAAGTAAACTAGAACAACAACAAAATCTGCAATAAAAATGCTAATCTTATATTACTGCCGCTGAAATATTGCTAATAGCCAATCAGTAGCTTCTTTCACATAATGTAATCATTTGAAGTTCAAAGGTCATCTGAATTCGTTGTCATGAAGTGAAGCCTACAGTTACATAGCATGTGCTGTAAAGTGGGTCATGGCGAAAAGAAAGTAGTTATCATTAACAGCATTTTTTAAGAATACAAACAATGACTGTGAGAAAATGGAGCAAAATACTAAAAAGGCATGTGTCTAAGAGAGCGAGCGAGCAGCAGGTCACTGATGAAGCAGTTTGGCGACCGTTCCCACGACTAGCAGTGATAACGCTATAACCTGATTATGGAAGATTTTTAGAAGTGCTTGCAAGGCTAAATGTGGTCAACTTGCGCATGGCTTTCAAAGTGAGATTGACTGCCAGAATTAAATAAAGTTCTCAGCACACTCCATTCAGGTTTTTAAGGAGTACAGGGATTTAAATACATTAAAGTTCCAGGCGGTCCAAGGTAGTTGTTGGCTACTGTGGATAGCCTTTGTGAATAGCCTATGGTATACCCATTTACAGTGGAGCGCGAGCGGGGTTTCTCCAAAATTAATCTCATTTTTCGTTCACAGCGTGCACCCCTTCTCATCCCCACCATCTTTTCTCGGATGTTTTTCAACATCATGAGTCCACCACTTACAAAGTTCAATCCTGAGCCATTTGTGCGCATGGATATGTAAGGGACACAGGGAAGAGGAGGGGGACACTGGCGTGACAGCTTTGTGGAATATTTTGTGTTATGTAAGATGCTTTTTTTCTTGATTATGGTGTGCAGTTTATTGTACGTAGGCGTTCAATATGAAACTTAGCCTTGTTTATGAAGTGCTTTGGGCAAATGTGTTTTGTTGCTAACTGAGGTGACAGCACATGCAGTAAGTTGATGTACAATCCATAAATGTTTCCCTCTGTACTGAGAATACTCATTGCTATAAACTTGTTAGGTCTCAGTACCAGTGTAATCAGTTACATAGGCCTACCTATCAGCACTGAATATCGTTGACTTCATGAGCACTTTTAAGTGTTTGTAAGTTCAGGGACCGGGACCTTTCGCATACCACCTGACCTGCTGGATCACACCGGCATAAATTTGGCTTGATGTTGGACGTTCGATATTCGTATTGTATTTGATCCCCTGCTGATTTTGTACGTTTGCCCACTAATAAAGAAATGATCAGTCTATAATTTTAATGCTAGGTTTATTTGAACAGTGGGAGACAGAATAACAACAAAAAAATCCAGAAAAAGAATGTCAAAAATGTTATAAATTGATTTGCATTTTAATGAGGGAAATAAGTATTTGACCCCTCTGCAAAACATGACTTAGTACTTGGTGGCAAAACCCTTGTTCGCAATCACAGAGGTCAGACGTTTCTTGTAGTTGGCCACCAGGTTTGCACATCTCAGGAGGGATTTTGTCTCACTTTGCAGATCTTCTCCAAGTCATTAAGGTTTCGAGGCTGACGTTTGGCAACTCGAACCTTCAGCTCCCTCCACAGATTTTCTATGGGATTAAGGTCTGGAGACTGGCTAGGCCACTCCAGGACCTTAATGTGCTTCTTCTTGAGCCACTCCTTTGTTGCCTTGGCCGTGTGTTTTGGGTCATTGTCATGCTGGAATACCCATCCACGACCCATTTTCAAAGCCCTGGCTGAGGGAAGGAGGTTCTCACACAAGATTTGATGGTACATGGCCCTGTCCATCGTCCCTTTGATGCGGTGAAGTTGTCCAGTCCCCTTAGCAGAAAAACACCCCCAAAGCATAATGTTTCCACCTCCATGTTTGATGGTGGGGATGGTGTTCTTGGGGTCATAGGCAGCATTCCTACGGCGAGTTGGGTTGATGCCAAAGAGCTCCATTTTGGTCTCATCTGACCACAACACTTTCACCCAGTTGTCCTCTGAATCATTCAGATGTTCATTGGCAAACTTCAGACAGGCATGTATGTGCTTTCTTGAGCAGTTGGACCTTGCGGGGGCTGCAGGATTTCAGTCCTTCACAGCGTAGTGTGTTACTAATTGTTTTCTTGGTGCCTACGGTCCCAGCTACCTTGAGATCATTGACAAGATCCTCCCGTGTAGTTCTGGGCTGATTCCTCACTGTTCTCATGATCATTGCAACTCCACGAGGTGAGATCTTGCATGGAGCCCCAGGCCGAGGGAGATTGACAGTTCTTTTGTGTTTCTTCCATTTGCGAATAATCGCACCAACTGTTGTCACCTTCTCACCAAGCTGTTTGGCAATGGTCTTGTAGCCCATTCCAGACTTGTGTAGGTCTACAATCTTGTCCCTGACATCCTTGGAGAGCTCTTTGGTCTTGGCCATGGTGGAAAGTTTGGAATCTGATTGATTGATTGCTTCTGTGCACTCCCTTTAAGAGTGTGCTCCTAATCTCAGCTCGTTACCTGTATAAAAGACACCTGGGACCCAGAAATCTTTCTGAATGAGAGGGGGCAAATACTTATTTCCCTCATTAAAATGTAAATCAATTTATAACATTTTTGACATGTGTTTTTCTGGATTTTCTTGTTGTTATTCTGTCTCTCACTGTTCAAATAAACCTACCATTAAAATTATAGACTGATCATTTATTTGTCAGTGGGCAAACGTACAAAATCAGCAGGGGATCAAATACTTTTTTCCCTCACTGTATGCACGTTTCTAACTTCAATACCATTTGAAGAGAATGACTTTCAGTCAAACAACCAACTATAAAGTGTTCATGTGGGTGTCTATAAATCACACCTTTTAGATTTGTATATTTAATAAAAATAAATTAGCAAATCATTTGTAAATATTGCTATGTATTTCACTACCAAATGGACTCCTACACAAAATTTACCATTATTGAAAGCTCAATTACATTTGAAGGGAATGACTTACATTTACATTTATTCACTTGGTAGACGCTTTTATCCAAAGCGACTTACAAATAAGCAAAGCGATATATCAAGCAGGGAACAATTCAAGTAGTGCTACTATACAAGATCCATTAATTGAATACCAGAGGAAGCAAAGTGTACAGAGTAGAGGTGTACGTGCGTTGTGTGTAGGGTTTTTTTGTTTGTTTTTTTCTCTAGGAGTTGGTTAGGTGTTCACGGAAGAGGTGGGTCTTTAGTTGTTTTTTGAAGATAGTGAGAGATTGTGTAGTCCGGTTTGAGGTCGGAAGTGCATTCCACCACTGGGGAACGGTAAGCGTGAAGGTTCTGGAAAGGGACCTTACACCACGCTGAGTGGGAACTACTAAACGTCGGACTTTGTGACTTGTAGTCACAAAACCAACTGCACAGTGTTCCTGCACGTGTCGGGTATGATGCACATCTTTTTAGATTTTTTGATATTTATTTTAAAAAACTGTCAAATTATATCTAAACATTGTAATGTTTTTATACCCTATGGACTCATACACAAAATATACCATAATTTAAAGCTATTGATAGCATTTGATGAGAATGACTTACAGTCATACAACCAGCTGTATATTGATCATGTAGGTGTCAGGTATATAATGCACATCTTTTAGATTTTGGATATTTATTAAAATAAACTTTCAAATCATATCTATACATTGTGATGTTTTATATGGTATTTGCTAGTTTATTTGATTAAATATCACACATATAAAAGGTGTGCATTATAGCTGACACCCACATGAACACTTTACAGTTGGCTTTAAATCTGACTGGTGACTGTAAATCATTCCCTTCAAATTCTATTGAGCTTTCAGTTATGGTATATTTTGTGTCCGAATCCAGACGGTGTAAAATCATCACAGCGTTTAGATATGATTTGACATGCGATGTCATTACAAACACATTCAGTCAAAGCCGTCTTCGATTCACGTGTGTCGAACATGCGTTCAGCTAAAAGTTCTCATTTAACAACAAACTTCACTGCGAAAGACAATTTCAGCTGCAACAAGCATACAATAACTCTTGATATGATGGCAAAAGTTTGCATCCCTCTTCAAGAACATGATATAAATATTCTCTAATAATCCACTCGTTATTATGGAGTGGACACTAATGTCCGCTCATTAGCTTTTTAACTGCCTCCAAAGCATTCACACTGAGAGAAATCATTTTCCAATGGTTGGTAATTGTAAACGTTTCTCACCTGTATAAGATGAAAAACTGCAGAAAGTTTTATTAAAATCCGCTTTAATACTCGTTCCATTGTTGGGAATGAAACCGTGATTAAAGCCGTGATTATGATTTCACCAACACAAAAGCACAGCGCTCTTTGTAAATCGAGGTGAACCGCTTGCTTTGAGCCTCCGTCGTCTGTGTTTCCGTTGTTTCTGACACACAGAGACTCTGTGAATAATTGCTTTTGCTCAGCCGTACATCTGACCTGGAGGTTAAACATCACACTGGTCTCAGGTGCTCTTTAATTGAAGCCTTTTCATGTTTGGAATGGTGTTGATATAATGGTGGGGGTGAAATCTGCCTCGTATTTGTGTCTGAACGAAATCGGGTGAAATGAAGCTGCGATGAGGTTCTGGAGGGGTTTTCATTACTCTGAAGGCTTATCATGTCTGAGATAGTCAGCAATTCTATTGTTGTAAACAGAGTTATTTATGTTGAGTCGACTAATTGTGCCATATTTTTGAATAGCACAATTGTTTGTTTTTATTATTTGAAAAAATATATTGTTAGAATTAATGTGCGCTATTTAAGTTACAACTGGACAACTAGCACTTTAAGAAGAAGTGTTTAAAGTCAAAACTAATGTACTTTGGTTTGAACTTTGGTACCAAACAAGCAAACAAATCATCAATGTTGACAGGTGCAAACCTTAAAACAGAAACAAAGATGCTACTGAGGTTAAACTTTTGTACAAAAGGTTTCTACATTTTTATGGTATCATAACAAAATACGGAAATGAACAATTAATAGAGAATTACATGAAAATTTTACACTATGCTAAATGAGAATCTCGTCTTTAATAAGTAAACTAAATTACACATTTTGGATGTTTTTATGTCCTACGAAGTCATGACCACTGAACACCTACACATTCTCCATCATGGTGTATTCGTGTTTGTGTTGTAGGTGATCAAAGCAATCGAGGACGGTTTCCGGTTGCCAGCTCCTCTGAACTGTCCCACGTCTCTGCACCAGTTGATGCTGGACTGCTGGCAGAAGGAGAGGACAGAGAGGCCGAGCTTCACTCAGATCCACAGCGCTCTCAGCAAAACCACGCGCAGCCCAGACAACATCGGCTCGTCCACGCTAACACACCGGTACCGTGGGGTTGTCTAGATATTTGAAGATTAAATAAAAGAATGTATCCGATAATGCGCTGCAATGGCTGGTATCAGTGTAGTACTGACCGAATGGAGATTAAGATATTTGAGGTGTGCAAACTTTTTAACTGTGCACTTTATTTTTCATGATGTCCTCATGGTTTGTTTTACTAGCGTGACATCAGAGCGGACAGCATGGTCATTTACATCGTGTGCAGAAAGTTTTAAGCAACTCTTTTCCTCTTTGTAGGACACTAGCCTCGTCCTCCATCTCTCTGGCCGACAGGACACTGGCAGAGAGGACGCTGGCCGAAAGAACCCTTCCATCGTTCCCTTCATTAAGTTCAGTAGGCGAGTGGCTGGAGGCAGTGGATATGGGTCGCTACAAAGACAACTTCACCGCCGCAGGGTACTGCTATCTGGAGTCTGTCGCCCGCATGAATGTCCAGTAAGTAACATCTGTCAGCGCTTTGTAACTTTCAGAGGTAAAGCTATAACTTCGTTTTAAGGAGTTTACGCTTCTTTGCGGTCTCCCGGGAACATGCATAAGTTTTTTCTTATTAACTTCAAGAGAGGTAAAAAAAGACAGGATGATGAGGGAACGAATGTTTATAGCTGCTATAACATAAATGAGAACAGAACTGGAGCCAACTTGTTTTGCCGACTTTCCAAAACATTAAGTGTAACAATATACGGTTAAAAAAGTAATTCATTAAAGTGCACCTATTGTGTTTTTTCAAATATTACCTTTTCATGTAGTGTGTTATAGAGCTGTTTGTGAATGTAAAAAAAAGTCTGCAAAGTTTCACAAATCAAAATTATTGACTCTCAAAAGAAGGAACCTTCTTTTTAAACTTCAAAGAGAAGTTTAAATTATGAGCAGGTTAAAGTGTTTTTTGACCTTGGATGCATGTAAATCTATTATATGAGACCTTTAAAACCGAATTAGGCACATTTCAAAACCATAATAGGTGCACTTTAATAAATAAACATTTTTAATTTGGTGTACGAGGAAAAAACACATCCAGACACCTTGAGATGATGGTGAGAATTATTTACTTGGATAATTTTCCTATAAAAGCGCAATCTGCTGTGTGTGTGTGTGTGTGTGTGTGTGTGTGTTCTCTACAGGGACGTCCTCAGCCTTGGTATCACCTCTGTGGAGCATCAGAAGCAGCTGTTGTCGGCCATTCAGACTCTCAGAGCACAAGTCATCCAGATGCATGGCCGTGGAGTGCAAGTTTAACACAAACTCTCTCTCTCTCTCTCTCTCTCTCTCACACACACGCATAACGCATACACACACACACACACACACACACATATGCTCCAGACAGAGTGGACATGAAGAGACACCACTGGACCCTCTGTTCATCCACCAATAAACAAGATGGAACCTAGGTTGGCCATGTGACCTAATAACTCCACCATGATGATGGAGATAACGAAATGGTTCGGTCTACTCTCATCACTTCATCCCAAACCGCCTTCCAGGTCCACTGACCTGGGAACGGTGGCGTAACGTAACGCGTGTTCTGTTTCACTCCAGGGCCTTGATACTCTTTACTGACCTGAGAACAGCATCAAGCGCTAACGCTGACACTGACGTAGCCACTGCTCTTCCTCTACAGCAGAAACTTTCAGAACCTTCAGGAATAAAAAAATAAAAAATTGAATCGGACTAATGGGAAAATGAGACGATCCAAAATCGCATTTTCTCACATTTTGTGTATGTGAACTTTATTTATGTGTCCTTCCATCCATGGCTTCCTCTCCGTCTTAATCCTAATTTCTTTGCTATTGTGTTATTTCCTGTTGTTATTATTATTATTATTATTATTATTATGAGTCATTTCTGCATCTTCATTTTAACAGATGATGTTTACACTGTAAAATTCAACCTCAACTCCCATATGGTGCGATTACTATTATTTATTTATTTATTTATTTATTTATGTCGCTGAAGTTTTTTTCTCTAGGATGTTTCTGAGATGGACGTGAGGATGTGATCTTGCATAAATGTAAAATGAGGAAAAATAAAATGCAGTTATTTGATTATTTGATCCTAAGTAGTTGTATGCATCAGGAATGTATCATAATTATTTGTTTATGTATATGCAGATACATTTACATGTTAAAACCCTAGACAGGTGAGTGTTCACTACTGCTCAAGCCCTCTTCCAAAAGTAAGTGTCCCTCCACCACAAAACCAAAAAAACCCAAACTTTTATTGGATTTAAAGCTTGTATTCTTCTGGATTCTTTTTGTTTTCCTGATTATAACATTAAATCTGGTTTCTATGTTGTGTTTTTTCCCCCACCGTTATTGCGGAAAAAAACTGGACTATTTTGTCCAATAAATAATTTAATCTAGTGAGCTAATGATCCTATAAATATTTGCTGAGAAAATTAGCCAGCTTACTACCTAGCTAGTTTACTTAGTGAATACATTTTTGAGTAATTTAATGTTAACGTTGGTCATTTTTCATATGGTTACACACATGTAATTGCGTCTCAAGACATCGGTGCTTATGTTCTTCAGTCAAAATATTTTTGAAAAAGAAAAAAGGTGCACGTTTTACGTCATGGAGAGGAATCACAAGTATAACGCTGTCTACGTCTCTAATATGAATATTTACATACAAGAAAGCACTTAAATTATAATTGTAACGTACTATCATTTATAAAATGGACTTTTTCCATGTACCTGACAAATGGTTTATAAACACGACAGTGTGAGCAGCTGATTTCGATTCAGCAGCCTCTTAAATGCTGTGTTTCTGTACGTGTCCTTGTTTGTTCTGCTTCAGTAAAAACTGGAATGTGTGGTTTATGATGCGTACAATACGAGCTTTCACTGTCCACACACACACACACACGCACTTACTGAATGTTCCCAGTTCCTCTGTTTGTGTGTACATTTCATTTCCCATCATGCTCTCTGTTTGATACTGTAAATATGTACCTGAAAATGCAATCTATTTTTATAATTTGTTTTCGAGAGACGACGTGTTGAATATGATAATCTTCTCACTGTGTTCGGTTGTTTGGATTAGTAACTTAGCTCACAGCCTTGGTTATTTGGAATAATCAGTGATCAATTTCTTTAGAGCAGCTTTTTTTTCTCCTTGATGATTTTTACCAGTTAGACAAACAGATGATGGATGTTGGAATATTGAAATGTGTTATTAAAAAAAATACAACAAACACACACAGCTTTTAAATCTTGTTTTGTCCTCTTCACTCAAATTTAATTCGCTCGCATGTGTGTTTCTGCAGAAACTTCCAGAAGATTTGACCTTGTGCTTGATTGTCTTGTCTTGCCTTGGAGTGTTCAATTATTTTATTTATCTAATTCATAAGGCTATGTTGCTTTCTAAACTGGACAGTGTGGTACATAATGCTAGTTACAGATCCAAATCCAGGACTTTCTGTACCCTGTTCCGGTACCATCACATCATGCATGCTACCTCTAAAAGTGGGTGGAGTTTCTATAGAGGTGATGGGGTGGAGATTATGATTATTATGGGGTTTTACGGTAACTACCAGGTGCTTGGGGTGAACGTGTGAGACATTTGGCGGCGATTCCTGATGCTATCGTTCGCCGTCCCAAGAGTAGTTTACACACACACTTTCTATTTTAGGAGAAATACTGCACTTAATTAAAAAGTGTGCATGTAAATTTCTCAAACAGATGAGCAGAGTTTTTTTTTCCTTTGAAGCTCCTGGTCATTACTGTAAAATTTAAAATACTGTAAAAAAATATATATATATATATTTTTTTTTTTATACACACACAGAGAGTTTAGTTTCCATGGTGATGGCTCGATCACACTGTTTGAATGTGTCTCTGCTGAAAGGTGTGAAAAAGCAAACAAGTGTGTTTTAATCATTTTTTAATTATCATTAGCATTAACATTATTTGTATTGTTAGGTCTGACACATTTTTAGTGGAAAAGAAATTCAGCCTTATATTTCCTCCTTCAGTTGAAAATAGTTAAATAGTATAGAATTTTGTTTGCTTTAATGCCAGTGAGTCACCCAGTTGTGCCAAGGGTGCCAATACTTAAATCAGTGTACTGTAAACTGCCTGAACGTACTTAGTTACAGTTTGACTCGCTCAGGTAATGAAGTAACACAAAGCAGCGTTAAACCCTGAGGAGTTCTAGATCACTGATATAAATTATATCACGCTGTACTTTAGTGTGATTATTTGATACTTTTTAATTAAATGTGATTAATTTAATCCCACACACTGTAGCGCAAACATTCCTTACAGTCTTGAGGAACAAAAACATCCTGAAAATCCTCTGGTTTGGTTTAAATCATGTGGTAATCCTTCCTGCATGATTATCTATCTGACTCTTCATGAAGCGTGTGTGCTCGCGCTGTAATATCTCAGGCAGCCGCCGGAATTCATTTTCATTATTGAAGTGATATTAAAGTCGAGGGATTTGAACTAATGAGATTTATCTTTTTTTTTGTTTTTGTTTTTTTGGTTCTCTTCCTCTCTCTGTATCTCCATCGAGGTAAATATTTTTCTCATAACTGACATTATATCAGATTAATTTTATTAATAGTAATAGTATAGTAATGTGTAATAGTGTTACTATTATTATTATTATTTATTATTATTATTATTATTGAGATTATTAGTTTTCGATGGATAACATTGTGCATTAAACTGTACCAAAAAAACCAACAATCTGAATCAGAAAATTGGTCCAACATTCTTTGATATGGCTGCAACACTTTACAAACCCAAATCTGATTTCAAAAATAAATAAATAAATAAAACATTTAAAAGGAAAAAAAAAGAAAATCAGTTAGATTCTGGTGTCGAAGTCCCAAGTGTGAGACAGAGAGATAGACAGAGTCAGAGCGCATGAGATAGAAAGATGGACAAAGATAGTGAGAGTGCAACAGAAAATGTGACAGAGACTGAGACAGCAAGAGTGAGAGTATTCATCTAAAAAGAGAGAGAATAAGAAGGAGTGAGAGAGATGATCTGGGGGAATGAATGGAGAGAAAGAGGATAGACAGCGAGAGGTAAAGAAAGGAGGTAAAGACAGAGAGATACAGAGATGGAGAGAGTGAGACAGGAAGACTGAGAGCGAGACGGAGAGGAAGAGTGAGAGAGAGAGAGATGGACATCGATTCTAGGAGAATTGGAACAAACTAAAAAAAAAAGAAAAAGAGCATGAAGAATTGGCAACTCAAGCTGGGGTTATCTGGACAACCCATTTCCAAACACTCATTAAAAATATAGAATCCGAAACAAATGCAGAGCAAAATCACTTAAACTGAAAGCCTGAAGAACTCGAATTGGCCATTAAAGATAACCCAAACCCTTTAGATTCCTTGATTACTGAGCAGGAACTTTAAAATACCATTAACAAACTGAAACCAAAGAAAGCATCAAGACCTGATGGACTCCTGAATGAAAGGATTAAACACACCAGCTCTAAATTTCAGCTGGCCATCTTAAAACTCTATAATTAAATTAGGGTTTTCCCTGAAATTTGGAACCAAGGTCTAATAACACCAACCTATAAAAGCGGAGATAAATTTGACCCTAATGATTACCGAGGATTTGTGTGAACAGCAATCCGGGGAAGATAATGTGTAGTATAATTAACTCAAGATTTTTAATTCAAGTTCACTCTCTTGTCATTTCAACCATATACAGCTGGTACGTTACACAGTGAAACAAAACAACATTCCTCCAGGACCATGCTGCTACACAAAACAACACATTAACTACTAATGAACTATTGAACTAATTAACCACACAGGACTAAAGACCTCTACATTTTTACATGAAGTGCATGTGCACAAGACAGTACAATAACTACTAAAACAGGACGATGTACACAGTAAGTGACAGTGTAGTTCCAAACAGTACACCGTTCTACTACGGAAGTGTGTGACATAACAGGTAGTGCAGAAGATCAGTGCCCAAATCATTTAAAAATGGTATAAATGTAAACATAATGTGTTATGGTAGCAGCCAGATAAGTGTAGAACAGTGACAAGAAATAAAATACTATATTTTTATAAATACAGTAGCAGCAAACATGCAACAGGGTTAATGCAGCAATGTGCAAATATTGCAGTGGGAGTGGGACGGTGTTCAGTTCAGTGTGTGTGTGTGTGTGTCAGTCCAGTCTCTGGGTATTGAGGAGTCTGATGGCTTGCGGGAAGAAGCTTTTACACTTCCTTACTGAGCAAAATGTCCTGAGTAGAAGTCAGATTGGATTTTTACCAAATTACCGCACAACTGATCAGATTTACACTCTACACACCTTCACTAAAAAATATCATTCAAAAATGATTCTAAAATATTCACTTGTTTTATTGACTTGAAAAAGGCTTTTGACTCCATTTGACATAACATTTTGTTTTTTATATATATTTAAAAAATGGTGTAGGGGTAAATCATACGATCTCATTAAAACCATGTACACAGGAAACAAGTGGGGAGGAAGAATTGGCAACAAAGAAACAAATTTCATCTCTCAGGAGCGTGGAGTGAGACAGGGGTGCTGTTTAAGTCTGACACTATTCAATATGTACATCAGTGAATTGGCCTCCACTTTAGAGTGGCCTTCAGCACCTGGTCTCACTCTACACCTCTTAGAGATTAAACTCCTGCTGTCCCCAACCTCAGGGTCTACAGCAGAACCTGGACCTGCTGCAGCAACACTGTCAGACCAGGACCCTGACAATCAACTTCAAAAAGTATTGTTGAATCTATGTGCATTTGTTTCTACTTATTTATTTCTGTAGTTAATTTCTAATTTGTCTGTACCCAAGCTTTAGCAATACAAATATGAAGATTTATCAAACCAATAAAGCAACCTTTAGAGTTTGACTTTGATAGACAGACTGAGAGTGAGACAAAGAGGGAGAGAGAGAGAGACAGGCTGATAGTGAGACAGTGAGAGAGATACAGAGAGGAATGAGTCACAGAGAGCAAGAGTGAGACAGAGAGAGATAATGAGAGGAAGAGTGAGACAGAGAGAAAGATACAAAGAGGAAGAGTGAGACAGAGATTGAGACACGGATATACAGGGAGGAACAGTGAGACAGAGAGTGAGACAGAGAAATATACAGGGATGAAGAGTGACACAGAGTGATAGACTGAGAGTGAGAGAGACGGAGTGAGATAAAGAGGAAGAGTGAGAGAGATAGACAGAGAGAGAGATACAAAGGGAGAGAGAGATAGACAGACTGAGAGTGAGACAGAGAGAGTTTGGAAATATTACAGATTCAATTAAAGCTCAGCAGGAAATCTTGACAAAGTGCTGCTGTATTCGAGTAAAATATTATCATTTATCATGTAGTGTGTTTTAAAGCCTCTGGAGTCAGAGTGCAGAACTGACTGTCCAAACAACAACAGAAAAAAAACAAAACACACGAATAATGTTGGTTCAGCTTAAAATGATATATTAGAATTTGAAGTGCAGTTGCTATTGAGCTGCCACCTAGTGTTCACTTGTAGGAACAACACGCCACCTCTCCACAGGGATCTGTAACTGGATTCCTGAATATCCCAGGTGTAGAATTTTCCAGGTGTTGAATTCTCTATAACAGAAGCTCTGAGAGTAGTGCAGCTGCAAATCTCAGGTTTATATTAATACTCTTCTTGGTTAGTAATAAGTTATTGTTTCTAGTAATAAAAAAACAAACAAAAAACTTGTTTAACAAAGTAAAAAATTATTGTTTATGTGATGCTTTTCATTAGTAGACATTTATTTAACATTTATGGAAGGAGTCTCCAGTGTCAGAGAGAGAGAGAGAGAGAGAGAGAGAGAGAGAGAGAGAGAGAGAGAGAATGACGGTTTTGGCTGAAAATCTTCAGTGCATCCCTAATAAATCATGTGTAATCTTTGCTTAGTCAAACACACTGATAGATTTTATTTCACATGAATAAAGAGCCAGAAAGCGAGGATATGCCGCATCAGCGCATCTTTCAGGCAGGAAACTCAAGACCGTCGATTCCTCGTGTGAGATGGAGGAAGGGGGCAGGTCTTCCAGGGGGTCTGTTCATATCGGCGAGTTCAAAACACCTACACACCTGTCAATCACTCCAGATCCAGGTGTCAATTGATTCATCTGCTGTTTTTATTGAGGTGCGCATGCGTGTGTGTGTGTGTGTGTGTGTGTGTGTGTGTGTGTGTGTGTTTGAGGTGGTGGGGGGTGGGGGAGATGATGGGGTAAAGAGGGGAGTAAACCTCAGATATTGTTGTTCCTCACATTTAAAAATCATGTCATATTCGTAAACTCTTTATAGTTGTAAGTTTTGTTCTAAGTTGTATTCTTTATAAACACAACCACACTCAACATCAAGACTTCATGCTTCTGTGTCCACACTACAGCTCTCTGTTCTCACATGCAGTGTTCTGCTGCCCCTCAGTGGTGCTGGCGGGTATTACATCTCCAACTGTCCAGTGTGTGTTGAGTCCCAAACGGAGTGCAATTTGATTATTTTGGTTCGTTTGGTTTAGTTTTGTTTTCTTATTGTATGGCAGTGAAACAAACCATACAGCAAGAGAAAATCACCAGAGATTACTGCTGATGATTACTGCACACCAAAGTGATGCAAAAAAAAAAATACACACACACACACACACACACACACACACACACACACACACACACATATATATATATGTATTGTATATACACACATATATATATATATATAATACACACACACACATATATATATATATATATATATATATATATATATATATATATATGATGTATATACTGTAAATACTGCATATACACATAAGCTGAGTAATCAAATGCTTTATTTTATTCATGATTTTAAAACAAGTTCACTACATATGTTCACTACAGGGGGTATTATACAGTAGTGAGCTAGGACACTCAATCATTTGGGATTCAGCCAGAGGGGAAAACATGAATGATTTTTATGAACGTAATGTAGTAAAGACACAAAGATTTTGTCATTTTGCCTTTACATAAGTAGGAGTGAAAGTGTCCAAATTAAAACTGCTCAAATACAATTTAGATGAAAAAAGTAAAAATCCCATTGCTACTGAAGATCCTGCTCTGATATAAAAACAACAACAGGGTTATGGTTAATATCTGAGGATTTAAAAACATCCTTGTGAAGGTTATGATAACATACCTGGCAACCCACGTAGGTAAGATGCTAATGCTGCTATTTGATCTGAAATGTGTAATTCTGTGTACTGTATTGTAATATTTCTCTTATCCCTCCCCCTCTCTCTTACACTCTCTCTCTCTCACTCTCTCCAGTGGAGGCCGAGCGTCTGAGCTATAAAAGAGAAGATGTGTGTGTCCTCCAGGATGGCCTTGGCAGTGGGTTTTCCAGCTCCATGTCCACTGCGTGTGTCCACTCGGAGCATGAGTGGCTGTTTCTGATTGGCTCTCCGGCCCACACTGTGCTGCAGCGTCGCCGCATACTTCAGTGTGTGCAGAGGAACCACACGGTCATCATGATCCGCCGTCAGCAGCAGAATGGCTGGGAAGGGAGGAGCCTCGGAATCCAAAGATGGGAGGTTATGGAGGGGTGAGTACCTACACACACACACACACACACACACACAGACACACACACACACACAGACACACATCATCAGCTTAGATCATCACATTATTAATTATTACATAAATAAATACAAATGTAATTTTTTAATTAGTAACATGATATTTAGTGTTTTCAGTCTACAACATAGTAACAAGTCATCCACAATTTATAACTCTCATATTCGCTCAGTTTCTAATTTGAAATATTTTATTTGGAGTAGTATGCATTTTTTGTGGAGACACTGTAAAATAAAACAGTTACATTTTAATTTCCCACCCAAAACACACAGGAAGTTATTATTATGATTATTATTATTATTATTATTATTATTATTATTATTATTATTATTATTATTAGTAGTAGTAGTAGTAGTAGTAGTATAGTCGTATTAATACAGGTTTTACTTTTTTTGGGATTTAAAACTAAATAAATAAATAAAAAATTTCTTGTCTGATTTTCATCTATGTGAAAAGTATACAATACATTTTAGAAAACGCATTTTATATTTCACAATACATTTTCTACCTAGAAATGATGTTTATTATCTATCTATTAGCATATAAAATAATGCATCAGCGTTTTAATAGACAAATACACACCAATGTGCCACTTTATTGGGTTAACTGACATTTATTCTTAGTTACTCTGTGTGTATGATTTTTTTTAATACCAAATGGTCATTTTGAACTGTAAGCTATCTGCCACCTAGTGGTCAATATCCGCAACTACAAAACAAATCGGTAAAATCCATCAATTCATTGTCCAATGGCATTTTATTTCAGTATAGATGGATTTTTAAAAGAAATCCAGTACGTTTTATGGTAATAATCAAAAAAAAATT
Organism: Ameiurus melas; assembly: GCA_012411365.1. Taxonomy (NCBI): domain Eukaryota; kingdom Metazoa; phylum Chordata; class Actinopteri; order Siluriformes; family Ictaluridae; genus Ameiurus; species Ameiurus melas. The sequence continues at coordinate 22,636,786 of CM022753.1, forward strand.
ATTTGCTTCCTAGGCCTGTATTTAAGAATTATTGCAATTGTATGTTTAAGATTATGATCATATAATTTCGTACTTGATGAGCCATTTGAACTGCTCGGGGTTGTCTGCACAGCCGTAGTCGGTGGTCCAGGCATGGCCGATGGTGAATTTGTGGAACTTGAGCATGTCCATGACACCGACCTCGGCCACAGCACAGCCGAACAGATCGGGACGCTGGTTCACACACGCAGCTGGTGGAACATCAGGACAAAAAAAAAAGATAAATTCAGAGGTGATTTGAGAGTGTAGTGAGGAAATGCCAAAGTTGTACACATTAATATTCAGACATCAAAGGTCCTGATGTAATAAAGTTGCAAAACTACATTAAAAAAGAAAGAAAAACAAATGTACAAAATAGCACATTTTTGTGTTTAAATTAATGACTTGGGCCCTTCTTATCTAAAAGTGTCAAAGAGTCAATGCAAATAAATGTATACATTAATAAGACTGAAGGGAAGATACTTAATTTGAAGGAGCTCATTATATATTTGTAGGAGCTCATTATTTATTTTGGCTAACTCATCTTTAAATAAAGAAGAATGTTTGTGTGTGTGTGTGTGTGTGTGTGTGTGTGTGTGCGTGTGTTACAGACCCACGAGCAGTCCCCCATTAGAGGCTCCGTTGATGGCAATGCGGCTTGCCGTGGTGAAGCCCTGCTGGATCAGAAACTCAGCCGCGCACTGAAAGTCATCAAAACAGTTCTGCTTATTGGCCAAGGTTCCCGCTGTAACACACACACACACACACACACACACACACACACACACACACAGCCAGCTTTACATCATTAAATAATCAAGTATTTTAACATAATTTATTTTTCGGGCATTTTTATATTAATTTTAATGGAGCTTGAAAGTAATAGATTCTTAATATTATTATTATTAATAATAATAATAATATATTTACATAAAATATTTATAATCACTTCATGGATTTGTGTTTATTAAACTATTTATAAAATGATATAGAAATGCATTTTTTATGACAAATTAGCCAGGGTTTGAAAAATCTTTTTCGTAAGACACACATTTACACAAGCACTTAAATAAACACTGGACCTACTAAACAAACAATCTGTTTGTCCTTTTAATGAATAGCTGAAAATTTTAATTATATCAGAGAGACACAATTTTAACATTTTGACAGTCTGTCCTCTCTTTGTATATAAATGATAAAACAGAGGTTTGTATTTATAATATTTCAATTTTAAAACCGTGGGGTGTGTAAACGTTTCCTCTGAGCTAAAACTAGGTGTCTCAAGTGTCACACAGCTTGTCTCTAGGGGGCGCTCTTACACGAGTCATAAAAACGCACACTAGAGTTTTATTTATTATATAACATTATGAAACAAATGTTTATTTAAAGCCCTCCCCATATATATATATATATATATATATATATATATATATATATATATATATATATATATATATACACACACAGTATCTCACAAAAGTGAGTACACCCCTCACATTTTTGTAAATATTTCATTATATCTTTTCATGTGACAACACTGAAGAAATGACACTTTGCTACAATGTAAAGTAGTGAGTGTACAGCTTGTGTAAAAGTGTAAATTTGCTGTCCCCTCAAAATAACTCAACACACAGCCATTAATGTCTAAACCACTGGCAACAAAAATGAGTACACCCCTAATTGAAAATGTCCAAATTGGGCCAAATTAGCCATTTTCCCTCCCTGGTGTCATGTGACTTTTTAGTGTTACAAGATGTGAATGGGCAGTAGGTGTGTTAAATTTGGTGTCATCGCTCTCTCACACTCCATCATACTAGTCACTGGAAGTTCAACATGGCACCTCATGACAAAGAACTCTGAGAAAAAAATTGTTTCTCTGCATAAAGATGACCTAGGCTATAAGAAGATTGCCAAGACCCTGACACTGAGCTGCAGCACGGTGGCCAAGACCATACAGCGGTTCAACAGGACCAGTTCCACTCAGAACAGGCCTCACCATGTTCGACCAAAGAAGTTAAGTGCACGTGCTCAGCATCATATCCAGAGGTTGTCTTTGGGAAATAAATGTATGAGTGCTGTCAGCATTGCTGCAGAGGTTGAAGGGGTGGGGGCTCAGCCTGTCAGTGCTCAGACCATACGCCTAACACTGCATCAAATTGGTCTGCATGGCTGTCGTCCCAGAAAGAAGCCTCTTCTAAAGATGATGCACAAGAAAGCCCACAAACAGTTTGCTGAAGACAAGCAGACTAAGGAAATGGATTACTGGAACCATGTCCTGTGGTCTGATGAGACCAAGATAAACTTATTTGGTTCAGATGGTGTCAAGCGTGTGTGGCGGCAACCAAGTGAGGAGTACAAAGACAAGTGTCTCTTGCCTACAGTCATGCATGGTGGTGGGAGTGTAATGGTCTGTGGCTACATGAGTGCTGCCGGCACTGGGGAGCTCCAGTTCAGTGAGGGAACCATGAATGCCAACATGTACTGTGACATACTGAAGCAGAGAATGATCACCTTCCTTCAGACTGTGCCGCAGTGCAGTATTCCAGCATGATAACAACCCCAAACACACCTCCAAGATGACCACTGCCTTGCTAAAGAAGCAGAGGGTGAAGGTGATGGACTAAACCCTATTGAGCATCTGTGGGGCATCCTCAAATGGAAGGTGGAGGAGCACAAGGTCTCTAACATCCACCAGCTCTGTGATGTCATCATGGAGGAGTGGAAGAGGACTCCAGTGGCAACCTATTGAGCCCAATTTGGACATTTTCACTTAGGGGTGTACTCACTTTTGTTGCTAGCGGTTTAGACATTAATGGCTGTGTGTTGAGTTATTTTGAGAGGACAGCAATTTTACACTGTTACACAAGCTGTACACTCACTACTTTACATTGTAGCAAAGTGTCATTTCTTCAGTGTTGTCACATGAAAAGATATAATGAAATATTTACAAAAATGTGAGGGGTGTACTCACTTTTGTGAGATACTGTGTATTCAAAGACATTATTGTAATAAATTATGTTATGAAGAATATTAATTCATATTAGTTGTGTTCCTAATTTTATTTTAAAACATTTTTAATTACGTAAGTGTTAATGGTTTTGTTAACACTAACATCACTAATGATTAATTATTGAAGTTTGTATAATGTTTTTCATTCATAGATGGATTAATTAATGTGATCATTTATTATTTACTTAACACTGAAATAAACCTGAATTAATGCAAGTGTTAATTATTATTACCAATATCACTGATATGGGTTTTTATGTTTGATGGAATATTTATATTTGACACTGTAAGTAAAGTGAATCTGAATCCACCTCTAAAACTATTTGAGATGTTTTCAGGATAATTGTGCTTTTCTCTGATGTGTTGCAGTGATCCGCGTTTTGCGATGATGGATCCCTTTTGACATGAGTTGATTGTAATTAGTCTGCTATTCATGCCCCATACACAGCTGCAGGTCCAGTAAACAATTCAAGTGAATTATTGGGCATGAATGAAAAATGAAAATACTTCAGTCAGATCAGATAACCTTGGCATGCACATGAGTTGTTCCTGAGAAAAGAATTACTGAAGATGGCACGCTACTGATTGGGTGTTCCACTGCACAAAACCTACGTTAAAATTAAACAAGTTATTAATAAACTTTATAGAACAACACCCATGTTATGATGTAAAAACTATGAAAAAGTAGCCCAGTGGTTAAGATGATAAGGTGACTTCAAATTCCAGCTCTGCCAAGTTGCCACTGCTGGGCCCTTGAACAAGGCCCTTAACCCTCAACTGTCAGTTGTTTAAATGAGATAATGGTAAGTCACCCATGGCAGACAAGGGTGTCTGCCACAATGCCTTAAAAAAATCCTAAAGTTTCCTGCTAGAACATCACCTAAAATTTCCTGCTAGAACATTACCTAAAGTTTCCTGCTAGAACATTACCTAAAGTTTCCTGCTAGAACATTACCTAAAATATTCTTGCTAGAACATTACTTGAAATATTCTTGCTAGAACATTACTTGAAATATTCTTGCTTGAACATTAATTAAAATATTGTTTCTAGAACATTACCTAAAGTTTCCTGCTAGAACATTACCTAAAACATTCCTGCTAGAACATTACCTAAAATATTCCGGCTAGAACATTAACTAAAGTTTCCTGCTAGAACATTACCTAAAGTTTCCTGCTAGAACATTACCTAAAATATTCTTGCTAGAACATTACTTGAAATATTCTTGCTAGAACATTACTTGAAATATTCTTGCTAGAACATTACTTGAAATATTGTTGCTAGAACATTAATTAAAATATTGTTGCTAGAACATTACCTAAAGTTTCCTGCTAGAACATTACCTAAAACATTCCTGCTAGAACATTACCTAAAATATTCCTTCTAGAACATTACCTAAAGTTTCCTGCTAGAACATTACCTAAAATATTCTTGCTAGAACATTACTTGAAATATTCTTGCTAGAACATTAATTAAAACATTCCTGCTAGAACATTAGCTAGTTTTTATTTAACTGAAATGTATTATAATAATATCTGTTAATAATATCTGTTTGACCAAAATCTTTTCTGTGCATGAAATGTCGTACCATATACACAAACTTTAACAGAATTTTTTCCCTAGTAATCACAATAAATGTATTTTTTTGTTTTACTTTCCTGTTTTGCCATTTTGCAATCTGAAAAACAGACTGATTGGTGCTTTACTGCGTGAGTCACACATCTGTTAAGTTCATAAGTTCACTACTCACTTGGACATGACTGAGATTATATCTCTGTCCTGGGAGATAAACCGACAAATGAATTACTATTAAAAGTTATGTCTAATTATACACCAATCTCCAACTAAAATAATTCACCTCCCTTTAAGGTAAGTTAAATATTAAAGATGATATTAATGTAAATCATTCATGTATGAATTCATAACTGACCTTTAAGAAATGAAGAGAAACCTGCTGTCTGTGCACAAAGATAAGGTATAAAATAATAGAAAGTCACAATTTTACTTGGTGAAAAGGTAGAACAGGTTATGGACAGTATGGAGTAGGGCTGGATGTTTGAGGAATATTCCATGATTAGCTTATTTGCTATTATATTCCTCATTTATTCATATAGGTTTACATCATACTTAATTTTTTATACAGTTTGCCAGACAAAAATTGAACAATGGCTTTTTTATGCATAACTCATAGCACATATGACCTGTAACTATCTCCACTGCCCCCTGGTGGACTGGAGGGTTTATAAATCTGATAATGTTTAGTGAAGCTAGATTAATGACTACTAAAATACAGTATACCATTTTGAATCCTAAGATCAGGAGTTTGAGTCAAGACCAAGTGGGGGTCAAGGACAATTCAAATCCTTTAATTCCCCAGGCCTTCCCTTCAGCTATTTGGCTTCATTTGAGTGTTATGGTGATCAGGCTGGTTTTCTACAAGGAGGAACTACTTGCCTAATTTTGTGTATGCAAAAAGAAAAGACAAATTATTTGAACTCTCTATCAAGACTAAAACCATATTGAGCAAGACCAATGCCCAAGTCTGAGTACAAATGTCAACAGATCCAAGACAAGTCTGAGTCAATACAGAAAACGTCCAGAGTTCCACAGCCCGTTGTACTATTAAAACATTTAACACTTAACGTTTAACTTAACATTTAACGTTTTTTAACACTTCTTTAATATTGAAATACTCAAAAATTATTTTTCTTTCTTAACACTGAAGACAGCATATCTCTGTGAGAAAAAAACTGCAGTGTGGTGGCACTGCACAGGTAGTATATCATTCAGCTAGGAGCCAAGGCCTAAAGCTTAAAGGAGGTACATTAAGATATAAACCACATGATTATAAAGTTTTATTTATTTATTCTGCTATTTTATGAAACTGTTTATCTTTGAGATGGTCACTTCAGGTGACTGTGTGATGATTTACACACTCATTTAGTGCACCGTGATAAACTGGAGGCTGTAAGTTTCCATTATGTATTAGCAACATTAGCCACATAGCTCTGGTGTAAAAGTAAAGAACTTGAGACAATAAACACATCATGTCTGATAGACCATCGGAGGTTCTGGGTACCTTTGTGCCACGTCTGACCGTATTCTCCTCCTCCTCGGATGTTGGCCACGGCCAGAATCCCACCCAGGTGTCTGACGAAGAGCAGGTTCGCTGTACTGTACACACACACACACAAACACACAATAATTTAATATAATTACACAAGGCAGCTAGCATATATGTTGCAGTTGCAATGTTGACAATGCTTCAGTCAAACTCACACACACACGCGCATACACACAGTGTATTAGTTGGGAATACACACTTGTAGTAGGGTTGAATGGAGTTCTCAAAGCCTCCGTATCCGTACAGAAATACGGGGTGTGAGCCGTCCTTCTGTAAACCGCGAGCATGAACCAAAAACATCGGGATCTTTGTGCCATCTTTACTAGGATAGAAAACCTGCAAAACACACACACGCACACACACATGCGTGTACATTTACTTTATGAGTGAAGTGTATTGAAATTAACAGAGCTGTTAGATTTTAGCATCTGTGTTAAATAACATATAATTTATGAGCAAGCAAATGACACACTGGTATAGGAATCTTCAGTAACTGGTGTGTGTCTGTGTGTGTATACCTGGCTGGTCTGATAATCGGAGAACTGCACACCCATCACTTCCACCTGTCTGAACACTGTGGGCTCTGCATCCGGTTTGCTCAGGTCATAGTGGTAGATGATTCCTGCAGGTGAAAATTCACACACACATTGTTATTACTATTATTATTATTATTATTATTATTATTATTAAGATTACAGTGAGGGAATAAAGTACTGTATTTGATCCCCTGCTGATTTTGTACGTTTGCCCACTAACAAAAAAAATGATCAGTTTATAATTTTAATGGTAGATTTATTTGAACAGTGAGAGACAGAATAACAACAAAAAAATCCAGAAAAACGCATGTCAAAAATGTTAGAAATTGATTCGTATTTTAATGAGGGAAATATGTATTTGACCCCTCTGCAAAACATGACTTAGTACTTGGTAATCACTTACTAATTACTTTTAATTTTCAATGCCCTGGCTGAGGGAAGGAGGTTCTCACCCAAGATTTGACGGTACATGGCCCCGTCCATCGTCCCTTTGATGCGGTGAAATTGTCCTGTCCCCTTAGCAGAAAAACACCCCCAAAGCATAATGTTTCCACCTCCATGTTTGATGGTGGGGATGGTGTTCTTGGGGTCATAGGCAGCATTCCTCCTCCTCCAAACACGGCGAGTTGAGTTGATGCCAAAGAGCTCCATTTTGGTCTCATCTGACCACAACACTTTCACCCAGTTGTCCCCTGGTGGTCAGATGAGACCAAAATGGAGATCTCTGGCATCAACTCAACTCGCTGTGTTTGGAGGAGCAGGAATGCTGCCTATGACCCCAAGAACACCATCCCCACCGTTTATAACATTTTTGACATGTGTTTTTCTGGATTTTTTTGTTGTTATTTTGTCTCTCACTGTTCAAATAAACCTACCATTAAAATTATAGACTGATCATTTCTTTGTTAGTGGGCAAACGTACAAAATCCGCAGGGGATCAAATACTTTTTTCCCTCACTGTATGAAGATTATGAAGGTGAATTATGCACTCCACCAGGTGTGGTGAAGGAGGTGAACTTGTAGAAGAAGTCAGTGTGTTTCTTCTTGCAGCTGAGCCCCGCCACTGTGCCCACGTCTAACGGCAGCTCACGAATCCAGCGTCCGGACGAGAGCTCATACAGATGGAGTGTGTCCTTCACGTCACGTACGTAATTCACCAACAGGAAGCTCTGGTTAACACATTCCACAAACCCTACAGGCAAAATAAACAACTCATAAACCAGGATGAAAGCAAAAATAATAAATAAAAATAAACCCAGAATATCAAGGCATGATTAACAAATCCAGATTAACAAAATGTGCATTAGGTTGGATTTGTGGGGGAAAATGTCTCTAATGGTTAATTGGGTGGAGTTATATCAGATTTGAATGATTTTTTTTTTTTTACTTACTGAGCCTGTGCCCATTTCCATCTATATACACAAAGCTCTGCCCCCCAAAAAGTATAGAGTTAGCATGCTAGCTAGAGTTAAAGTACCAATAGCAAGGACTGTCATGACATGACTTTCAAGCGCACATGGATGTTTGCCTGCTTGAAAGACTAGTGACAAGAAGCCGAGCCAAAAAAAAATAAAAAAAACACACACACACACACATTCTAGCCTGGAAGTCAGGTTTACAAACTTTAAAAAATACAGATTGACAAAGATTAACAGAACCAAATTAAAAAAGCCAGATTAACAGAACCAGGTTTAAGGAAAGCCATATTTATAAACCTAGGTTAACAAAGACAGATGAGCAAATTCAGATTTACAAAGCTAAACTGAGGACAAATTAACAAAACCAGATTATTGTCAAGTTTCCCCTTTACGCAGCACGCTGGAGAGCATGTGGCGCACGTGCACGAGCAAGATGCGTGAGCGCCCGCTCTTCGAATGTTGACAACCATGACATTGTTTACTATGAACACGTGCATTTGTTATGTTTCTGTTATGTCTCCTCCCTGTTCTGTCATTGGCTGTTGTTTGAGCGTGTGTCTAGACTGGTGTCAGCGCTCAGCACTTAACGTGCTGATTATATTTGCTTATATACCGCGTGCCTCCCAGCACACGGTGCGGAGTATTATATTAGTTTAGATACGTTAGATAGATTCATTAGATAGAGATAGTCATTGTCCATGTTATGTGCCTTGCTAGATTTAGTTAAGTTAAACTTTAGATGAGTCCGTTTAGTTCACGCTGGTTTTTCCGTTCCCAGTTCGTAGTCATCGTTTATGTTTCTTGTTTTGTTTCTTGACCCTGTTTTCCGTGACCGCAACCTTGATTCCTGCTTTGCCAGGTTTATGCCTGTTTGCCGATCACCTGACCTTTTGCATGTTTCTGGATTACGTTTATAGATTATGACAAAATAAGTTATCTGCCTGTGTCTCTCTAAAATAACTCTTAAACAGCACTTGTATCCGTCCTAATCTCCCTTATGTCTCGAGATGTGACAATTACTAATTCCAAATTACAGTGGGGGAAAAAAGTATTTGATCCCCTACTGATTTTGTACGTTTGCCCACTAACAAAGAAATGATCAGTCTATAATTTTAATGCTAGGTTTATTTGAACATGAGAGACAAAACAACAACAAAAAAAATCCAGAAAAACACGTCAAAAATTTTATAAATTGATTTTCATTTTAATGAGGGAAATAAGTATTTGACCCCTCTGCAAAACATGACTTAGTGCTTGGTAATGACTTAGTAATTACTTTTAATTTTCAATGCCAAACACGGCGAGTTGAGTTGATACCAAAGAGCTCCATTTTGGTCTCATCTGACCACCAGGGGACAACTGGGTGAAAGTGTTGTGGTCAGATGAGACCAAAATGGAGCTCTTTGGCATCAACTCAACTCGCCGTGTTTGGAGGAGGAGGAATGCTGCCTATGACCCCAAGAACACCATCCCCACCATCAAACATGGAGGTGGAAACATTATGCTTTGGGGGTGTTTTTCTGCTAAGGGGACGGGACAACTTCCCCGCATCAAAGGGACGATGGACGGGGCCATGTACCGTCAAATATGGGTGAGAACCTCCTTCCCTCAGCCAGGGCTTTGAAAATTAAAAGTAATTACTAAGTCATTACCAAGTACTAAATCATGTTTTGCAAAGGGGTCAAATACTTATTTCCCTGATTAAAATGCAAATCAATTTCTAACATTTTTGACATGCGTTTTTCTGGATTATTTTGTTGTTATTCTGTCTCTCACTGTTCAAATAAATCTACCATTAAAATTATAAACTGATCATTTCTTTGTTAGTGGGCAAAATCAAAAATAACGTACAAAATCAGCAGGGGATCAAATACTATTTTCCCCCACTGTAAATAAAACAGATAAACATGATAAAACAGATAAACTATGCCAGATTAAAAAAATGTGAATTAAAAAATTTATATATATATATATATATATATATATATATATATATATATATATATATATATATATATAATAAAAAAGACAGGTTATCAAAGTGAGATTAATAATTCTGGATTAAGAAATAAAAATTAAGAAAGCTAGATTACCAAAGCCAGGTTAACAAAGAGACACAGTTTAATAAAGCTAGATGACCAAAAACAGATCAATAATGCATTAACTAAACCCTCATTAATAAAACCAGATTTACAAAAACACGATTAACAAAACCAGGATTACAACAAAGCCTGAGTTTAACCAGTGGTGTGAAGAGATAATGATATACTGTATAATGATTAGGAAATCTACTAACACAAATGATCTAGAAAATCAGTTAAATTTTTGTAATAATTAGTATTATTTTTTTCAATCCCTTCATGTAAACATCATTATCTACAGACTCCTGACCAGCACTCCGCTAACGACACTCTGTGAAAGACCAGCTTGCTTTCTAAATAAACACACCGCCAGCTCCACTCTAATCTTGCAGAGTTAGCATAAAAAATCATGTAAATATCAAACCCCAGTATTATCCCCAGAATCCACGCCTGTTAAATTCACACTCCTCACTTCCTCTTTCTCATCCAGAGAAACACAGAACAGTGAAAGTCCTCGCTGCGGTCAGAACTTCTGAGAAAAAAAAGTCTACTAAATCAACACTGCAGAGGCTTTTCATCACTTTCAGTCGAAACAGGAAATAGGAGTTAGGAAATCAGCAGGAACACCACAGTACAGCAGGTCTAAAGAAACTGCAGAGAAAAGAGGAACTGTGTGTGTGTGGTGGTGGTGGGGGGGGGGAGTGTAGCGTTTAGGAAGAGGAGGAACTCCAAAATTATTGTTTCTCTCTGTGTTTTTCTGCCTCCCCCGTCTCTCTTTCTTTCTGTCTCTCTCTCTCATCTGTCTCCTCTCATTTTCTGTCTCACTCTCTCTCGTTGTCCATCTCTCTCGTTCTTTCTGTCTGTCTCTTATTGAGTGTCTCTCGCTTGTTGTCTGTCACTCTCCCTCACTCTCATGTTCTATCTTTATCTTCTATCTGTCTGTCAATTTCTTTCTGTATGTATGTCTGTGTGTGTGTGTGTGTGTGTTTACCCAGAACATCTTTCTCGTGTTGAGGGATCAGGGTTCTCCAGTTCTCCCTCTCTGGCTCCTGCAAGTCGATGTTGATGACTTGGTAGTTCGGAGCGTCCAGGTTAGTGCGGAAGGTGAACACAGTGCCCTCGTTAGTCACGTAGGAGTACTGCGCCTCGAACGTTTCCACCAGTTTCACCCACGGCAGCAAACCTACACAGTACACAGAAATAAATGACCCAATATGCACTTGTTTTGACTGCAATTGTTTGAATATTATGTGAATATTAAAATAAACGATATTCTATTTTAATTTTATAGACAAGCGTTATGATTATTCATGCTTGTGTTAAAGTTCATGATTGTCCGATTAAATGCTCTCTAGAATGTATATGCCCCGCCCCCATATCTCGAACGTATCTCGGTGTATCTTGAACGTTATTGGATGTTGTGTAAATCAGTTAAGCACTTCAATGTACAAAATCAAATCACAGCTAAGAAGCCATTAAATGGGAACATTAATGAACGTATAATGAATATTAATAAACATATACAGAATAATGATGAGTATAATGAATATTAATAAGTGCATAACATTATACACAGCCCCACTGTGTAATTAGATCACATACATCACAGACAATTGTTTTGTTTTCTTACCAATACCCATGAAAATAATTATAATCACAAACTAAAACGTTGTTGAGTTTATACAATCTGTAATCAATCCCTTTCAAATATTCCTCATGGAGGAACTTTTAAAAATTGAATCCCCAATTGGATTTATGTTCGCTACATATGTGCACTACATAGCGTGTAACATAATCTGCCGCAGTCAGAATAAAATGTCTTAAAAGTAATTTCACACACACACCTGAGATGCCTTTGGGAAGTTGGTGTAAGTCGCAGTACCACAACTGGTTAACAGGCTCACAACCCTCAGTGATGGACAACACAGCATAACGTCCATCATCTGATATCTGTACACACAGAGAGAGAGAGAGAGAGAGAGAGAGAGAGAGAGAGATAGAATGAGAGTCAGTACTTTATACTATTACATTCCATGATATATTTTATTGGTAATTATTAATGTACTTGATGTTAATTATGATACATTACACTATACTGTTAAGTTACATGATGTGTGTGTTTTTGTGTGTGTGTGTTTATTTGTAGCTGATAATTAAACCCAGTTTGACCCAGCTGAGCAAATGTTGATAAAATATAAAAAATTATGTGATTAAACCCATAATTAATACAAAATACTGAGTTAAAATTTTTTTAATTAAAGTCTTGTGGTGAGGTCATGTGATAAACCTGAACTCTGCAAACATTAGGTCTCGTTGATCAAGTCTTTTACTAAAGTTGCGTGTAAAAGTTATGTTTAAACATTTGCGTACGCTCAAACAGAACTGATATATTAAGCTGGATTTACAAACATTTCAGAAATGCTGATTTCCCATTATCGTGCAAACTGTGTTCCTGACACAGCTCATTTGCATCTAGCAACACCCACAAAACTCCATAAAAGGTAAAGTGCATAGGCAGCTAGGAGCATGAAATGATCAATCAGAGTAAAGGCTGAAAGGCAAAAGTGAAAGTTCATTCTCGCTTCTATGCCAGTAAAATATTTGACTAATATATAATGTTATTAATAATAATAATAGTAAGCAGTGCTAAATCCTCCGTCAGCTGAGGTGCTTGTTTACTTGTTTACTAACACCTCTGCGCAGATAGACCGGCCCGTCCTACATTTATTTTACACCGCCGTTTCTTTTCTCAATTAAATGGTAAATTTTATTTGTCTTAATTTATGAGTGTGTCACTTTCTTTATTTTTTATATTCTTTAATGAATGCTAATAAAATAAATCACTAGTTTTCACTAAATGTTCTGGATGGAGTCCTTGAGCGAGTGAACTAGCACGAGGATGTTTTTGATTGAGACTCCAAAGCTCTATTATAAGTTGTTCTGGTTAAGGGCGTCTGCTAAACGCTGTAAATGTAATAAACATACACAGTTTAAACTCCCCAGTATATTCCTGATATAAAGGTGCAGTAATCCATGCCGATTATATGATTTGAAGTTGGTCAAGTCGACTTCTTATGACACTCAGGACCACGAGTAGGTTATGAAGGTTTTCCGTACTTACAGGATTTTCATCAGTATCAAATCTGTTGTGTAAATGCTTGTACTAATGATTTACGAATAAATCCATTCATATCCAGTTTAATAAATGAGGCACAATGTCAGTAATCTCTCTCTCTCTCCATCTCTATTATATCTAGCACTGGTTTCTACAAGTTTAGGTGAAAAAGGGGGTGTGTTCTTGCTGAGTGAGGTCATGTGACCACACTGTTTCTCTCACAGTGACGCTGCTGTGCCATTTCGGATGCTCCAGGAACTCAGCCACCAACACGTCCTCTGATTGGCAGGTGCCGATCACATGGTAGTAGAGTTTCTGATTCAGGTTAGTGGTCGTCTCCGTACCTGCAGTAAAATTATTCTTATTATTATTATTGTAGTTGTTGATGATGTTGTTACAAAGAGAATTATTAAAAAGAGAGTTATTAAAAAGAGAGTTATTAAAAAGAGAGTTGTGTATGTTTTTACATTCATGCCTTAAAACATGTGAAATGTTATAAAATAATACTTTAATTATGTTTCTGAGTTCCAAAATGAAAGTTCAAAACTATTTCTATTAAAAATGTACATTATGTTTTCTTATTTAAAAATAAATCTAGCTTTTATTTATACTTTATATGTTGTTCTGTTTTCACTAGATTGATAAACAGGATTAAATATTAAACCAGCCTGTGTGTACAATATATAACTAGCACTGCAGTTTTAATGCTTAAACAACATTTATTATTTAATAAAATTTTAGCTGTTATACATCTACCACACACACACACGTGTGTGCGTGTGCGCACGTGTGTGTGGTAGATGTACACACTCGCAAGCACATTCAAACACACACACGCATGCACGCAAGCAGCATTACCGTCAGCTTTGCCGTGCTGCAGGGGGTAGCAGTTGTAGAAGATGCCCTTGGCATCATGGCTCCAGGCGAGGCAGCTGAACTTGACTCTCTCCAGGACATCAGGAAGCTGAGTGACATCATCAGCCTTCATAAACTTCACTGTCACCCAATCAGAACCGGCGCTGCTCAGACCATACGCAAAATACTCACAGTCCTCTGACAGACGGCCCACTGCATGCGCACACGCCCACACACACAAACACACACACAGATGCCAATTCATTAGTGAAGAAAATGTGAGATAGACAAGCACTGTGGGTGTATATACATATATACTGTATATATGTGTGTGTGCGTGTGTATTGTTGAGAACCTACTCTTGAGAGCCACGGTTCCATCCTCAGACAGTGTGTTAGGATCGAAGAACACAGAAGCCGGACTGTTTAGAGAGTTCTGTACATACAACACGTCCTGATTCTGCAGTCCCTTATTATGGAAGTAAAAATACCTGCGAGGCAACGAGATCATTACTGGGAGTATTTTCATACAGAAACACAGCGGTTTTATTTTATTTCAGATCAGTTTGTTCAGAGCGCTGAGTGCAGAGTCTGTAACATGACAAGCTACAGTTATTTTTTTGTCAAATTAACTTGAAGAGAGAGAATAAAGAGAGGCTGGTGAGGGAAAGACTGCTTATAGCTGCTATGATGTAAGTGAGAACAGGAAGGAACTTGTTTCACTGATGTTCTACAACATTAAGTGTAACTATAAACAAATTTAAAAAAATTTCAAGTTGTAATTGTAGGCAGATTGCTGTGGTATATGAGAGGAATAAAACACTTCAGACTGTGCTGTTATAGGAAAATAATCACTTTCACTTAAAACATGATTCTGTGCATGTGTACCTGTCTCCTCTCTTATAAGGGCAGCTGTATTTGGGGTAATTGTACAGTTCAGTGAGGCGTTGATGAAACTGCTCTCTGACTTCACACTGATCCAGGAAGGGCATGGTCAGTTTATTCTGCTCATCTACAAACGCCTACAGACACACACACACACACACCGCAACATTCTCTTCTTATTACCTGAACTTTATCTTGTATTTTAATATAAACACACTTGGCAAAGTGGACTTTTTTCCTTCAGAAAATATTTTTACAAAATGCCACAACAGACAGTTGCTTTAATATTCTAAAAACCAAATGTAATTTTTTCCCCCAAAAAATAGCTCAACATTCTAAAGTTGAATGTCAAAAACTAAAACAAATAAATAAAAGGGAGAACATAGAAAAAAAGTGTTTCAAAGTAAAAACAAACAAACAAATAAAATAAATAAATAAAATGAAACCCGCAACATTCAGAAAATAAAAATAAATTAAATTAAATGCTAAAAGAAATGAAATGTTAAAGAATCAAAATTAAATATAATAACAATCATTAAATCATCAACATTCTAAAATTGATCATTAAAATAAT
>CM022753.1:22654897-23069897 GCA_012411365.1 Ameiurus melas
TAAATTGATTTGCATTTTAATGGGGGAAATAAGTATTTGACTCCTCTGCATAACATGACTTAGTACTTGGTGGCAAAACCCTTGTTGGCAATCACAGAGGTCAGACGTTTCTTGTAGTTGGCCACCAGGTTTGCAAACATCTCCAGACCATAATCCCATAGAAAATCTGTGGAGGGAGCTGAAGGTTCGAGTTGCCAAACATCAGCCTCGAAACCTTAATGACTTGGAGAAGATCTGCAAAGAGGAGTGGGACAAAATCCCTTCTGAGATCTTTGGACCACTGAGCAATGGTCCAGTTCTTTTTTATCCTTAACCAAGCTAAGCTGCTTCTGATATTGTCTCTGGTTCAGGGGTGACTTGACAATAGGAATGCATCACTGTGACATTCATGTACTATAATGGACCATATAGAATGTATAGGTGCTTTTCCCCATCGAATGATTGGGACAGGACCATCCCCTGCCCTGTCTCAGAGGGATTGGTAAATGACTGTAAATGGCATTTGTAAATGGCTGGTTGAAGTCTGGGTTCCTGAGGACTTGAGAGCTGGTGAGGATCCCTTTGAGGGCCTGGAATTCTTGCTCCGCCTCGTCAGTGCAGCGCACCTGGTCCAGTTGGCCCTTCTTGGTGAGATCTGAGAGGGGGGAAGCTAGAGAGGAGAAGTTAGGTATGAACCTTCGGTAATACTCTGTTAGCCACAAGAAGGGATGTACTTGTTTTTTAGAGGTGGGCCGGGGATAGACTTTTGCAGGCTCTATTTTCTTCTCCTGAAATTTTGAGCAGATGCTGGTCGATGTGGTACCCCAGGTACTGTGCCTCTGTCAGCCCTAGGATTCTGGAGGCTCCCGAGTACTTCCTGGTGGTGGTGGAGGAGGTCTGCCAAGGTAGAGAGTGAATGACAACAACATCCAGGTTAGCAGCCGCAAATGATTGGTGCGGTCTCAGGATGATGTCCATCAGCTGTTGGAAGGTCGCTGGAGCCCCATGCAGGCTGAAGGGTAGAAGCCGGTACAGCCTGTGGCCACTATCAGTACTGAAGGCGGTCTTGGCCTTTGCATCCCGTGACAGGGCGACTTCCCAGTACCCTTTTGTCAGGTCGAGGGTGGACATGAACCGGGTTCATCCCAGGTGCTCCACCAGTTTGTTGACTCAAGGTAGGAGGTAGCTATCGAAGTTGGAGATTTCGCCCTGGTGTGGTTGAGAAGAAGTCAGCATGCTGGTCCACTACCTCTGTCAGCTGCAGTCTTTGTGTTGGGCTCAGGTCTTCTCCATGCTGGACCAAGGTACACTCTCTGGGATCTGGGGAGACAGTGGCGAAGTTGGACACCACAAGTGCAGGCTGGACCCACTTCTTTAAGAAGTTAATGTGATATTTCTGTATGTTGGCATGCTTACTGGGCTGTTGCAGGTGATAGTTTACTGGGCCTACTCTCTCCAGGACATTGCTCCGGCCCTGCCAGTGAGCCTGAAACCTGCAGGAGGTGTTTGGGACTAGGAGAAGCACTTCGTCGCCTGGCTGGATTTCCAGAGGCTGAGCAGGCTGGTTGTGGACCCTCTGCTGGTCTTGTTGGGCGGCTTTCATGTGTTCTCGGACGATTGGCATCACCGTGTCAATCCGCTCCTGCATCTTTTGGATGTATTTGATCAAAGATCTTCCCAGATCTCCTGGACCATGTCCAACAATCCTCTAGGTTGCTGTCTGAAAAAGCTGGTGAAGCCTTTAGAGGCCTGAGGGGTTACTCAGAAAGTGAAAAGTATGAAGGGGAGGAGGAGGACCCAGTTTCATCTTTCTTCTTCTACCACCTGTATCAGCATACTCTTGAGCATTTGATTAAAACTCTTGATTAGGCTGGTAGAGAGAGGTCCTCAGATCTTTCATCTGCAACAGCTGACACAGATCACCCATGAGTTTAGAAACAAAAGGCATACCTTGGTCTGTGAGCAGGTCTTTGGAGACCTGACATGGCTGAACAGCAGCTCGAGTTCCCTCGCAATGTTTCGAGAGGTGGCTTTTCTCAGGAGGACCACCTCAGGGTATCTAGAGGCATAGTCCAGGATCACCAAGATGTACTCATGGCCCTGGGCAGATTTTGAGAATTGACAAACAGGTCCATGCAGATCCATTCAAAAGGGACGCCAATGATGGGTGGTCGGATGTGGAGCACTAGAGGTGGTTTCCAGGATGTGGTACACTGGCATTGAGGGCTCTGCCTGTAGAAGGCCTGAACTTCAGCTTCCATACCAGGCCAGAGGAACCTGTCGCACAGTTCTTCCAGGGTGTTTCAGAGATCCAGATGTTCCCCCAGAGAGTTTTGGAGAGGGAGATCAGCAATAGATTGTAATCCTGGCGCAGGCGCTCAATTTGGTGATAGAGAAGGCAGTTTTCTACCAGAAAGAAGGAGGCCAGCAGCCACTGATTGGGGTATTGCTTCACCCTCTCTATCTGCCAGGTCTGGCAAAGCAAGGTTTCCCTCTTGGGTGACCTGGAAAAAACAGACGAGACAGGGATAGAGCAAAGGTGTCTCACCGGAAACAGCTCAGGTGGCAGCGTGCTCTTTTCCATGGGCCATGCAGGCCTGCTGGACCTGGATCTGGGCTGCTGGGGTCCTACACCGGCATCTCTGAGCCGTTGTGGGGAACCCGGGCCAATCTCGTCCAAGTAGTGGTGGGACGGGGAGCTCAGGAATGAGTCAGACGAGGAGAGGCCACTCCCCAGTTGTGGTGGTGAGGCAGATTTTGGTTGTGGGGACCTTCCTGATATCCCCATGTACACAGGTAACTGGTAAAGTCCCAGTGGGCTTGAGGGTTTGTCCCAGGGAAGCTGGGCAAGTCAGAGTCAAGGTGCTGCCAGAATCAAGAAAGGCCATGATTGGACAACAATTAACTTGGATGGAGAGCATTGGTGCATTGGGTAGAGTCAGTGTGTGGAGGGTACAACCCGCCAGCCAGGGTTTGGTGGGTGACTGAGGAGACGCCTGGTCTGGCTTGATGGGCATAGACATGTCCCTGGGAGTTCCATGGGTGGGGAGGCTGCCATGGTGGTTCCTCTCCCTGTAGAGAGGGGTCGACCTGGCTGGGCCCTTGGTTATGGTGGACTCCTGGGTTGAACTTCTGCCACTCACCCCTTCCGATTTCCAGGGTGGCAAGCGCTCGCTCGAGGATCTCCAGCATCTTTCAGGGGTTGTTAGCTCCTCTCATCCCCATGGCTTTCCACTCTTTGGGTAGCAGAGCCCACAGCAAATGATCCATTACCACCCACTCAGTGATCTCATTGGGAGCACGCAGTTCTGGCTGCAGCCACTGCTTAGCAATGTGAGGCAGCATCTGGGCTTGAGGGGTGGAGGTGGGATGGCAGGTCCAGTGGTGGAACTCTGCTGCCGTGTTGACAGAAGACAAGCCACAGCGAGTGAGGATTTCTTCTTTCAAAGTCTTGTAATCAACTGCATCGGCCACTGGGAGGGAGTAATAGGCATGCTGGGCTTCCCCAAAGAAAAATGGAACAAGGATGTGGGCCCAGGTCTCCTCCTCCCACTGGTGATGTGCTCAAAGGTCTGGATGTAGGATTTGATGTCGCGTTCACTGCAGAGTTTTGTGAGCAGATGCTGGGCCTCTCTGCAAAGGGTGAGGGAGAGTAACCGAGACACCAAAGCATGACCTCTTCCTGAGGTTCAATAGTTCCTGTGTGGCAGTGTGGAGTATCTGAGCCAGCTTCTGGTTGACCATCTGCTGTTGGATGTTAGTCTCCAACAGGTGTTGTAGCATGGGGTCCATGATGAGGTATAGCTGGGTCTGTGTTCCCATTCTCAACCAGTGTAGCTACTCAGCATTTAGGCAGGGCAGAGCACAGACACATGGGAGGCAGATGTGGGGAAAAGGTGCTCTTGTATTTACAGTGAGTGAAAAGGTATGGGTGATGAGAAGGTGAGGAGTGCAGGAAGTCAGCGGGGGAAGAAGTGTTCAGGCTGCAGCAGCATAGAGGCGGTGCCCAGGGTGATAGGAGCTGACCGTGGGCACTGGCAGAGAGAGTAGTGCAGCAGGGAGCATTGTCTTCATCGTCAGCATCGGCCTCTGTGTGTGTGTGTGTGTGTGAGAAAGAGAGAGAGCGAGAGAGAGAGAGAGAGAAGACAGACAGACAGACGGTTTATGAGATGAAGCATAGGAAAACAGGCTCACCTCTGCAGGCTGTATGCCTCCTTTTATACTCTCCCAGCTTCTCCTGGTTGCTGAAGAGTGGTCGCTCCACTTATTGGCTGCAAGTCGTGTGCATTTCTGCTGCCCTGCCTTGTAGCCATGTACTTCCGTGGTGTCCAAAACATACGAGGTGCTGAAGTGGTGCTGTCCATTCAGCACCCCGCCGGCAGGTGTGCAAGGAGCATGTGGTGTTTTGTGTGCGGGGGCTTCAGGCCCGCTGTCACAAACAGGAAATAAGTTTTCACTTTGATTATCAGCATCGACCACAACAGTCTCTGTCTTATCATCTGAGACGTTTAAACAAGAGCCTTGTCATCGTCTCTTCACTCCTAACATGGCTGGAGAAATAATCACTTACTCATTCATTCATTCATTCATTCATCCATTACCTCTGTTCTGTTCTTGGTATAAAAGTTGTTTTATTCGCTTATCGAACACTTTAAACTTTGTGTACATGCTCTTTCTACTGACATTTTGACAGCCACTATTTGATCACAAACTGAATTGATTAGACTTGTGGAACATTGTATCAACCTGAAAATCTCAAATTGTGAGCTGGTGAGGTTTTTGAGGTCAGAAGTCTGTTTATTAAACTGCACATGATCTCTTCAGGAAGATGCCAAGTCAAGGTAAAAAAAATATTCTGTTTTCTGGCACATCTATTTCTTTTTAGCTGAATTCCAAAATTCATCTCTAGTGACTTCCAGTTGCTTTTTGCAGACCACATCACATACGATACATGTGTAATTAGATATTTACACTCACATTCTTTTTTTTTAATGGAAGATTTTTTTAAAGGAAGTCTTCCTGCATTGATAACGTGAGAGAGTTTCCCTTAAGGGCAAAATACAAAGACTCTGATGCTTTTAAAACAGAGCTGCAATTCAACACCAACAGCATTTCATTTCTTTGGCTCACATTCCATATGTTTCAAATATCTTCCAGAAAAACATCACCAGCAGCAAAAGAAAAAAGTGGATGTGTTCCACACATATGAATAGTTAACATTTAATCTTTTCCATGCTGTTAAAATGGTGTCATATTTTTGCTCAGCATCATCTTTCTTTTTTTTGTGCAATATGCAAAACTGAGCAAATCCAAACAAGTTCTCGCATCAGGAAGTCATTTCACCCAGAACGAGCGCTGAAATCACAAAACACTTACTGTACATTTACATTCTACCTCTAGACAAGGTGCAGAATCCAATCCAAACTTATCTGAAATGCAAAGATATGAAATAGTATTTAGTATTAGAAAATGCTAAAATGTGTCAAGAATACTTTTTGAAATATATATATATATATATATATATATATTATATATATATATATATATATATATATATATATATATATATATATATATATATATATATATATATATATATATATATATATATATATATACATAAAAGTTTTTCTCATAGTTTAATTGGCACTTGTGTGGACGGGCAAGCCAACCAATGTGAGCAGCAAACCACAGTGAGCAGAAAAGCATCTCAGAACACAAAACATGTCTAACCTTGATGTATGTTACCTACAACAGCAGATGACCTCATCAGGTTCAACTCCTGTCAGCCAGGAAAAGGAATCTAAGATTATCATAGACAGAGATTCAGCAAAATTCGACAGCTGGTGATCAGAAAAAATGATGTCTGGTCTGATGAACCTCAACTGAACCTCAATAGGGTCAGAATTTTGTCATCAAGATCATGATCTTGTGTCATGGTGTAATGGTGTGGGGAATGGTTTCTTGGCATATGTTGGAGACCTTAATACCAATCGAGCTTCGCACTGACCTTTGTTTATAGTCTTATAACAGGTACTTCCAACACGATGATGCACCATGTCACAAAGGCCTCTCAAACTGGTTCTGTGAACGTGACAATGAGTTCAGCGTTCTTCAACAGCCTCAGTAGAGCCCAATAGAGCATTTTTGTGATGTGGTAGAACAGAAGATCCACATAATGAATATGAAGCTGACAAATCATGTCAACATGGGGCAGAAACGGCAAATAATTTTTCCAACACCATGTGGAAACCATGACACCAAGAACTGATGCTGTTCTGAGTTCTACCCTGTATTTGTGTTCCTAATATAGTGACCAGTGAGTGTCTAAAACTACAAGCAGCCATATTTACTGTCTCGGATCAGCACAAAGGAATAATAATTTGTTGCATTAAAGTTTTATACACACAGTCACACACACAGACAGCCACACACCCTCGCACATGCACACCCACGCAGAGACACACACAGACACGCACAAACACAGACACACACACACCACACACCACACACCCCTTATTCAGAAGCATCTGGCAGATGTGTATGAAGTGGACATGTGTTGAGAGATGATGTCCAGCATGAGGAAATGCTGAGGAAGGACAGGAAGTGGTGTGGTGTGTGTGACATGCTTGAGCTCAGTCACTCAGCAGCTAAAGTTAAATGTGTGTAAGTGTGTGTCACACATATATTTCCTGTGTGTGAGCCATTTGACAGTGCTTCAGGCGAGGCTTTAATGTGTTTAAGACCACACACACACACAGGCTCACACGCTCACACGCTCACACACACACATGCACATACAAACACACACGCTCACAGACTGGGCCATCAGTACAGATTTAGTAATCGCTTGCTGATATTAGTAATATTAGCCAATAAGTGAAAGGAAAACGCAAAATGTATTTATAATTTCTTCTCAGCATCCATCTTGATTACGGAGTTCTGTTCCTCTTACTGTTTATGAAATGAATAAACCTGATTAATAAACATTAATTTTTTTCTCTGTACTTGTTAAATATTTTTGCTTCATGGTTTGTAGTAATTCTCACAAATTTACAGTGAATTAATTAGTGATTAGTGTACATAGATCCTTTATTGTGGTTTAACCAAAAAAATATTTTTGGTACTTCTAATCTTCTAATTTAATTAAACTCCAAATGATTTAATGAATTCTTCTTATTCTTATTCTTATTCTTATTCTTATTCTTATTCTTATTCTTATTCTTATTCTTATTCTTATTCCTATTCTTATCTTCTTCTTCTTCTCCCTCTTCTTCTTCTTCTTCTTCTTCTTCTTCTTCTTCTTCTTCTTCTTCTTCTTGTATATAGCACTTTTCATTTGGACTTTTCAGAATACCAATATAAAATTAACATTATTAATGAATATGCAAAATTTTATTATATTATTTATCAAACTACATTTATTTATTTACATTTAATACCACATTTATTATTATTATTATTATTATTATTATTATTATTATTATTATTATTATTATTATTATTATGATAATATATATTATTATTATATATATATGATAATATTATTATAATAATAATGATATTATTTGTTTTATTGTCCAATTCTAAAAAGCTTTAATGGCTCCAAAAAAAATATGATGGTACACATTAATATTCATAATTCAGAATATTAATCTGTTAGTCAGTTTGTGCTTTAAATTTGTATTTATTTATTTATTTATTTACCTATTTATTCACTTATCTACTAATTTGCCTGTTTACTTACCTGCTCATGTATGTATTTGTATACTTACTTATCTATCTATCTATCTATCTATCTATCTATCTATCTATCTATCTATCTATCTATCTATCTATCTATCTATCTATCTATCTATCTATCTATCTATCTTTCTTTCTTTCTTTCTTTCTTTTTTTCTTTGGAGACCCCTGCTATAGACTGCTGTATATCAGATCTAAGTGATTGGGAAGATCAGATTTATCTTCACTCCATCTGGATTTGATGGTAATGTGCATTGTTAAAATGCAGTTTGGAGGAAGTATGTGAATAACAAGTGTATAGCCACTCTACTTGCTCTGTTTGTGTGTGTCAGTGTTATTGTAGCTGCTGTATACCTGTCTGAACATGACCAGGACACATGTTTGTGATCACACTGCCGTCATGTGAGAGATATTTACAGTTCAACGCTGTAACGTGTCCTACAACCAAAACGTGAAGTCTCAGAGAGGGAGAGGCCGAACAAACATTGACTCTTGCTCTGTGACTTGTTTATTAATCCTCAAAGCCTCAAAGTTCAGTGAGACGGAGTGCGATGACTCACAATCCACACACCATTAACCAATTGGTGTTCGGCGTGGGCGATGTCATAGCTGGTATAGGTGACAGGAAGTACCAAGCTGTTAGACTTTATGTCTGGTCCATAACGAGGAAAGTCCCTGAATTACTCACCTTAATGTGTGTTAGTTTTTGTTTTTAATGTGTGATGTGTGGTTTCATCCTAGGTAACACTCTGTCCATAAGAGTGGTGTTCACAAAGTTACAAATGCCCTCCATGACATCTGACATACACACTACATACCTACAAAACATTCCAAAATATGTGTTGTAAAATCTCCTCTCTATCAGGTAGACATAACTCTCTTGTTTCTGTTGACATAAGGTTGTTTTAACAATTTGGTTACAATGTCCCGACATCCTAAAATCATGAACTGGTAGCTCAGTGAACTTTCATATGTGATGTGTGGTTTACTGGGCAACAATGTGTCCTCAAGCATGGTGTTCATATGGCTACATAAAACCTGCATTAGCCTTCAATGGCATCGGACAAACTTGCATAACTACAGGAACAGTCCAAGAGCTGTAGTAAAAACTCAATTCATAGGTTTTGATAGGTTGTTGTCTTTAAAATGTTCATAGAGCTACATAGACCCTGCATAAGCCCTCCATGACATCTGACATACATGCCTGCTTAAACATTTCAAAAAACGTCAACTGTCATAAAGAGCGCGTTCACTGATTTCAAAACCAAACTTGCTTTAAAGCTCTGTGACTATAGTGTCAAAATATTGTCATATGTTCACTCAAGGGCCCTGAAACGGAAACAAAATGATATCATGACAGTGCATTAATGTCCATAAATAGACCGGAACATTTGCTGAGCTACTAAGTCAATTGTTATGATGTTCTAATGTACAGAAAATGTTATAAAGCCTGAATCGAGTGACATAAAATTGCGTTACGTTAAACTGACATCATAATTCATTAAATAATTTTGACAGTTGACACATTATATAATAAGGCTTTATAAATGTTTAGGTAGGTTTACTTCACATGTCCTAAAAGGCTTATGTAGGTCTCATGTATCTGTTATGAACATCACCTGGAACTACAGTGCTATGTATGTTTGAGATTGCAATCTTATGAACAGAAAAATGAAACTTATGTTATGGTTATGATGTCAACATTGTTATGATGTTCTAATAATGTACATAATGTGTTATAATACTTGAATGAAGTCACATTATTACATTAACTTGACATCACACTTTATGAAACAGTCTTTATAAGTTGACGCCATTTTAAATGTTTGTCAGATGTCCTGAAAGGCTTTTGTCAATTTTATCTAGCATTTTTGAACACTTAAAGATGGCAAAGTTTGCTTTGTAAATGTGTGTGTGTGTGTGTGTGTGTGTGTGTGTGTTGTGTGTGTGTGTGTGTGTGTGTGTGTGTAGTAAGCTGTTTCCTGAATGCATCAGTTAGTGGCTGTAGCTTTAGGGCTGAAAGGTGTGTACTCTGCACACTTCCCCCTGCTACAGGAAGTGCTAAAGAACGTGGTGAGACACAAAACACTAAAGAAACATGAGATTCTCACATGGAAGTGACTCACGCTATTTAATAACACACATATTCCATGCTGTTTCTTTTTAAAGGGAACAGCCTTTATAACACATTCATCAGCATGGGATAAATCTTAGAGTCAATTCGAAACAGGGATCAAAGAACTAATACTCGTTATAAAAAAGCTTTTAATATGTTCAACATGTAAAATATGTCAAATAAAATGCGCAGCTGTAAAAATATCATGATTGTCTGCAGAGAGCATCTACCTCTCCAAACTTACTAACAGAAATGTAAAACAATATTTGAAAATACATTTATATCACAGTTTGTGTCCAAATAATATATCATAAATAAGATTTTAAAATATATTACCATTTCTACGTATAATATTCATTTAAAACAGAACAAAATAATATTATAAATACAAAATTAAATAAAATCTAAAGTCAAATAAAATATAGACAGACATAGATAGATGGATAGATAGGCAGACACAGATGGATAGAAAGACCGACAGATAGAAAGATTGACAGACAGACATGGAGGAATATAGATAGGCAGAGACTAGAAAGATAGAGAGACATACAGATGGATAGAAAGACAAATAGACACAGAGATAGATATTATAGATATAAAGATAGATAGCCAGATGGATAGAAAGGTGGATAGACCGACAGACGAATAGAAAGGTAGACAGATAGATAGAAAGGTAGATAGACAGACAGATGGCTAGAAAGATATTTGCTCTATGAGCTGATTTATTAATTATAATATTTATAATTCTCATGCACCACTGAATTAACATCAGCACACACACACACACACACACACACAAATGAAGAAAGGCCTGTAGTTATCTGACTAAGCGCTGTAACTTGAGCGTGAGCAGAAACACAAACACACACACACACACACACAGTGATTATGCAAAACAAGACAAAAGAAGCACTGAACATCCCGTGCTCTGACATCATGCAGATTAGGAAATCTAATATTGTATTACTAACTCCTGCTGCCACCCCCACACTCCACTTCCTATGTCCAATATTACCTTGGCATGTTTCAGTGTGCTTACCGTATGACACAGGAAATTACATCATTTTCATGAGACAGCATTTAAAAAAAAAAATACTATCTTTGCATTAAAAAAAGTTATTTATTCATTAATTGTTTGTTTTGTTTGTTTTTATAATTTTTTCTTTGTTTCTGTTGTTCATAAGTTCATCTGCTTTCTGATATATTTATTAATTTTTATTTTCTGGCCCTGTGGCACTGCAATTAAATTAAATTAAAATTTAATTTAAGCTCTCCATGGTTGGGGGTTTGAATCCCACCTCTGCCCTGTGTGCTTGTTCTCCCCGTGATTCGGGGGTTTCCTCTGGGTACTTTCTTTTACTCCCCCAGTCAAAGGACATGCATTGTGGCATTTCCAAATTATCCTTAGTGTGTGTGTGTGTGTGTGTGTGTGTGTGTGTGTGTGTGTGTGTGTGTGTGTGTGGTGTGTGATTGTGTCCTGCAATGGATTACTCCCCCATCCAGGGTGTCCCCCGTCTTGTCCCCTGGGATAGGCTCCAGGCTCCCCCGCGACCATGTGAAGGATAAGCACTACAGGAATTGGATGGATGGATCACTTTCACAAAGCAGATTCACAGAAATCCGGCTGAAGGAAAGGAAGTCAAAAACCCCTCTGAGCGTTAGGAAAAAACACAGAGAGGAACAGAGAATCAGAAAGGAGAACCCATGGCTGTACAGTGGAGAAAGGGACTACAGAACAAAGTGTAGAAGTGTAGAAGTGTCCAGGTAGACCAACGTAGATTTGTACAGGTAGACCAATGTAGAAGTGTACAGATACACCAGTGGAGAAATGTACAGGTAGACCAGTGTACAGGTAGACAATTGTAGAAGTGTAGAGGTGTACAGGTATAACAATGCAGAGGTGTACAGTTAGACCAATGTAGAAGTGTAGAAGTGAATTGTTCAAGAAGACCAATGTAAAAGTGTAGAAGTGTACAGGAAGATCAATGGACAAGTGTAGAAGTGTACAGGAAGACCAATGTAAAAGTGTAGAAGTGTACTGAAAGACTAATGTAAAAGTGTAGAAGTGTACAGGAAGACTAATGTAAAAGTGTAGAAGTGTACTGGAAGACTAATGTAAAAGTGCAGAAGTGTACAGGTAGACCAATGTAAAAGTGTAGAAGTGTACAGGAAGACTAATGTAAAAGTGTAGAAGTGTACAGGTAGACCAATGTAAAAGTGTAGAAGTGTACAGGTAGACCAGTGGACAAGTGTAGAAGTGTCCAAGTAGACAAGTGTAGAAGTGTCCAGGTAGACCAATGGACAAGCGTACAATTGAGGGCCTCAAACACAGAAAAGACACAAACAAATGCTGCATGCCTCATTAATTACACACACACACACACACACGCACTCTCTCAACAGGCCTCGATAGTAACACACACCCTGTCACTTATCACTCCATTCTCCTTTTAATCAACACTGCAGTTCTTTAGAATCTCTAGCGAGTGCACGCTTTCAGCAAAGAATGAAAAGCATTTTTCAGACACGCGTTGACTGAAACTATGGTATTCACTTCTTTCTTTCTTTGATCCTTTCTTTTTTCAATCAGATTCAGTTCTTATAAATAGAATGATTTTCACTGCTTAAGTTAATTATTTTTTTTCTTTTACATTACATTTATCCATGTTATGTGTGTGTATGTGTGTGTGTGTGTGTATGTATATGGGTGTGCGTGTGTATGTGTGTGTGTGTGTGTGTGTGTGTGTGTGTGTGGTAACTGCACGTGCAAGTGTCCCCACAAGTTTTTACGATCAACCTACACTCTGATTTACTGATATATTCTCGTTTTATTATTGAAATAAAACCTGGTGTGTTTCTCGAGAATGGAAAGTGAAGGTGTGGTGGAAAAGCACATGCATTAAAAACCGGCACAAAGATTCAGTAGAGTTTGAAGGCAAAAGAAGACATTGAATCTGGAAATCTATTAAATGTCTAAATGAAATATATGTACATTTCTACACATTTAAAAAAAATTATTTTTATGTTTTTAAGAAGATTAAAACATAGAAACATCTCTGCAGAAAAGAAAACACAGTGGTGAGAATGACCTTTCTGAGGCATGTTAAGACATTAACACAAATGTCCTACACACACACATACACACACACACACACACACTTCTTGATAATCTATAATTACTAACACAACACCAGACTCTGTATGTGTGTGTGTGTGTGTGTGTGTGTGTGTGTGTGTGTGTGTGTGTGTGTGTGTGTGTCAGAGAGAGAGAGGGGGGGGATGGGTGAAGGGGTTATTATTTTTTTTAATGAATGACAGCAAAGTTTGTTTGTTTGTTTGTGTGTTTATGTAACTAACTGACACTTATTGGACTGTTAAGGCCACTCCAAAGAGAGAGAAAGAGAAAAAAAAGAGGAAAAAGAAAGCAGAAAAGAAAAGAAGATTAACATTTTAAATGAGAAATAAAGGTTTTATATCTGAACTTATTTCATGCCCTTTGTGAACTTTCTCATAAGCTCTGAAACAGGAAGCATCTCGAGGCTAATTTGGCTACAGCTGAAGTTATTTATACTTTATGAGTAATTTTTCTTTTCTTCTCCAATCGCCTACAGTCTCGAGGTGATGCTTCTCTTTTCTTCTTTCATTAAGCAACACTTTGAATTTCAGTTTGATTCTTCACCCACACACACAGTGGAGGAGGTTGGTGATGATGATGATGATGATGATGATGATGATGCATTTTCGGCACTTGAATGCTAGTAAATGATGTCAGCTCACTGATTACACATCTTTCTAGGTTTTTCGTTGTGTTGACTAGGTCAGATTGTTTCTCTGAACGGTTTAATCTCCAGAAGCTAAATAAAAGACAAGGAAAACAAGCATTTCTGTCATTTCAGGTTTAAGGAGTGTAGAGGAGATTGTGATAGTATTACACGCTGTGTACTGGCAGCGATGAGAACAAAAATCCTTTGTCAATTGTTCGGTGATTTTGCAGTAATGTGCAGTAAATTGTTTAATAAAAGCCCACTGCAGTATATTTTTATTATAATCCTTTTACAAATTGGTTGTCTAATATCCACATGGCCAATGCTTTCACTGTTAATCTGCTGTACAACGTGTTTGAATGCATCTGAGCACGGACCATAGCAGGAGAGCCAAAAAATGACAAACCCAGCGTGTTTAATCACTTTCTAATTATTATTCCCATTAACAGTATTAATAAAGTGGTACATTCGACATTAGTTTGTAAGCCTGTTTAATCTTATTTTTCTCTTTTGAATGAATAATAATAATAATAATAATAATAATAATA
This sequence comes from Ameiurus melas, assembly GCA_012411365.1. Lineage (NCBI taxonomy): Eukaryota > Metazoa > Chordata > Actinopteri > Siluriformes > Ictaluridae > Ameiurus > Ameiurus melas. The sequence goes on from CM022753.1 coordinate 22,669,048, forward strand.
ATAATAATAATAATAATAATAATAATAATCATAATTCCTTAGATTTATATAGCACTTTAGATTATATGGGGGGAAATCTCCTCAGCCAGGGTTAGGGTTAGGGTTGGGTTTAGGGTTAGTGTAGTATCCACCTGGATGATGCGACGACAACCACAGTGCGCCAGAACGCCCTCCACACACCAGCTATTAGCGGCGAAGAGAAGAGAGTGACTTAGCCAATTCAGAGATGGGGATTTTTAAGGGGCCATGATAGAGAAGGGCCAGTGAGGGAATTTCACTAGGACACTGAGATATACCCCTACTCTTTTATAAGAAGTATCCTGGGATTTTTAGTGACCACAGAGAGTCAGGACCTCGGTTTAACGTCTCATCTGAAAGACGGTGCTGTTTTTTTTTTGTTTTTACTACAGTATAGTGTCCCCCTCACTATATTGTTGCACTAGGACCCACACCCAGACCACAGGGTGAGCGTGCCTACTGGCCTCATTAATACCACTTCCAGCAGCAACCTTGGGTTTCCCATTCAGGTACTGGCCATTCTAAACCTTGCTTAACAGGGAAACCAGGCGAGAGCTGCCAGGTGATGTGGCTCTGACTGGAAAACTGCATTTTTGTTCGAATTTTTGGCAACATCCCTATTAAATTTAATAAACTTATGTTATGTATATAAGTGTGTAATGTTTGCTAAGATGGAAATACACTTTGCTAACATTTATTTCCCATTAATGAGCTGAAAACCTTCTCCATGTAAAGTGAGAGAAAGTAGGAGAATCCCACGAGTCCAGTTGACAGCATTTGAAATAGGGGAAGGGAGCGGGGCTTCTGGGAGGTGACAGTGATGCATTTGACTTACCTTGGAAGTCCCCCGTGTTCCTCTTTTTTCTGTATGTTTATTGATCTATAGTGTAACTCATTTGAAGGTAAAAAGTGTTGCTGTGTTTACTGCTAATGTTGTGTGTTGCCATTTTGATTTAACGTCACGTAACGTTGCCGAACTTGGAGTTGAGTTAACCCATGCTGTATTCTTGTGTCGGAATTCTGGGACTTGGTTTTCTTTGTTTTTTTCTAATCAGAGGTCAGAAGTTACAAATTACAACCTCTAGTTGAATGCTTGCTTTTGCTGCGGCTTTTTTAAAAATTTGTGATGCAACATGTGGAGCTTTTTTTTTTTTTTTTGGCAGAAAAACTACCTGAATTGGCAAAATCGCAATTGCACAAAATTGTTTTGCACATTTGTTTGTCTTTCTCAGTTAGGTTTGTTGGTAAAGGAGACCTTTTAGCTGCACTAATCGGAGAGGGCTTTGGCTAAATGCGTGTTGTGATGATGTCACATGACGGATCTTGGCCCATATCTGCTCCTCCAAATATTGCGCCACTTATTCGCAAATCCTTAATCCCACCTGTTACAACTCCATGAAATCAGTAATTTAATTATTGACCTTATTCTGAGTAAGACAATACTGTGATTACGGTGTTTATATGAGTCGCTTTTAGAATACTCCTGTCATGTACCCATTTTACATGTTATAGGACATAATTAGATTAACAGCCCGCATCATTACGTCACTGCACCACACCATCCGACATCCCTCCAGAATTTCACGCATCAACATATAGTTTGTTATGGTACCGTATACAGTTTTGGGTGTTTTTATAAAAAAAAATTTACAAACGCTTTAAGTGCAGTTAATTATTTGTCATGCTGTACGTGCTAATATACAACTGCTTGAAGCCGTGGGCTGCGTCTCAAACCGCGTACTTACCGTCTATATAGTAGCTGAGATTTTTTCCCACTACAGGCCTACAGTAGGAAAGTATGCAGTTTGGGACCCAGCCGAACTCTCTTTTTCGCCGTGAAACGTAAAACTGCCGTGTGATCATGTCCTGTCGCAAACTGTGGTGAAAACTCTCACACGACGTTCATAATGTGATTAAGGTGTTTACATGTCTGTCATGCACGTCTATAATGCGACTAAAACAAAAGTACTCCACCTGTCTTAATTCGATTAGAGCTTAATTCGAGTATGACCTTAATTAGATTAAGGTAAGTAAAAATTGCTGTTTACATGGTAGTTTCTTAATCAAAGTATGGTCTTAATCGGGTTAAGAGTGGATTATAGTTGTCCATGTAAATGCAGCTAATGTGTCTGAATTAGTCATTAAAGTGGATTTGGGTTTACACTTAAAGACATAAGACAAAGACAAAGACAAAAAAAAAAAAAACAGACTACTGATTGTAATATCATACTTAACTCATATATACAGAGCCAATCATTTTTTTATGTATATGGTTTTTAAATGAATTTGGAACCTTTGTAATCTTGAAAATTTCTGTTATTAGTCATGAGTAATTAGCACGCGTAAAAACCAGACAAACTAGTCGGATTAAGATTCCTCATGGTGCGTCATGTACAAAAACGATGAGGTACTGAAAGCAAAAGTAATATTAATGTGATAAATTTATAATAAGTAGAATTAAATTGACATAATGATTATGATTTATTTATGTATTTATTTTAGTAAGGTGTGGTTATGAGTTGCACAGGCAGAAATTTTGTTATGGCCAAATGCAAATTCAATCCATGACTTAATATATGTATATATATATATATATATATACAGTGGTGTGAAAAAGTGTTTGCCCCCTTCCTCATTTCCTGTTCCTTTGCATGTTTGTCACACTTAAGTGTTTCGGAACATCAAACCAATTTAAACAATAGTCAAGGACAACACAAGTATACACAAAATGCAATTTGTAAATGAAGGTGTTTATTATTAAAGGTGAAAAAAATCCAAACCATCATGGCCCTGTGTGAAAAAGTGATTGCCCCCTAAACCTAATAACTGGTTGGGCCACCCTTAGCAGCAACAACTGCAACCAAGCGTTTGCGATAACGTGCAGTGAGGCTTTTACAGCGTCCTGGAGGAACTTTGGCCCACTCATTTTTGCAGAATTGTCCTAATTCAGTTACATTAGAGGGTTTTCGAGCATGAACGGCCTTTTTAAGGTCATACCACAACATCTCAATAGGATTCAGGTCAGGACTTTGGCTAGGCCACTCCAAAGTCTTCATTTTGTTTTTCTTCAGCCATTCGGTGGTGGACTTGCTGGTGTGTTTAGGATCATTGTCCTGCTGCAGAACCCAAGTTCGTTTCAGCTTGAGTACACGAACAGATGGTCGGACATTCTCCTTCAGGATCTCTTGGTAGACAGCAGAATTCATAGTTCCTTTTATCACGGCAAGTCTTCCAGGTCCTGAAGCAGCAAAACAGCCCCAGACCATCACACTACCACCACCATATTTTACTGTTGGTATAATGTTCTTTTTGAGAAATGCGGTGTTCCTTCTATGCCAGATATACTTGGACACACAGCTTCCAAAGAGTTCCACTTTTGTCTCATCGGTCCACAGAATGTTGTCCCAAAAAGTTTTGGGGGATCATCAAGATGCGTTGTGGAGAAATTGAGACGAGCTTTGATGTTCTTTTTGCTCAGCAGTCGTTTTCTCCTTGGAACTCTGCCATGCAGGCCATTTTTGCCCAGTCTTTTCCTGATGGTGGAGGCATGAACGCTGACCTTAACTGAGGCAAGTGAGGCCTGCAGTTCTTTGGACGTTGTTGTGGGGTCTTTTGTGACCTCTTGGATGAGTCGTCGCTGCGCTCTTGGGGTAATTTTGGGCGGCCGGCCACTCCTGGGAAGGTTCCCCACTGTTCCATGTCTTTATAACCCTTTCCAGACTGATAGATCTCAATTACTTTCTTTCTCAATTGTTCCTGAATTTCTTTGGGTCTCGGCATGATGTGTAGCTTTTAAGGATCTTCTGGTGGACCTTACTGTGTCAAGCAGCTCCTATTTAAATGATGCCTTGATTGTGAACAGGTGTGGCAATAATCAGGCCTGTGTGTGGCTAGAGAAATTGAACTCAGGTGTGGACAACCACAGTTATAGTATGTTTTAACAAGGGGGGCAATCACTTTTTCACACAGGGCCATGATGGTTTGGATTTTTTTTCACCTTTAATAATAAACACCTTCATTTACAAATTGCATTTTGTGTTTACTTGTGTTGCCCTTGACTATTGTTTAAATTGGTTTGATGTTCAAACACTTAAGTGTGACAAACATGCAAAGGAACAGGAAATGAAACAGGAAAGAGGAAGGGGCAAACACTTTTTCACACCACTGTCTATATATATATATATATATATATATATATATATATATATATATATATATATATATATATATATATATATATATATATATTAAGTTGAATTTGCATTTGGCCATAACAAAATTTCTGCCTGTGCAACTCAGATCCAGATTTTATATATATATATATATATATATATATATATATATATATATATATATATATATATATATATATATATATATATATATATATATATATATGTATATATATAAATCCTGGAGGGTTCAAAACACCAGAGAAAAGCAATCCAGATTAATAAGTCAATTCAAGAGAAGAAGACTGCTCCTCTGGCATAATTTTGAGTGATAATTCCTAGCAGAACTCCTACACAAAATGCCTAAAGGTCATCAGATCTGGTAATATAATATAATCGGAGTAAGTGTAATATCCTGTAGAGACGATTAAATCGTTCTGTTCTATCACAAGTCCAGTCTTGCTTGAGAGAGAGAAAGAGAAAGAGAAAGAGAGAGAGTGTGTGAGTGAGTGAGTGAGTGAGTGTGATCCTTATGGACATAGGGGATTTAGACAATTAGCAGAGTTGATTGTTGTCCAAAAGATGGTCTGTACACAGCAGATTAGATGAAGAGAATTAGGTCAAAGTGATGGAGGAAAAGAGGAACGAGTGGAGGAGGAGGAGTAGAAGGAGGATTAGGACAGAAGGAAATGAGATCAGAAGCTTATAAATACAGAGACAGTAAATCAGTACTGATTTATCAGTACTGGGTTATGAAATTACGATTATGATATACCAGTATGACACAATAATAAAAATTACCTTTTCCAGTGTGCCCCTCCCCCTTTCCCTCCCCCCCCCTCCCCGTCTCTGCAGGTGTGTATTTCTGTGTCTAGACATCTCAGACTCAGACATCTCTATTACCCTCCCCATCTCTCTCTCTTTCTCTCTCTGTCCTCTGCCCTCACTCTTTCCTACTGCTCTGATATAATTAGTAGCCCACTTATTATTGATCAGAAGGATTTGGGAATAAATCTGAGCCCTCTCAGTCTCTCAGACAGATTTTTTTAAAATCCTTAATCCCACCTGTTACAACTCCATGAAATCAGATTAACACCCCTGAAGACACATTGTGTCTGAATTAGTCATTAAAATGGATTTGGGTTTACACTTAAAGACATAAGACAAAGACGAAAACAAAAAACAAACCAAAAAAAAAAAAGACTACTGATTGTAAAATCATGCTTAACTCGTATATACAGAACCAGTTAATTGTATGTATATGGTTTTCAAAGGAATTTGGAACCTCTTTAATCTGGAAAATTTCCATTATTAGTCATGAGTAATTAGCACTTGTAAAAGCCAGACAAAGCATTCGGATTAAGATTCATCATGGTGCGTCATGTACAAAAACTATGAGGTACTGAAAGCAAAAGTAATATTAATGTGACACATTTATAATAAGTGTAAAGTGAAAAATTACACAAGTGATATAATGATCATGATTTATTAATGTGTTTATTTTAGTAGGTGTGGTTATGAGTTGCACAGACAGAAATTTTGTTATGGCCTTGAGATACCAAAGTCATGACCATGAGTGCAAGTTCAATCCATAACTTAATATATTTTGTGGAATGTCATATTTAATCATGGTTTGTCTTTGCACAAAAACCAGTCTATTATTTGATTGTGGATTTGAAGGTAAAGTTTCATGCTCTGTATTTATAACATGGATGCAAAGGTACTAAAGAAATGGTATGCAGATGAGCAACAGCTATTTTGCTCCAAATATTCTTTCACTCATCTTCAGTAAGTGATTTATCCTGGTCTGGCAGTGTGGTGGATCCGGAGTCTATCCCAGGACAAGATACTGGTCCATTGTAGGTTGCCTTTTACTCGTACTCAGGGCAATTTTGAGGAACCAGTCTGCAGTTTTCTGAAAGGTGGGCGGAAGCCAGAGAACCTGGAGGAAACAGGAAACTCCTTACAGAGTAAAGTAACCTGAGGCCAGGATTGAACCAGGTGCTCTGGAGCTATTGGTTGGCAGCGCCGCCCGCTGTACCACTGTACCAGGCGCCTTTTTCTGGACACGTAGGAGTTAAAACCAGGACAGACTAAACCCCAGTGATTGTTGTGTATAGCATTAACTGGTCATCAATCTGTTGTTTTTGGGACCAGTGATCATGAGGTCATCCACCACCAAGGGTTTTATTCCACACTAAGGGTGGATGATGTGCTAAGGCTGAGATGGTTAAACGCAGATATTCTCGTTGACGTTTCCAGAGACTGAGGTGTGAACTCTGTGGCTTTTGTCTGCGCTGTGCAGCTTCTCTTGGGCGCTAGTGCCTGACATCGCGGAGTGTGAGAAAGTTTAGATTCTCAGGTTGGCATGAAAGAAACTGCCTGCACTGCTTTCCCACACGCCACGGGCTATTATAACTCTCTTATATACTTTGTATGTTTGATGTTAGATACTTCCCACTTGAACTGTGTGGTCTCCCGGTACATTCTTCTATTATTTTCCTCTTCAGAGGTCTGTTTGAGAGCACTTTTGCAATGACCAGTGCTATACAAAGACACTGAACCAGAGAGTATGCAAAGCTGATGAAAACCACAGAGTTCACACCTCTGTCTTTCAAAATGACAAAGGAGGAAGTTTGCCCAGATGAAGGTTCACATATCTATCCGTTATGCAGATCAAGCAATTGAAACCTGGACTTAGGCCCATGGAAATAAACCTCATAGCAACATGCTGTGCTAAGTTAACATTATAATTTTTTTGGCTCAGCATCAGAAAAACCTCTACAATAGCTTCTTCTGATTGTTTTCACAGCTCCGCTTTAGCAGTCACACATCATCACAAAATCTTGGCATATTGCCCAAGATCTCAGTCTTGTGCGTTTGTTCTTCCAATTTCTGAAAGCCAGACAGTTTAAACTGCCGGAGGCTGAAAAATCACCTCTGTTACTTATGTTTACATTTACATTTTACATTTATTAATTCAGCAGGTGCTTTTATCCAAAGCGATTTACAATTGAGGTCATGTACTGCAGTCATGTACCACTTTAGAACTCTTAATGACTGGAAGAAAATTCCAGTTGGACAAAAGTGTTGGACATCTAAGTGTCCTTGGCTCTGAAGAAAAACTCTGTTGTAGGGTTTCTTTAATCCATAGATACTGTAAGATATTTCCCAGAGCACACTGTAAATGCAATACGCATTACATTCTTCTAAAATGATCTCATCTGCAGAAATTGTGTAACTTTAATAGATAACAACATTAGCAAGACCAATAAAGTTTTTGAAAGTTTCCTTTTCAGAAAGAATTCTAAGTAAAAACCTCTTGAGTAAGCATTTGTTACTTAACTGTTGTAAAAAAAAAAAAAAAAAGTTTATAGCTGCTATAATGTAAGTGAAAACGGAAACTAACCCGTTTACTCTTCCTCAACATTACATTTAGCTACAAATGGATGAAAAGTTTGTAATTTTTTAAATAACAAAAAAAAAAGTTTTAATCATTGCAATAAAAAACACAACACTGAGGAATAAAGCACTCTGGGACATGCTGTTATATGAAAATAATCAACTTGAGGGTGGTGGCATAAACTCTTCTTTGTAACACCACTCTGTCACTAAGATCATTAAGATCACTGAGAGATCATTTTTCAGCTCAGGTGTACATCATGCTTCGCTAGCTTTTATTCTGGCACTACTTTGAGGTGGGAGCCTTGAGAGTGGACATTTATTTTCACTTCTCTCTTTGTTGAAACTTGAATTGAAGCCAGCAGTGAGGTCAGGAACTTCACAGTGTTGTTGTTGTCGCTGTTTCATGCCTCTTTAAATGTCTGAAGTAGTAACGAGGCTTTATCCCAAAGCTGTGCTTTATGGGCTTTTTTGCAGAGCTTATTTGTAATAAAACCAGCAGCACAAAACACTTTCTTTGATTTGAAACAAAGATGATTACTGGATTTTTTTTTTTTGATGCGCTCAACTCAACAACTGTTGTTTGTTTTCTCGGGACAGATGTCAAGTGGCAGAGCTGCTTCACCATTATCTTTAATTCACTTAATGCATGGACATGGCTGCTGATCTCCACTCAGATCTTTCTTCCATAGCAGATCTTCAGAAATTGAAGCACCCAGCAGTTTCGGCATCTGATAAAGAATGGTCGGACGGCCTGTTTGTTTGTGAAGCAGTTAGAAATTGGGTCGAGCTCCAGACCGTGATTGTCCAGTTTTAAATCTCAGGTTGCGTTTTCCATTTTGGAAAAAATGAAAGTCAGTCCCCCAGCCTCACGCCCGATACTCCCTGGGATAGGCTCCAGGTATCCCCGTGACCCTGAAAAGGATAAAGTGGTATAGAAGATGGATGGATGAATATCAGTCCATAAATAGATTCATTAGAAAAGAAGTTTCTTCAGAAGTGGGCTCAGATTTCACCTCAAAAACAACAATGTTCAGTTGGTGTGTTTGTGTGTTTGTAAGGCTTGAGTAGACAAGCAAAGAGCTTTCATTCTGCTTTGCTGCACTTATGAAACACAGAGTGAAAAAGGGAGTGTGATGATTTATATCAAGTGGACTGGCTATAAGAGAAGTCTAAAATAAATACCTTATGTAAGATTTCCAGTGTTCCAAAGAAGACATATATTGGAGTCTGGATTAGAAGCTCAGGTCAGTCAGCAAAGCTGAACAATTATTTAATGTTCCAAGGGGAAATGTTTCGAGGTCAGGCATTGTGTCAAACATGGAAAAACTGCATCAGAAAAAGAGGAACAGTGGTAGCAAGTTGAAGCGACAGGGGCAGATGGACATTTTATGGAATAGTTGCTAAATGCCACAAAAGTACAGCTACAGAAAAACCACAGAAATGAGCATCTTGAATTTCTCCAGTCTCAACATGATGATCTTACATGGTGCAGTAAGAGCTAACAAACATGAAGCTGTGTTACAGGAGCAGGACTGCCATACTGTGCAAACTGTTCCCACATTCCACCATAAAAACAACTGCATGCTTATTGCTAAAATTATAGTAAAAATAAATTGTTGTTTGATTTCAAAAGAATGAAACTATGTATCAATTTTAATCACCAGTTAAATGTCAATGAACACATTACAAGATGTTCTGGAGTCCAAGACATAGGAGTAGACCTTCACCACCTTCATCCCTCAACCAATTGGAAGAAAAAAGGTCCTTGATATTCAAATAATACCAGGGATTTGTTGTTGTTGTTGTTGTTGTTGTTGTTTCTTTTCTTTTTTCCTCAATTTTACTGTCTTGCTGAAAAACTTTGAGGGAGCCAAAACTAATCATACACTCTTGGGGGGAAACTCTAAATGGGTCTTCGGCTTGTTTGTCTGGGGGAGTCCCTTTCAGAGAGCGCTTCAGAAGGAAACAAAGAACACTGAGTTATCTAAAGAACTCTTCAGAAACCAATTTTTATAAGAGTACAGAGCTGGGTCTTGGGGATTTTTTTATTTTTATGATACAGAGTAGAAAAGGCCAGAATTCTAAAATATCACAGAAATTGATGCTATGCTTGGTTGAGGTGGAAAAGTTGATCTATCGTTAAAGACGAACTGTGAAATGGAGTGATGGAAACTTTTTATTTTTGAATAAATGATGAAGTAGGACTGTTACATGTTTGAGCACTGTATATAGATACATCTAAACATAAATATGGCACAGAGGAACTCATGTACTGTTTGGATGAAGAAATGAAAGTTTTTCTCAATTTATTTAAAGAGAAAAGCATGAACCTTCACTCTGACCCTGAGCAGAATAAAGTGCTTAGTATGAGTAGATGAGTAAATAAATTAACATCAAATGTTAAATCTTTCTGTATGCAGGAGAAAAACTTTTCTCACAGATCACGTTTGTCATGTGACCACAGTTGAGTGACTAAATTTGCAAATACTTTGTCCGAATTCTTTTGGGAATTCCAATGAAAACCCAGCTAGTGGTTCCTCTGATTTGCGCTCATGTCCTTCTGTTGATCAGCACTGAACTGTAACCTTTGACCCCCAACAGATCACCAGCAACCCTCGCTCAAAAGCACTTAGTCTCAGAGATTGCAAATAGTTCCGATTTGATTGTGTATACTTACTTGTCGTGTCACCCTTTACCTTCTTCCATTTTGCATCATTGCACTTCAGGAAATGATGTTATCAAGGTTTAAAATAGTTGAACATGAAATGGTGGCTGAACAAAAGTCACAAAGCAGAGTCATTGCAACTTGTCTCTCATTAGTGAACTTCTCTGTCATGATAAAGTTATTTCTTAACATTTGCTATATAAACAGGATGGAAGAAAAAAGAGCACACAAGAATGAAAAGATAAAGAGGAATGCAGTGTTCAGTGTTTTGACCAAAATAGATTCAGAAGAAATGTATACACTCCATACTGCACACAGAAGTTAGTTGGTTCCTCTAAAATAATCTTTTCGCTTCATTGCATTTTTTTTTCTCTTTCTTTTAGCAAATAAAACTGTAAAATATCTTCAATATAGGCAAGTTTATTTACAACTGCAACTCCAAAAAAGTTTGGACGTTGTATAAAATGTAAATAAAATCAGAATGCAATGATTTACAAATCTCATAAACCCATGTTATTCATGATAGAACACAGAAAACATAACAAATGTTTAAACTGAGGAAATGTACCATTTTAAGGAAAAAATAAGTTCATTTTGAATTTCATGGCCGCACCATGTCTCAAAAAAAGTTGGGACAGGGCAACAAAGGCTGGTAAAGTTAATGTTACAAAAAAGAAAAATCTGGAGGAACTAATTATCCAACTAATTATCAACAGGTCAGTAACATGATTGGATATAGAAAGAGTATCTTAAAGAAGCAGAGTCTCTTAGAAATAAAGATGGGCAGAGCTTCACCAAAAAACTGCATCTATAATTTGTGGAACAATTTCAGAATAATGTTCCTCAATGTAAAATTGCAAAGACTATGAATATCTCATCATCTGCAGTACATAGCATCATAAAAAGATTCGGAAAATCTGGAGTCTCTGTGCACAAAGGACACGGGTAAAAATCAGTATTGCATGCCTGTGATCTTTGGAGCCTTAGGCGGCACTGCATTAAAAACTGACATGATTGTGTAATGGAAATCATTACATGAGCTCAGAACTCATGAACTCATGAACTCATTGTCTGTTTACACAGTTCACAATGTGAAAGAATTGGGGTTGTACAATTACTTTTTATAACATCACTTATTATAAACCAAATATATGGTTATTAAACCTATTTCTAGAAATGTTTACCCATTTCTCATAGCTTTAAATCATTTTATTCTTTTGGCTGATTGTTTTTTCATCATCATAATTTGAAGCATTTGTTTTAAAAAAGAAGCAAAATCATCTGCCAGTACAGGAGGAAAATGTGATGCTAGAAATGTATGGAATTGAATTTGTGCCAAAAGTATTGAATGTAACTTTTGAAGAAACGAACAAAAATATACAATGAGATAAAAAGAAATATGCTGTGAAACTGAAAACATTGAACTCGGTGGCAAACATTGAACGTGGTCTTCAAATGAACAGCATTCTTTATTAACAGTTTTCACTAATCATGGTTTTCGTTTATGGTTACAAATATCTTTTTGTTTCTGCTTTGCAAGTTTGTGTTCACCATTCTGACACAAATTTCTAGTGTGGGTGGGGCCTACCGTCACTTTACTCTGGTTGGCTAGTGAGATTTGCAGGAAGTAGAGACTGTTTTGGATACGGTTCTCTGTATAGTTATTTGTAAGTGTTTGTACTTTGTAGTGGAAATGACTTCCTTACTGAGTCCATATATTAGTTCCTAAATAATATGTGAGATTTGTGTCTCATACCACTTTTTTTTTTTTTCGAGATTAGCTCTCAAGAGTGGGGTCATCGTCATCATCATCAACGTCATCATCCTCCTCCTCAGCTTGACACTCAAGCTGTCAATCCCAATTTCAAAACCCTTTTCAATGTATATTTTTGTTCATTTCTAGTGGCATTCAAAAGTTATATTCAGTATTTTTAGCACAATTTTAATTCCGTCGAAATGAGCAAAAGAATCTAAAAACAGGACGAATTAACTTATATTTCATCGATAAAAAGCTCATAATAAGAAATAATTATTCAATATATCTGCCCATATCTGGCATATTTTCACTTGCTCTCATTTTTTGCAGTGGTGGCTGATTGCAGCAATAAAAAAACAAATTAAACATAAAATATATGGTAAAGAAAAGATGAAAAAAGCATGTTTTTTTAAATTAATGATGACGTAGGAGACATGTTTCTAATGCTTTAACATAAATGTGATCTCATAAGTAATCATTTGGCTGTTTGGACAGATGAAGAAACAAAACATTTCAGTTTGTCCATCAGGGATATTCTTCAAAGTTTCTATGTCAAACTGTAGAGGGTTTCCCTTTCCAAAAGTAGTACCTCATTAGCAAACTGGTACCATTAATCATGGAAAGAACTTGACGAGTGTAAAATTAGTATATTGGTCGTCCTCTGACTGTTTCTGATTCCAAGGTCATATGAGCTGGAGGTCACTCATGACCGAGGCGTGTGATGAGTGTTACACAAGAGCCTGAGCTGTTGGCTCACATGCTTCATACCAAATTACCACTTTTATTTGAAAATACGTAAGAATCCACTTGTATCACTCTCTTTCACTTTCTATGTATTTGTGTGTGTGTGTGTGTGTGTGTGTGTGTGTGTGTGTGTGTGTGTGTGTGTGTGTGTGGTGTGTGTGTGTGTATGTGTGTTGTTCTAAGGTATTTCCAATGAACTACCTCCGAGTTACCAGGTAAGATAGATTCTTGTACCACACCCTTACAATCTTCTGCATCTCTTCTAATACATTTCTCACTTAATTCAGAATAATCTGTCCATGTGACACCTTTAGAGAACCTTACACCAAAGGCAGGCCTACATAATTAAAAAAAAAAAACAATTGTGAAAACTGGTGCAACATTTCTTCCGTGTTCGTTCACCGTACAGTCATACAGTCAGAAAAGTTTCCAGGTGGAAATTACATGTTTGACTAAACAGCTGATTAGGAAACAGTGAGTATGGAGTGATTTATATGAACTGTTTAAACAGGGCTTTAAGAACATTACTTTTGCATTATGCAAATTAGTTGGCATATTAGCAGATTCGTTTGTGGTGATTTGTTCATATAAAGGTTTTTTTTGTACATTTGTTCATGATGTTGCATGTCAAGTCTCCTGAAATTGTTTGATCTGAAAAGGCAAAAAGTTTCAGTAGTTCTTTTTAAACTGCATTACCATACAAATGTGTAAGCTGTAAAATGTAACGTTACTATTACATATGTTGAAAATATGTAATATAAACAATATCTTTACCGATAATGAAGTGTGATTATTACATGTTATCCCAGTGATCACTGACTGACCCGAGACGTCCATGGGTCCATTGCTTGACAAAATTCATAACCTATATGACCTATATATATATATATATATACATGCTTTTTCCAGTTCATAAGCTTCACCCTTAGCTTCTTTAGCAAGGCAGTGGTCATCTTGGAGGTGTGTTTAGGGTCGTTATCATGCTGAAATACATGCTAGGATCATGCTCTGCTTCAGTATGTCACAGTACATGTTGGCATTTGTTCCCTCAATGAACTGTAGCTTCCCAGTGCCGGCAGCACTCATGCAGCCCCAGACCATGACACGCCCACCACCATGTTTGTACTCCTCACTTGGTTGCCGCCACACACGCTTGACACCATCTGAACCAAATAAGTTTATCTTGGTCTCATCAGACAACAGGACATGGTTCCAGTAATCCATGTCCTTAGTCTGCTTGTCTTCAGCAAACTGTTTGCAGCATTCCTTCTGCATCAGCTTTAGAAGAGGCTTCTTTCTGGGACGACAGCCATGCAGACCAATTTGATGCAGTGTGCGGCGTATCGTCTGAGCACTGACAGGCTGACCCCCCACCCCTTCAATCTCTGCAGCAAAGCTGGCAGCACTCATACGTCTATTTCCCAAAGATAAGCTCTGAGCACGTGCACTCAACTTCTTTGGTCAACCATGGTGAAGCCTGTTCTGAGTGAAACCTGTCCTGTTAAACCGTTGTATGGTCTTGACAACCGTGCAGCAGCTCAGTGTCAGGGTCTTGGCGATATTCTTATAGCCTAGGCCAACTTTATTATTCTTTTTTTCAGATCCTCAGAGAGTTCTTTGCCATGTTGAACTTCCAGTCACCAGTTTGAGGGAGTGTGAAAGCGATGACACCAAATTTAACTTTTATGAGATACTGTGTATATACAAATATACACACACATATATATATATATATATATATAAATATATATATATATATATATATATATATATATATATATATATATATATATATATATATATATATATAGAGAGAGAGAGAGAGAGAGAGAGAGAGAGAGAGAGAGACAGAGATAGAAAGAGAGAGAGAGAGAGAGAGAGAGAGAGAGGCTATACTTGTAGGCGCACGTTGGCTTAGTGGTTAGCACGTTCACCTCCAGGGTCCGGGGTTCGATTCCCGCCGAGGCCATGTGTGTGCGGAGTTTGCATGTTCTCCTCGTGCTGCGGGGGTTTCCTCCGGGTACTCCGGTTTCCTCCCCTAGTCCAAAGACATGCATGGTAAGTTGATTGGCAGCTGGTAAATTGGTAAATTTGGTAAATTGTCCATAGTGTATGAATGGGTGTGTGAGTGTGTATGTGATTGTGCCCTGCGATGGACTGGCACCCTGTCCAGGGTGTACCCCGCCTTGTGCCCGATGCTCCCCGCAACCCTGAAGCAGGAATAAGCGGTTGAAGAAGGATGGATAGATAAATAGGCTAAATATATATAAATATATATAAATAAATATATATAAATAGGCTGGGCGCACGGTGGCTTAGTGGTTAGCACGTTTGCCTCACACCTCCAGGGTCTTTGGTTCCTGCTGGGGCCGTGTGTGGAGTTTGCATGTTCTCCCCGTGCTGCATTGGTTTGTACCTCTGGGTACTCCGGTTTGCTCCCCCAGTCCAGGGTGTACCCTGCCTTGTGCCCGATACTCCCTGGGCCATCCCTGGGGCTTCCCCCGTGACCCTGAAAAGAAGTAAGTGGTAGAAGGGGGATGGGTGATCTCTATACTTGTTTATTTTATTTAAGTGGTAAATATGTCTTTTGTTTTAGCTTCTGTTGTGTTCGCAGTGTTCAAAAAAGCTTTAAAAACTAAAATTAAAGACTGGTACTCTACAGAAATCTAGAACTTTTATTAATGGTGACAAAAGATATCTCTTTCTCAATCTTTTATTCCATCTCAACTGTGCTTCAGTTGGTATGGATCTCATGGCATATTCTGCTGCACCACCGGCTGAGACCCGTCCGGCCGTGAGATCCTAAGCCTCCTCCTAGACTGTCTGATAATTAGAGAAATTAGTGCAGCAGGACAAGCGGCACACTTCCTCCACACGAGCCATATGGCAGCCAATTTAGTGACCGTTTCACTGAACAGGCCGGATTAGAGTTGGCACACAGTCTCTGTATAACTGCATGACTGAATGTAAAAGGCGTGTGCTCATGTCATGGGTGATAAATCTGAAAATAAACCTGAATGCACTTTGTTGTTGTTGTTGTTGTTGTCTGGCTTCTCATATCTTACACTTAACGTAACCATACCAAAAAATACTTCTGTTCATACTACAATGACATTTCCAGTTTGTGATTGCATGTGATTAAAGTGTAAAATACAAGAGCTTAAGGCAAAAAAAAACAAACAAAAAAACACCACCAAGGAATCCCCATAGTTATTGACACCATGTGCTAAAGCATGTGAAGAATGACACAGACATCACACCCAGAGTATTTCAGTTTAGCTCCTGTGAATTTTGCATGAAAAAAATTTATTGTATCATAAATATATTAAATATTTGATCTGACCTAATTGATTGCATGCACTGTTTGTTGTGTAGGAGTATCTTACTGTTGTTCAAGGTTGTCTCAATAAAATACAGTATAAATATGCTAAAATCAGCCAATATGCATACACAACCGATATTGTTTTCTTTGAAAACTAATAAGTGGAAGGACTTCACCGTTAAACTCTTTCACACAAAATCACTTACATTCTAAATATGTTTAATGATAATTTTGTATAAAGCATACATTTCATACAATCAAAATACAATATATTATACAAAATATATAAAATATCATTTAATGTCACGTCTCTTTTATATGTAAACATTTCCAATTCAAAAAATGCATTTCTTTTCCAAATCCAATTGTAATCTTTGCCATTTGTTACAAGATCTGATATCTGATATGTTTCCTGCCATATCCAGTATTGATACTGATACTGATT
This sequence comes from Ameiurus melas, assembly GCA_012411365.1. NCBI lineage: Eukaryota > Metazoa > Chordata > Actinopteri > Siluriformes > Ictaluridae > Ameiurus > Ameiurus melas. The sequence continues at coordinate 22,685,575 of CM022753.1, forward strand.
GGTGCCATCTTGATTAAAATGCTTTATTTATAATATATTCCTTATTTTTTCATATTTAACGTCCACCTGAAAGTCAAAAGCCAGCTAGCAAAGTTAGCTATCCTTAGTGATACATTGGATTCACATGGGGGAGTGTCTATACATTTTAAAATGAGAATCAGTGTTGAGATGGTTTTATACCATATTTATGGCATTCAAAAAATATTTTTTATTATTATTATTTTAGTGACTTAAACAGTGGCATTATGGTTTACTTTAAAAACAGATCATATTGAACAAAGTGGAGAAGAGATTTATCACCGCGTACATGAAGGAAATGATTCCCGCATATGCCTGAATTCATCTCTTTCATTTATTTTCTCTTTCTAAAGTGAAGTGTGTTACAGAGAGCAGGATGGCAGAAGACAGATCTTCTCTTCGACCTGCTCCACATTTCCAGCGTTTTCTGGTTGTAGGTTAGGTGAGGAGTGTGTGGTCTGGGTGAACTGTTAGACTGTTGTGAAGGGGTGGGGGGTTGGGGGTTGGGGGGGAGGCTAAAAGCAGATCGTTCATTAACAGTACAGAGCAAAGAAAAGCGTCTGAGTGTGTGATGTCACAACCCTGATCCACCATCTGCTTTCTTTCTTTCCTCACATTCACAGTGCCTGAGAAGAATACAACCTTACGGTTTCAGTTGGCACTGCCATCGTCCCAATTGGACCTCTTCAGATTAATCCTGAGTCACGTGACCGCAGGGATTTCCCCGATTGGATGCTCACGGATGCTCAAAAGCCTGGCACGAGTGAGATGCTGACAGTTAGGTGGCATAGAGGAAGAAAAACAAACAAAAAAAAAACTACTGGAACAGAATTGGATTTAGGAAGTGAAGAAAAATATTGAGGATGTGTTTGTGACTGAAGAAGAGAGAGGAACGAGGGATGATGTAACCAAAGAAATGACGATTGAGTAACTGAATGAGAGTTAAGTAAGTGGAAAACTACCTGTGGATGAATGGATGGATGTAAAACAGCATTGTCATGGAAGATTAACTGATTTATTTATTTATTTATTTTTAGCACAATGTCAAGGTCATTAGATTGAAAGATTGAAAGTGAAAAAATGGGATTCTGCAGATGAATAACACTTATTCATTCCAATCAAAAAACAATCACAAGTCAGAGTCATAAGCTGTTATATTTAACCGGATCTTCTGGCCTGGTCAGTGTCGTCCTTGTGATTATATGATGATTATTTCTCTACTTTTGTATTGCCTTTCCTTGTGATTCATCTGAGACTTTATCCACCCCTTGTTTTTAGTCATCCTCGCCCTTTTTAATTGCCAATCTGAAAAATGTGGTGGATCGTGAGTGTGCACAGCAGCAGGCCGTAGTGTGATTAATAACAATAAAGCCAGAGTACACAAAACTTCTAATACTGTGACCCACATACTTCCGATGTAATGCATATCCAACCAAAGCTCACTTTTCGTCCTGTCAACCTATTTTATTTTATTTTTATTTTTTGGACACGTAACACGTTGGACACGGCAGTCCAACAATTCAGTGTGTATGAAATTAATGAGTCACAGACCAAATCCACCAAATACCTCCAGGTCAACTGTATTTATATAATGTTATGGACAAAGAAGAATTCTGTATTTCATGTGATCAGTACAGATGATTGGTTTTACAATCACAATATAATAAAAGCCCGTTTGGATTTCTTTCATGAAACTTAAACCATTTATATCTTAGCGTTATCACAGACAGCTAAGAGAAGAACCTCTGCCCTGAAGAACTATAGCAAGCCGAGCGAATCAAACCCAGCCCCTGAAACAGGAAACAGAAGACGAGATGAAGCAGGAGTCATGTCTCAGGAATGTGAGCAAGTGGCGTGAGGTGGATTTCGCTCTCAACTGCACTTACATCGTCTACGATCAGCCATTTGAGCCTGGTTTCGACCTTCCCAGAGCCATGACCACGATCCCTGGTAACCTCGCCTTCCTGTACGACTCTGACAACGAGGTGAGTGCAGCAGTCCTGATGCAACGTGTAAACTCCTCTGTCCTGAAAATGTGGCAAAGCGTAACATTACACCTTTACTTCTGGCTGTAACAAAGCACTGACAATGGAGAATAAATATCTTGTGAATGAGCTGTTACTATAGAAACAATGATGTGTTAGAATGAGTGCATTCATATAAAACTGCAGCTGCACTACGTCTGACCAATCAGATTTGAGATATCATTCCAGCTCTGAGAGTCAGAGTGGTCTGATGGCTGTGTGTGTGTGTGTATGTGTTTGTGTGTGTGTGAGACTTAGTTTCACTCAGTGACAGTCAGGAATCTGATAAGCTAAATGCTGACAGGTGACATGGCCACTGATTCACCTTAATCGCATCAATTCACTCTCTCTCTCTCTCTCTCTCTGTCCCACATACACACATACAGCCTTTTCTATTTTCACTCTCTCCTACTCTTTTGAGTTTCACTATTGATCCACATCACACCACCTTTTTCATTCTCTGTATCACCTACTAAGAAAGATGAGTGTGTCAACTCATGGCCTTTGCACTGTGTGTGTGTGTGTGTGTGTTGATCAGAAGACTCATCGTTACGTGCATTATCTGCTCAGCCTATTGTCGTTATGATGTGAAGCAGATTAACATTGCTGGATTACTTTCGCTCTATCAGCCCTCTGTGTGATTGCTTTTTTTTCACTCTTTGCTGCGGTTGTCTTCTCTTCCTTCCTCCTCCATGCACACTCTCTCCATCTCACACTCTCTCTCTCTCTCTTTCTATCTATCTGTCTTTATCTCACCAGCTATCTCTCTCACGCACACTCTCTCTTTCGTCAGTGCTAATTTATTATTTTTTAAAATAGATGGCAGATTGTTCCTCTGTCTCATCCTCGGTTATTTTTTCATCTTGCCATGCAAATGGTGTGAATTTGCGGTCCTCGGTTCAGTCAGGGTGTGAAGTCTGGGGAGAAAATAACACCCTCACACACACACACACACACACACACACACACGTCTTACTATACATGTGAGGTCCTTTCACTAAAATAGTGAGTACCAACTAATGAGGACCAGCCACAAAGTCAAAAGCGTCAGCCATTCCTATCCTTCTGGGGAAGTTTGGTCCTCACCAAGATATAAAAACAAACATACACACCTCTGCACACACAGAGCAATGCTCGTTAATATTTTGCATAGAAAGGAAAAAAAAAATCACACTTTCACCAGACAGGCTTCTCTCAGTTCGTGTGTGAAAGTTCCACACTCAAAATGAAAAATGCTGTATAATTAAAAATAAAGATTATTATTATTATTATTATTATTATTATTATTATTATTATTATTATTAAGCACAACACAGACCAGGCCTATAGTGCCCACTCATCTCTCTCTCTCTCTCTTCCCTTTTTCTCTTTCTTTTTCATTTTCTTTTCTGCCTCGGTCATGCAGACGTTCACAGGCTCCGGGGCAGAACTAGCAAACAAAACCTTTTCAAAAGGTGGTCACATTTTAGTATTTCACAAAACCGCTTTGACGGTAATGCATAAAGCAATTGTGTCAGGTTTCACACTTCCCTGAAAGCAGACCTTTTTCCTCTAGTGGTTTCCCTCCTCATCTGTTCTGTGAAAGTGTCTCTCGGGTGCTTGTGAAGCATGCAAACTTCTTCCTGGAAATCCCACAATCCTCTGAACATCTTGGACAGCCCCTGAAGTGTCGCCGTTCAGATCTTCCTTCCTTCCTTTTTTAAAGACATAGAGATCTGGGAAACTGTCTGGGACTGTGTGGCTAAATTCTGATGCATGGCTTTTTTCGACACATCAGACATTTTCTAGTTCTAGATTTGATTCCCCAAATCTGAGAACATAACATGGCTGGTGTCTGCTTCGTGGTGCAAGAAAAGAGGAGTTCCTGAAGGGTTCTTTATAAATTTGACCTGTATAAACAATATATTTATGAAATGGAATCTGTTTAGTTCTACATAAACTCTCAGATATAAATATACCAAACTGTATATTTCCTCATTGCACCATCAAAGTTGGGACATCTTTCATATCGTCAGTAGTTTTTATCTGGGATGGTATGTTAAAAGGGTAAAAAGGTACATCAGTATTTTTACAAGGTACATCAGTACAGTTTGTAACCTTTATAAAAAGCCTAACTGGACAAAACCGTACAATATTTTAGGGTACTAGAGGATACTGTACTCATTAAACAGCTTGGGTTCCCACATCACATGGCTCTCGCGCACACACACACACACACACACACACACACACACACACAAACAAACACAAACAAACAGGAAGTAGGTTAAGCCTTAACGATTAACTTTATTTCTTGGAAGAAGACAGTTGAGGAGTGAAGGGAGTGTGTTCAGTGAAGCTTGAGGTGGCACTTGTTCTACTCCAACCCCCCAAAAGCACTACCCCCACCAACTGAAAAACCCCCCCGAGGTTAATCATAACAGACTGACCAATTAGTTATGCAAGAATAACAACGAACAATTCTGCTGCCACTTCTACTCTCATTTCCCATCTCCTGGCCCTGACCGTTCCTGTTTTTTTTTTTAAACAATTTTTCTCCTTCCACCTCATCTTTCTGAGATCTAACCTAATCATAAGCTTCTCCAGTTCTCCTTTCTCAATCTCCTCCAATGTAACATGATTTGATGTGTAATATGGCTTTAAATTTAGTGCAAGCTCACATGTAAGATGTACTACTCTTCAAAAGGATGTGAGCTGCCAAGCTGTCACTGCTGGACCCTTGAGCAAGGCCCCTCACCCTCAACTGCTCAGTTGTATAAATTAGATTAATGTCTGGATAAGAGCAACAAATGTTGTAAAAGACTTTAAAAAGACACATTGGGAATGTGAAGCAGGCAATTCCCACTTAAATGCTTCCCAAGTTTGCATGATGATGGGAGCCAAGGGAGCAAAACTGGCTGCACTCTCTGGGTAAGTGAGGCATGAACTCTCTCCCCTGTCAATCAGAGCAACATTAGCCAATCGTGGACATTGTCATGGCAAAATAAATGCTGCTTCACGGTGGCTTAGTGGTTAGCACATTCAACTCACACCTCCAGGGTCCGGGGTTCGATTCCTGCCATGTGTGTGCAGAGTTTGCATGTTCTCCCTGTACCCGTCCTCCGGGTACTCCGGTTTACTCCCCCAGTAGGCTGATTGGCGTGTCCGTAGTGTGTGAGTGTGTATGTGATTGTACCCAGGTGGACTGTACCCTGCCTTGTGCTCCCTGGGATAAGCTCCAGGTTTCCCCGTGACCGATGTCATCTTCCTAAATGTAACACAAAGTAAGCAACAAAATTCAGAAACATCTGTGATATTCTGTGTTGAGTACCGTCTGTCTGTCATGCTGTTTTTAGCCAATAAGTGATAATGAGTTGGCAATGAAGCTCACTTGGGGTTAGTAGGTCAGTGGAGCAGAACAAGGGGAAAGTGGACATCTAGGTCTGCTCAGTCACCTCAACCCACTCGAGTTCCACCTGTCCATATTTCACACAAATAACTTCCTGTTTAGAGGTCATGAGTGAATATGGGTTCCATGGGTTCCAGTCACTGACTGCAAAGGCTATTAATTCCAGTATTAAAAATAATCCTAATATTTATGATTATATTCAGTTGTCCAAGTACTTTGAACCTGTGAAAATGAAGGGACTGTAAAAAAAATATCTGTTATTCCTAAACAGTTAATGCAATATTTTTGGTAAACCCCTTGAATTAAAGCTGGAAGTTTACACTTCAATCACATCTTGATTGCTTCATTTCAAATCCATTGTGGTGCTGCACAGAGGCAAAATTATGAAAGGTGTGGCACTGTTCAAATACTTATGGACCTGACTGTACATACATAGGTAACGATTCAATAAGCTTCAATTCATTACTGATCCGATATGATTCAATTCAGCACTTACAGGATTTGATTCAGCACTGATATGACTCGGTTCAACACAGATATGATTCATTTTAGTACCAATACAATTAGGTTTAGGTCTGATCGAATATGATTCACTCACTCACTTTCAGTAAGCACTTTATCCTGCTCAGGGTTGAGGTTGACACGGGGCTTATTCTGGGAACACTAGGCATGGCGCAGGAATACACGCTGGATGTGACACCAATCCATCACAGGGCACCAACATGATTCAGTTCATTTAAATTGACGTTTTCCACCATGGGAAAGTCCTCAGGACAGAGATGTTTACACTTTAAAGCTGTGGGGTTTTTTTTTTTTGTCTTATTAACATCGAGAGAGAAAAAAGAAAGGCTGGTGAGGGAACATCTGTTCATAGCTGCTATAATGTAAGGAACTAGTTTCATGACTGTATTTTGTGGCAATGTTGCATGTTTTGTATATAACAGTGCCCTTGACAAAATTTCCTTGATCTTTATCTTTCTCTCTCACTTACACAAGGTAGTGTATATAGATTTTCATGTAGTAGTTTTTGACCACTTTCCTTTTTGTGGCATGTTTTGATGATTTTCCGATCTGAACTATTATTTGTTTTTACACCCCTAATAATCCAGTTATTCATTTGGAAGCATGATAACAAGGACACAGGGTCAAAGGACAACTGCAGATGTTTCACACCACTGTGTACTTCTTGTAGAAGTACAAGTTCTTCTCCTCAAACAGGACTCAGGGATCTTCTGGCTCTTAGGGTTGTGATTTATCCTGGCCAGGGTCTTGGTGGATGCAGAGTCGATTTTGGGAACACTGGGTGTGAGGTGGGAATATTACACCATGGGGGTTTTAGTGTAATCCACTAATTGGTGTGTTTTTGAGAGATGCGAGGAAAACGGAAATCCTGGAGGAATCTCATGTGGATACGGGAAGAACATGGTAAAATTTCTACAGACAGTAACATGTGACAGTAACATGTGACACAGCAATGCTAACCTGTGTATCAGCGTGCAGCCCGTATATGATTCAGAAATGGATGGATGGATGGATAAATAAAATGATATGTTATAGCAGTGTATTTCGATTCTAAAGTTGAAAAGTACTTGATTTATTGATTGACTGATTAAGTGGGGTTTTTTTCCAGGTGACCGGTGTTTTCAGTAAGGAGTATCTCCCCCAGGGCACCCGCTTTGGCCCCTTGCAGGGTGAGATATACGCCAAAGACGAGGTCTCGCCTAATGTCAACAGGAAATATTTTTGGAGGGTGAGTGAGGCCATACATTTAGACTGGAAGTATAACTTAACTCCTGGCAACCATGCTCATTGTTTATGCACACTCACACTGGGAACAATGTAGCTAGACTTGTTCAGGAAGGAATTTCTGAGGAAGCGCCCACATGCGTTCATGCGCACCGTTCAAACGCGCAGGAATACACAGTGCCTGGGGCTTAGCTGGAAAATACATAGGAACTTTGCAGAGATCTGATCTTATCTGCATCAGTGTAGGTTCCTGGTTGGCTTTCACACTGTCGAGAGAAAAACATAGCATTTAGTCCCCAGAGAACTTTATAGTAAGTGTGGGTCCTTGAACAGGAGTGGCCGCAAAATGCTGACACATATAGCAAAACACTTAATATCACAACACACACGGGCTCATAGAAAGAAAGTGTGTGTTTGCGTGTGTGAGAGATTTGTACTCACACCTCGTACGTACAGCACTTTCATTTTGATATAACATTACAGTATTACATTTCTTTCATCCATTCCCATGAACCATCAGTTTTCCTTTTTGCACGTGTGTGTGTGTGTGTGTGTGTGTGTGTGTGTGTGTGTGTGTGTGTGTACACGCACAGGGGAGTATCAGCCACTCTGGGTTTTCCAGTTCTGACTTAGTCCCCTTAGGGCTCGGCAGTGCCCTTTCCGTCCCTCATTTCCTGTAAAATCCGTCCCAACTTCCTGTTCACTTACGGCTCCTGTTTCTAATATTCACTCAGGTGTGTGTGTGTGTGTGTGCGTGTATGTGTGTGTGTGTCTGTTTGTAAGTGCCTCTGAACTGTGTGAAAATCTGATAAGTTTCAAGCATTTACTCTGCGCACACGTGTTTCGCGTGCGCGCGCTCACACACGCACGCACACGCACGCACGCACGCACACACACACACACACACACACACACACACACACACACACACACGGGGGGGGGGGGGTGTAGAAGCATGCAACATTGTTGTTTTCTGATCTTGGCTCCGCCCCCCTTGCCTTTTTAAAGGTAAGTGGAGATTTGATACCACTGTCAGAAAGAGAAACACACACACACACACGCACACACACTCTCACTCTCATTCTGATAGACAGATACTCGCGCTCAAACACACTTGAGTGTTCAGAAAGAAAGGCTGAAAGAAGGAACGGGCATGAAGAGCAAGCCGTACATGGCAGAGGTGAATAAACTCACTTTTCCATATCTCTGATTTCTCTCTCTCTCTCTCTCTCTCTCTCTCTCTCTCTCTCTCTCTCTCTCTCTCTTTCTGGTTGATTTAATGTCTGGAGGTGGTGATATGGAGTGATTTTTGGTAATGAAGTGGAGGTCTTAATATTAATTTCATCTTAATTGAATCATATTTCTCAAATTAGACCTGTGAGAAATGTCTAAAGGTCATTTCTGTATTAGCTGTTTTGTATGACATTTTAAAAATTGTTTTATTGTTTTTCATTGTTTTACTTTTGAAAATTGTTGTCTGTTTCCTTTTTTAATGTATTGTGTTGGTTGTTTGGCTAAGATTTCTTTCTTCTTTCTATTATTTCTTACCCGTTTGATTGGCTGTTCTCCTTTTCGTTCTCTCCGCTGTTATACATAATAATAATAATAATAATAATAATAATAATTCAATTCAATTAAATTTTATTTGTATAGCGCTTTTTACAATAGTCATTGTCTCCAATGATAATAATAATAATAATAATAAAAAGCATATATTATATATATTATATATTGTTCAAGTATTTTATATAATTATAAAATATCTATAATTAGATATTATTTTATTATCTCGAGTGCAAAGATGTTATTAACCAAAGACCTGTATTTTTGCTTTTTGGTTGTTGTAGTTTTTAAAAAAAAAAAATTTTATCAAGAGGCATTTTTATGCCACTATGTTAACCAAGTTATATTTATTCATGCTCCCAATAACCATTATCTGACTTCTTGTCTTTCAGATTTACTCCGGCGGGCAGCTTCACCACTTCATTGATGGATGTGACGTGCAGCGCAGCAACTGGATGCGTTTTGTCAACCCGGCACGTTCCCTGGCTGAACAGAACCTTGTGGCATGTCAGAACGGACACGAAGTCTTCTTCTACACCATCAGGCCCGTGGATCCACAGAGAGAGCTGCTTGTGTGGTACAGCCAGGAGTTCACGAAAAGGCTGCGTGGACATGCGGAAGAGCAAACAGACGGCGTGAAGCCGAGTGAGTAAATATCGTATAGTATACTGGTTATAATCCGGATTCCTCAGGGATCTCAGATTTCAATCAGCTGTTTTTTCATCGTTTTGGAGGATTTGTCTTCCATCTTAGAGCTCAAAGGCGATCCGTAGTACCCTCTCATTCTCTATTAGAATTTCTAACTTTTCTTTTTATTATGTACTTTCTTTGCAATGTAATAGCATGCTCCGTCATGGCACTAGTCACTTTTTCCACTAGCCATTGTCTGGATTATCTGTGTATCTCTGATCAGCTGATGCGTGTGTGTGTGTGTGTAGGTAGGGGTGTATTAGCAGGTCGGCTTACAGGTAAATGCAGATCACATCCTCGTCTAATAAAAACAGATTTATACAAATTACCTCACACAAAGAATAGTCACAGCAATTGTTTCTACCATGCTGTCGTGTTTTTGTAAATGAAAGTGTTTAAATGGGTGTTATGTTTTATCAAAGGTGAAACCTTGAAAGAATATCTTTCTCACATTGAAACATCCTGCCAGACAATGGCCTTTAGTGCGCCTGTTTCCTGCTCTTTTCACTGCTCAGACAGAAAGAGAAAGAGAGTGCGTGTGTGTATTGTACACACATATTTACTATTGTGCCTACACGCTGGCAAACCTACAGTGTGACTTTTGAGCTGATGACTCTCTCTTTCTCGCTCGCTCTCATTACACAATCACGTCTAATTGTTGGAACGTCCCTGTCCAGGAAGCTTTTCCCATCAAGCTTTGTTTAACTTTCCTCAAACTTCTTTCTCTGAAAAGTCTCACGTCACGTCGGTTGGTTTACGACTTTTACTTCCTGAATTGAGATTCAGAGAAGTCTAATGAGTAAAAAAAAAAGTGTTAAGTCACATCCACAGCTCGTAGTAACTGGGCAGACAAAAAAAAACAAAAAAAAAAAAACATCGCGTGGCAGGATTGATGGGCTGGAATTTTTTCAAGTCATCTGAGGATGGCTTGGCATCAGCATGTGAATACTTGATTTTATGATAGAAATTTTGAGGGAATTCCTAAAGCAGGGGTCATCAATTAGATTTGAAAATATAATTTAGTCCAGAACATGCATATTATTTTTGTTTGGTATCTCCGTCTGGTTGACCATTTTCACTTTCCTATTTGACAGTGCATGCTGCCCGTAAAGGATTTGTTCACATCAGGTTTGAGGAAGCAGGCCTTGACCACAGGGCAATAATCTGTTTTTGTAATCTCCTTCCCCTCTCTGTAAGAGATGATGATGATGATGAGGCCATACTCCATGATTTGGCAGTTTTTTGAGTCACATTTTATTTGTGGCTTAGTGGTTTTCTGTTTACCTGCTCAGTGTGGATGGGATCGTGTGGTTTCCACCGTCATCTTAGTTCCTTGTCAAATGTGTCAGCGACTACTGATGCTGAGGTCGTGATAAAGGATTTTTTTCCTGTGGTTAGAGACATCTGCTGACATGGTGAGTCAGCACAGTTTCTGAACGAGAAGTATGACTGCTACTCTTGGCTTCTGTGTTCTCATACACACACGCCCACTGAAACACACACGCAGTCAGTTGTGCACACCCGTGAACTCCCACACACTAGTAATCAAGGTGATGTGTGATAGCAGTACTGACTCTACATCAGATAGAAACTGTTGCAATATATCTCCTCTTGTCAAACCAAAACCGAAACATCTGCCGTTTACCATAAGTGAAGCCATGAGAGAGAAGGCGATGAGTAGGTGTGTGAAGGCCATGTTGTTTGTTGCTGTGCCTCTGATGTTCTGTTTGCTTTCTCCATCATAGAGCACTTTGGTGGTGATGTGAATGAAGCTGATCTCCAGAAGCACTGCCTACCTCAGTGGACCTGCCATCCCAAACAGGCATCACAGCCTTACAGCCTACACAGTCAAGAAGAGGTAACAAAGGAAGGAAAGGACGAGGTTGAAGAAGCTGAGGAAAAGATTGACGTGGAATCCATTGAGCCGGACACGCCACCCAGCACTCCAGATCAGCACTTGATGGACTCCAGTAAGAAGTTTCCCCAGGAGAGAACGCACAAATCACATCCTAAGCTTGTTTCTCAGTTGTGCCCTGACGGAGACCTTCCACTGCATCCCCAAAGATATTACCAATCCAGGGAAGACTTGACACCATACCCTTCTCTGCCACACACCTACCATTTTTTGCCTCCTTTTGACCCTCATTATCCCCAACTCATTCTAAACCCTTACACACCTTCTATCCCCTCTATTCCACCCCCCAGAGGACCATTCCACTACAGCAATGTCCTGGCAAATGAAGCCTTGCCCTTTTCAGCCATGACTCAACCAGGCCCACTCCCTGTTAATCTTCCTTATCCTGTCCTACATCCTCATACCAGCTTGGAAGAGCAGCATACGAATACATCACCTCCCCATGGTGCCCCGGCCACCCCCGAACTCTCCCCCCTCATGAAGCACTCCCCAAGGTCTGAGCATCCATGTGAAGAGGCTATCAACCTCAGCTTGGCTGCTATGCCAAAAATCAGCTCTATGACATCATCATCATCATCATCATCATCATCCGTGTCACCACAAGGTCCAGGGTACAAGTCCCTCCCGTACCCACTAAAGAAACAGAATGGAAAAATCAAGTATGAGTGCAACGTCTGCTTCAAGACCTTCGGCCAGCTGTCCAACTTGAAGGTGTGTGATGCAGATGTTCTCTGGAGTGAGTCAAAGGGGTGTAACCTTAATGAAGTTCTAGTAGGTTCTAATTAATATGTCTTTTTTTCAGGTGCATTTGCGGGTGCACAATGGAGAGAGGCCATTTCAGTGTCCGCTGTGCAAGAAGAGCTTCACCCAGCTAGCACATCTACAGAAACACCATCTTGTCCACACTGGAGAGAAACCCCATGAGTGTCAGGTGAGAGCGATTAAAATAAATAAATAAATAAAAGTTAATGGAAAGTATAATAAATGCCACACTGAAAATGTGTAACTGAGTAATGAAGGATTATTTTATAAGAATGTTTATAAATCTGTAAGAAATTGAGAGGAGTAGAAATGTGGTTGTGTGTCATTTGCACATGATAACATTCACCCAAGGCATTGTTTATCTGCAGGTACAGTACTTTCACCTACTCCTTAAGCACCTTTAATTAATGCCTTGACTTTGTTGTACATTAATCCCTAAATGCGTGGCAGTGGTGCCAGCCTGAGTTCTTTTTATATCTCAGACATGACGCACCTTCTTGGCCAAGAGAGCGGTTGAGCACACATGATATAAACATGTCTAACTTGCCCCCTGAATTCCAAGGCGAGATAAAGAGCCCATTGTCAAAGTTTTTGGCTTGCTCGTGTTTTGGTGCACCTTTTTCTTTATGGCCTGCTTGCACGATAGGCCTGGGTTAAATAACAAACACTGCTTCTGTTGACTATCCCACAGGTGTGCCAGAAGCGTTTTAGCAGCACCAGCAACCTGAAGACACACCTGCGCTTACACTCGGGAGAGAAGCCCTACCAGTGCAAAGTATGTGGAACCAAGTTCACGCAATACATCCACCTGAAGCTGCACCGCCGTATGCACAGCTCAAGTGAGCGACCACATTGCTGCCCATTGTGCCACCGTGGCTTCCTCCATCACTTTTCCCTCAGGCTACACCGTCGCTCGGGATGTTGCACCGCCAATTCCCGGCCTGAAAGTCCCGAGCTGAAATACTCCGCTGAGATCCTAGAGCGATTTGATGTCAGCGCAGAGGCTGAAGCTCTCGTAGAGAATTCTTCGGAGATCGAAGTCGATGCTGCTCTGGAGAGGTGGCTGGAGCTGGATGATCGACCCAAACCCAGCCACTTCAAAAAAGCCTCGGACCCTGACCTCCTGAAAACTTCCGGACTAGGGCAATGGCAAGAGAGAGCCAGCGTGGTGTGCTTCGGTGGTGAAGGAAGAGTACAATGAGGAAGAAAAGGAAAAGATGTTTAGATTCCAGTCCCAGAAGTAGTCTAAAAATCGTCTATGTTTGCATGTAGTCTATGCCAAAAAAAGAACAACAAAAAAAAGCCTGAGAGCACGAGAGCTAAACCAAGCCAAGAAGCACCAAATACATAAACAGCATTTCCAAAGACTAAATAATTGCACTTAAGCCTTCTGTTCTTTGGGCAGAGAGTGAAGGCGATCAGTTACATTGTGGTACTTGTTTTGTTTTGTGTGTTTTTGAGTTCATATTAACTTATTACTCTCAGTACTATTTGTGTCTGATTTTAGATATATAGAAAATGTCATTTTTGTACACTGTTATTGCTGTTGTTTGAAAAATAATATAGATTTTTTTTCCTTCAGGAAATGCTGTCAATCAGGGAATTGTTAACAATATATACAAAATATATCAGGGCTTTGTTGTGTGAATGTTTTCCGCGCACTCCGTTTCTAAGGCACACTCGCTGTAACTTGAGGTATAAGAAATTCTGCAAATAGTTATGCAATCTTTGTTTTGCAATTGTTTTAGATCCTACTTCTTTAAAGAGAAGTCAGACTTCCATTTATTATTTATTATTTAGAGAAGTCCTGTTTTTTTGTGCTTTCAATATAAAGTAGTAATTCAGTCGTACAACACTGAACTGAACTTGTGATGTATTTTCTTGAGCACCAAATCCACAGCAGGAACTGAAGTTATTATTGATCTCAGGACACATTGGGTGTAATTTATTACTGTATTCTCTTTGTTTTAATTTATTTAACATTAGCACTGGAAAAAGCAGGATCTCGATCCATGTGCCTGGTTACTGTTACATAATGATGACGGGAATTCGTTTATGGATTATCTTTGTTTTTCATGTAGGATTCTTTTGTACAGTTTTGTTTACTCAGTTATTTTTGATGTTGATACTTTATATGTCAGAGTTTATTTTCACTGAACTTTTTTAATGTAGCACATTAAATATATTTCATCTAAAACTTCAGTGTTTTTCTTGTTTGTATTTGCCATTAAAATAATTATTTTGCAAATTTATTTTTAATTAAATTGTGGACAAGTTTCTTGAAATGAGAGAGCTGCACAGGGAAAAAAGATAAACAAAAATGTTGGATCCAGGGCTTTTCTTTTACCTGGGGAATTTTTCCAATCATCCTGTTTCTTTCTTTACATAAAAAGAGTTTAAAGTTTTAACGGCAAGGAGTAAAGCTCGCTAGTTCACTATATTTATGCTAACTATCAGTCTAATTTAGATGATTTTATTGCATTGCTCAAAGAGCTTGTCAGTTTCTTAATTAAATATCTTGAAATATGTCCAGCGCTAGCTGATAATATTTTACAACAAACCTTCTACTCACGTTTTTGGTGTGTGTGTGTTTGTGTGCATGTGTGTGTATGTGTGTGTGTGTGTGTGTGCATGCGTGCATGTGTGTGTGTTTGTGCGTGTGTGTGTTTAAACTTAATGATTTTGATGTCTTATTAACTGATGAGGGAACGACTGTTTTTTGCTGTTATAACTTAAACAAGAACAAGACCTAACCTGTTTAGAAGACAATTAACTGGGGAAAATGTATGAGATGATGTTCTTTAATAAATTAAATATTATTTACATTTACATTTATTCATTTAGCAGATACTTTTATCCAAAGTGACTTACAAATGAGGAAATACAAGCGGAGAACAATACAAGTAGTGCTACCATACAGGATTTATAATTGAGTTGTAGAAAAGCAAAGTGCGCAGACTAGAGGTGTAAGTGCCAGAGTAATTTTTTTTTTTTTTTTTAAATAATGTGGGGGTTTGCACGTCAGGGGTTAGTTAAGTGTTCACGGAAGCGGTGGGCCTTACCCTTTATTTAATATTTTATTTAGTTACAGACACTTCCTATTTGAATTTTTTGTGCCTGTTGATGGGTTTTACAATATATCCATAACCTGGTATAGATATTGGTTAACCATGATGAGCCAGAGTGCGGTGGGGGGTTGTTTAGTTGATTGTTCTCTTTAATTTTGTTTTTCTTTTCTACACTATGTATGTATGTGTGTGTATATGTAAGTATAACAAAAAATGAGAATGGTATTTTTGCTATTTGACAGGAAGTTTGTTTTCTTTCTCAGTAAAATATATAAAAAAAAAAAAACAAGATCTTGGTCTTTAGCTGTTTTTTGAAAACAGTGATGACTTCTGTGCTCTGGATTGACGTTGAAAGTTCATTCCACCTCTGAGGGACAGATAGTTTGAAGTTTCTGGAAAGGAACCTTGAGCCATGCTGAGTAGGTACTACTAAGCGTCGGTCGTTGATTAATCGCAGATTGCATGAGGGAACGTAAGCCTTCAGGAGAGTGTTGAGGTAGGAGGGTGCTGTTTCAGACAAGGTCTTGTACGTGAGCATCAAGGCCTTGAATTTGATACGGACGGCTACAGGAAGCCAATGGAGGGAGATGAAGAAGGGTGTGACATGGGTTCATTTGGGCTGATTGGGCATGCTGGTGCATTTTGAAGCATCTGAAGGATGGAGCTGGCTGGGAGTCCCGAGAGTAGTGTGTTGCAGTAGTCCAGTTTTGAGATGACAAGGGCCTGGACCAGTAGCTGTGCATCCTGTTCAGTCAAATATGGCCTGATTTTCTTTATGTTATACAGAATGAACCTACATGATGGTGCAGTTGTTTGAATGTGGTCTGTGAACGTCAAGCTGTCATCCCAAGGTTCCTGGCTGTCCTGGTTGGCTTGAGTTTGGTTGAGCCGAGCTGTATAGTGAGGTTGTGGTTGATTGAGGGGCAGGCCATTTTGACAAAAAGCTCAGTTTTGCCAAGTTGAGCTTAAGGTGGTGTTCCCACATTTAAGATGTCAGACAGGCATTTGTGCAGAGACAGATGTATCATCAGGCTGGAAGGACAAATAGAGCTGGGTGTCATCAGCATAGCAATGATATGAGAAGCCATGAGACTCAATCATAGGGCCCAGAGATGTAGTATAAATAGAAAAGAGCAATGGACCCAGAACTGACCACTGGGGAACCCCAGTTGTGAGTTGCTGAGTTTCAGAAGCCCCTCCCCTCCACAGTACCTTGAAGGCTCTGCCTCTGAGATATGATTCCACCCAGCGCAGAGCCGTTCTGGTGATGCCTAGGCCGGAGAGAGTCAACAGGAGGATCTGGAGGTTCACAGTGTCAGGTTAACAGCAGACAAGTCAAGTAGGATGAGGACAGATGATTTTGAGGTTGATCTTGCTAGTTGTAAGGCTTCAGTGACAGAAAGCAGAGCCATCTCCATGGAGTGACTGCTTTTGAAGCCAGACTGCTTGATGTGAGAAAAATGGAGAGTTGATTAAAAACAGCTCTTTCAAGGACTCTGGAAAGAAAAAGGAGGAGGGAAACAGGTCTGCAGGGCCTGTCAGTTTTTTAAGCAGTGGGGTAACCTGGGCCTGCTTAAATGAGGTAGGGTATGTAGCAGTAGAGAGGGATGTGTTAAAGATGTGTGTGAGTGCAGGTAATAGTGTGGGAGAGATGAACTGAAGAAGGTGAGAAGGGTTAGGGTCAAGAGGACAGGTTGTGGGATGGCTAGACAGGAGGAGTTTTGAGACATCAGTCTCTGAGAGAGGAGAGAAGGAGGACAGTTCAGAGTTATAAACAATAGCTATTATAAACAATAGCAAGTTGTTCTGTAAGAATTAAACACTTGTGGGACATGCTGTTATAGGAAAATAATAATTTTCAGGGTGGTAACTGCATCAGTCAGTATTTTACTAGAACAGCACACACACACTCAGTGTTTATTACTGACTTAAAAACCACACCTGAATGAACATGACAACATGATTCGGTTCTTTTTTACACGAAATCTGTGGCTCCTGTTTCTCAGCCGGTAAAACTATGGTGTGATCTATGTGTTTGTGTGTGTGTGTGAGTGACAGTACTGGGTGACAGTAAGTGTAGAAAAAAAGATAGAGACTTACACTTACAGTAAGAAATGGCTCATAGCTCTGGGGAGTGCAACACTGATCGGTTTCCTCTCCACACATCCTCCCACACTGCCTACGCACAGAGGGAGAGCCCCACCACACGGCACTCACACACACACCACACGACACACACACACACACCACACATACACATGCACACCTCAAAAAGGTCTGTCTGTCTCTCAGGTTAACCAGTAACACTTCAACAGCTGTCTTTCACTCTTTTTCTCTCGAGGGTCAGCACAGAAATACGGAAACAATACAGTGTGTGAGAGATACCTTAGAGTGAAACTAGCCTTGCTGTAAATGACAAAAGAGTGTGTGCGTGTGTGTCACTGACTCACTCAGATTACTATCAATGTCTTCCTGCGTATTCTCGAATTTCAGCATGTTCCATTAAGAAAGCAGTCGTTCTGTGAATCGCAGAACTTCGATTCCTATTCAAAAGGAAAGGTTTTTTTTTGTAGAAAAGGTAAACACTTACATGAAAGCATAATGTCATCAAGTCTTACATCATTTCAAACTAAATGCTTCTTGGGTTTTGGACGAGTAACCCCCGTGAGGTTGGCACCCGATATGACCAGAAATCGAACGGAATAATTTCTATTTGTTTGTGTCGTGGAAAAAAAAAAATCACTGTTTAAGTGCCATCACTCAGAACACCATAAACTTGTACATTTTAGGGATGCAATGCAATGCCAGTGTATGTCTGCATCTTCTGTATCTTACACCAGCAGGGTGTGTGAACTCTGAGAGTTCCTCAACCTCAGCCAAGGCCGTAACCAAATCCTGAACATTGGGTGGGACCAAATCATTTGATGGGGTGGGGTCACAAATGAAAGGGTCCTTTTTAGTTCTGAATGTAATAAAGGCCCAAATATTTATATATACACACAATAGTTATATATACACAATGCAATACTTTTATATTTAGGACCAAAATAACAACAGTAAGTTCTCATCTCCCACCACTGGCTTCCTGTAGCCGCACGCATCAAACTCAAGGCCTTGATGCTCACCTACAAGACCTTGTCATTTAACAGCACCCTCCTACCTCAACTCTCTCCTGAATGCTTACATTCCCTCTCGCAATCTGCGATCGATTAGCAACCATCGTTTAGTACAGTGGTTCTTAACCATGGGTTCGATCGAAATCCAGGCCCCGCTTGGCCATCATTGGCTGCAGGTGATCACGCTATATCGCTTGGTCTATCTGTGCTGCAGGGAATTTGGTGCGCTCAGTAGTCAACTTGTGACTGTCGTGATGGTACGTCATGTGATTTCTTTCTTAATATTTTAATCCCTTCACACTAACTATGTCGAGCAAAAAAAGAAAGTGGTCAGACATATATGTACAATATGGATTCACATGTATAACGAAACGTGATGGGAGTCAGCGTCCTCACTGCATGATTTGCAATCCCAAGTTGAGTAATTCTAGTCTGGCACCGGCAAAACTAAGAGAACACTTCCTTAAGCTGCATGGAGATGGAAAATACAAGAACACAATGCTCGCTGAATTCAAGGTGAAGAGAGCCAGATTCGATGAAAAGGCTACTCTGCCTGTTCTCGGCTTTGTACCCATCAACAAACCAATCCTCACAGCATCGTACGAAGTTGCTTACCTGATCGCAAAGCAGGGCAAACCACACACCATTGGTGAAACACTCATAAAACCAGCTGTGTTGAAGATAGCGAATATCATGCTGGGAAAAGAGGCTGAAGTTAAGTTATCCCAAATTCCTCTTTCAAATGACACCATCAGCGACAGAATAGAGAATATGAGCAAAGACATCTTGGCTCAAGTAGTTGCAGATCTGATTTCAAGCCTGGCAAAATTCAGCCTTCAAATCGACGAGAACACAGACGTTTCCAATCTAAGCCAGCTTGCTGTATTCATGTGCTATGTGAAAGACGAGGTGATACCAGTAAAATATATACCTATGTTTTGAATTTGAAAAAATCATATTTTATTTTTCCAATTAAGAAGGGTTTGGTGAATGCGCATATGAAACTGGTGGGGTTCAGTACCTCCAACAAGGTTAAGAACCACTGGTTTAGGTCCCTTTCCAGAACCTTCACATTAACTGTCCCTCAGTAGTGGAATGAACTTCCAACCTCAATCCGGACCGCAGAATCTCGTACTATCTTCAAAAAACAGCAAAAGACCCACCTCATCCGTGAACACCTAGCCAACTCCTAAAAAAAATAATACGAAAAAATCATAAATTTGCATTTACACCTCTACTTTGTGCACTTTACTTCTTCTGGAACTCAGTTAATGGATATTGTATGGTAGCACTACTTGTATTGTTCTCTGCTTGATATATCACTTTGCTTGTATTTGTTACATTTTTAAGTCGCATTGGATAAAAGTGTATGCTAAGTGAATAAATGTAAAAATGTAAATGTAAGTTCAGTGTGTATCACTAATAGATTAGATAGATGGTTTATTATATTTCATATGTACTCACTCTCTACCCCCAAGGCAGGCCTTTTATCTTATTATTTACAGATATGCTGAATAATATAATAATGAATAATATATTCCAAACAGCTAAGAAGACCAAATATGAAATACAAAAATTCCACTGTGTATATACTGCTAACTTTTTTCCTGTTCTTGTTAGCTTACCCTTTTTTTCTGCTGTCCCAAAGAAAAAAATGATAATTTAATTGTCTTTTCATTATTGTCATAATGTCTCTATAAAATGACATGACTGCGTCAGCTAGCCAGATAAAAATGTCTTACACAAACTTATTTATTCACCCTCAAGTTGTTCCAAACCTGTATGCTGTTTTCAGTGTAACACAAAAGAAGAATTTGATGAATGTATGACACAAAGCTCGCATATGACCACTTGTAGTATAGTTTTTATGACACCGTTATAGTGCACCTTTAAAGCTCATGATCAATATCCTCTGCCATTTTATGGTAATGGTAAATGGTCTGCACTTATATATCACTTTTATCCAAAGCGCTTTACACTGTGTCTCATTCACCCATTCACACACACTCACACACCAATTGTAACAGAGCTGCCATGCAAGGTGCTAACTTGCCATCGGGCACAATTCGGGGTTCAGTGTCTTGCCCAAGGACAGTTTGGTATGTGGAGTCATCTAAATGGTAAATGTGTACTTAAATAGCGCTTTTATCCAAAGCACTTTACACTGTGTCTCATTTACCCATTCACACACACACACTCACACACCAACGGTAGAAGAGCTGCCATGCAAGGTGCTAGCTTGCCATCGGGAGCAACTTGGGGTTCAGTGTCTTGCCCAAGGACACTTCAGCATATGGAGTCACCCGGGCTGGGAATCGAACTGCCTACACTATGGTTAGTGTACAAAGTGTGTGTGGGGGGGTCTTCTTTTATGTTATGAGAAGTAACAGTATTTGGTTTGGAATAAAAGGGGAAGAAAATGATAACAGTGTTTTTATTTTTTTGTCAACTATTCCTTTAAGTTTTTGAGCACAGACCTGACAAGGACATACAGACTAGCATCAAAATACAATGATTGGGGGTTTATTGTCCAGAAAAGAGAATTAAAGGAATGAAAATAAGTTAAATAACTAGATTTGCAAATAATATATTTTTATTTTAATAAATGACTTTGTCATAACCACAACTTAAAAACACACAAGTCAAATCCACACGTTTTATCATTTTCTAGTTTAAGTCGTAGGCTGATAACTCTCCCACTTTTAGTTTTAAAACTGAAGCGGGCTTCTGCCCTCTTTGATTTTATTGGCCATTTCAAACATTTTCATATTGATGAGCGTTGCTAAACCGCAGAGGCAAAACCAGTCTAAATTGTATTTTAAAAAATTCATTCTAATAACATATGTAGCGGTGCGTAATTCAGTGCAGCAGAGCAGCATCAAAAATAGCAAATATTTGGGGGACAATTTGGTCATATCCGATTACTTGGGGGGGGGCAGTTAGTGTTCCCCTTAGTGTGTATGGTGGGTACGGATGTGACCTCAGCTACATCACTCCAGTTTATAATCAGTTTTAAACATGGATTAGTGCAGGACAGGTTTTTATCCTATTCACACAGTTATTATTTTTAATTGTAGCTGCCTGCCATATTTAATAACCAATTTAATTGGTTAATCATTGTGATTCTCACCAGGCAGATACTAAAGCTGAATGAATGAATGCTGTACATATATAATGCAGCACTGCCTATTCATGTTTGTGTTAATGTTAATGTTCATGGTCATGTTAATGTTCGTGTTAATGTTCAGATTTGTGTTAATGGTCAGATTTGTGGTAATGTTCGTGTTCAGATCTGTGTTAATATTTGTGTTCGTGTTCGTGTTCAATGTTATTGTTTTTGGAATGCACATTACACGTTATTTACATTGTAACGATGCGTGCAGATCTGTTAGCTTCAGTGGAAGCTACACTTTTGTTCGCAGTTCTGGCATCTCGGATCGTGACAAAGCGCCACAGTGATTTCAGGATAAGACTTCTGAAGAGGTCTAAATGCCGAGCCTGCCCTTTCATCTGGGCGTGCAGAGCTGAGCTAGTGCCAATGATAGATCTGTCACTGATGATGATAGATTGAAATTAGTTTTACTTCTTAAACAACTAGCAAATATATTTACGTTGCCCATAGTTACAGGTGCACACGGCAGCTTTAACACTCTGTTGGCTCGAGCACAGCAGAGGATGAAACATGGGTGTAGCAGAAGGGATTTTCTTCTTACTTCCTTTATATTAGCAGTGTAAGACTTCTCTGAATTAATTTCTTAGAAATGAGTCGAAAAAAGGTCAAATGTTATAAAAAACAGAAAACTATTGGTTTTAAATGTTGTTAAAGTGTACGTGAAAATTAAAACTTACAAATTATCAACTACACGACCGCATGCTCTGGATACAGTCAGTGTTCAGCCTCCATGTTACTGAGGAAAAGCTGTTATGTATTAGAATTAAGGAAATTCATGAGCACAAATTTGAACATCAACATGAACACAAACTAACAAATCTGAACATGATTTGGGGAAAGAAATACTGAATCGTATTTCTGGAACAACATTCAATTACTATTCACAAAGTAATAAAACAATGTGTGTGTAATCATCTGTAGAAAAAATACAGCGGTTTAACGTAAGTAGTGGCATCAAGAGTTGCACAGGTTTTTTTCTTTATATTTACTGTAAAAGAGTGAGAGCAATAAGTCAAACTGAGCAGCTGTGCTAGTACAGAGTTCTCAACCAACTCCCCTTTCTGCCGAGAAAGAAAAGGGAAACTGTAAACACCTGTCTGTGTGTGTGTGTGTGTGCGCGTGTGTGTTGGGTCAGATTGTTTGTTCACGTTATTTATCTTGTACATCTCATGGATTATAGGGAACAGAAAGTGCAAATGAATTCCAAAGCAGTTTGCCTATATATAATGACCTACTCAACATACACGCACCCACATACACAAACACACACACGCACGATATTTGCAGTTGGTGCATAAGCAATGTTTCCACCTTTGAGCAACACAAATATGTTTTTATATCAATTTAGATATCATATAAAGTCAACTACAAAAAAATATTGGCACCTTTTAGGAAGATCTACTGTACAAAATATATCATGTTTAAAGTAATAAAAATGTTACTAGTTCTCTAATACAAATCATTGGCTTATCCAAAAAAAGATATAAAAAATATATGCTATATATGAAAATGTTTAATGTCTCCTATTGTTAATTAATATTATTCAATATGAATTACTTACTTTCATGAAGGGTGTCAATAATTCTGGTGTTCATCCTTCTGAAACTAAGAAACAAAAAAGAAGAAAGAAGTCTAAGGCCAAAGAACAGAATGGTTTGCTGTATTTATTTAATAAAATAAAATAAAACTGAATTAGCTTTTTTATTATTATTATTATTATTATTATTATTATTATTATTATTATTATTATTATTATTATTATTATTATTATTATTATTATTAGTTGTTGTTGTTGTGGTTGTTTTTATCATTATCACTGTTTTTATTTATTTATTTTTAATCTAGGCAGATTTTTACCCCATCTATTTTCCAGATCAAAGCAAATTTAAAACTGGTGAATTTCTCACAACATGAAGACATTTAAAGTTAAAACGTCAACACTTTATTTGAAGGGAACCTACATATGAACTTCATAACACATTCATAACCATTGCAGCAAGTTTTTATAAAACAGTATTAGAGGCTTTATGAAAGGCTTATGTCAAAACTCGTCAGGTGACATTACAGGTTTTATGCAATATGTCACATAGGAGTGGAGAGAAAAGGGCTCCAGTTCATAAAATATTCATAAACATTACATAAATCTATTATTAAGCAACATTAGACAATTTATAAAAATGTATTTGTCAAATCTTGTCAGGTGACATTAAAGTTGTATGCAGTATCTCAGATTAGGAGTGGAGACAAAAGGTCTCGCATGATTGATAAACAGTTAGATAACATATGAGCACATATGAGCTTTTGGATGTGTTGAAATAATAAGCATATGTCAACTAGGACAGCAACTAACAATTATTTTGATAATTGATTAATCTGTCGATTATTTATTTGATTAATTGATTAGTTGGATTAAAAGGCTAATTTTTATTTTCTGTATTTTTTCAAAAAATAAAGCAAATTTTATTTCATATTCTTCCCAGAGTTGTCCTTCAAACATTGTGCAAATTGAAAGCTATGAAAAAGGTATTAAATGTATCTATCTGAGCTATGCTATACATTGTACAAAGGAATTAAAAAAATATATATATATTAACATATTGTGAAAACAAAAAAACTACTGATTGTCCACAAGCTTTAAAGCAGAAGTTAAATCACTGTATTAAAAATGCTAAAGAAAAAACAAAACAACAACAACAACAACAAAAGCACAAACTAAGTGTTGACTGGTAATAGGATGAACATTCTGCAGTGAATGAATGTAAAGGTTATGAGTGTGTTATGAAGTTCATATGTAGGTACCCTTCAAATAAAGTATTACCAAACATTTCAGTTAAAATGGTCCGATTACAGTTTACTTCGATAAATACTGTATATATACAAAACTTTCCAATGTAATTTATGTTCGGAGAAGAGTTGCAGGTTTGATCTGACAGAACGAGATTCCTCTTCTAATCTTCTGTCTAACAAAGTATCCAAGTTATTTGCCTGAGGAATGAGGATACATAAGGATTTTTCAAAAAAATACACTGACATGCATACATATTTGCTTTTCCACATGAATCTACATGAAACAGCCTGTAATACTAAGGTAGAGCAAGTCAATTGTATAAGTGTTAAAGATGTATAATCTTAGTTACATCAACTTCTGTTTCAGGATGTAGCACTATGAAATATGTCAAAGTTTCTTTGGGGGATGTTTCGGGGGAAGGGGGGTTGGGACAGTAATACTTTTACAAGGCTCTATAAAACATGGATTTAATGGACAATTTCATCTTTTTAATGTGGATTTCAGTTCACACCCATTTACAGCACTGTGTGTAATACAACAGTAATAATCATCCAGACTCGGTGGTGAGTAAATCCCATCTTTTATGCCATATACATTTATATCTTAGGGTGTGTTGACGATATGTTGGCATGATGTAATAACTTGATAACTTATAAATAGTTAAACCTTTAAAATTACATCTGTACACACAAAGACGTCACTAAAATTATGTTCAGATATAGCACGTCCTTTAACCTAGCTGTCATACTGTACATGTTCTGACCTGTTACACTATGGACATTTCTAACTAATTAATGTGTCATTTCTGCCCAACTGCTCCCTAAGGATTAACCAAATCCAACCTCAAAATATTTTTCTTATGCAGGAACACCCTCATAACTCAACAATAAATGGGTGTAAGATGCTAAAAACTTGGTGGAAATTTATTATTTCGTGTCAAAATACCATGGGTCTGCATAACAGAAAATAATATACAAGTATATAATAAGTATACAAATTTTAATGAATTACATTCCTTGGTAAACATGACATAATCCGTTCTGAACATGACACATATTTAAAAACTACACCATGAACAATCTCCTCGGATTGATCCTGAGCTTGGGTCAGTGTCAAATTTCACATTTTAGACCAAAACAAATTTATTTAGGGTGAATGTCTGAATGTCTAAATCTTGACCCGGACAGCTTTCCAGAAAAAAAAAGCTAAGTCTAATGTCCACATAAACATTTCAGTGAAATTCCATTACCATTTCACATCAACATTCTATCTCTGAGGATGTAGATAATACAAAATGTCTGCACCAATAATACATGAGCTTAAATAACCGATTTAACTGCCTGTAAGGAGAGTGGCGCCAGAACCACCCTCATCTGAACACGCGACATTCCTTACTCCCAGTTACACTTCAGATTACTCAGCATGCTTATCTAATCTAACTCTGATTTCACTTCTTCTGAACTTTAAACGGATTAGTCATCCATTCCAATGTAACTTGCTTGGACGTGTGCAACGAGTATCTTTCAAAGCATAAAAAAACAAATATCAAATGTATAAAGTGAAAAAGATCTGAGTGCAAGTTTTATCATATGTGTACGCTATAAACCACTGCATGTGCTGTGCAGTTACAGTAAAATATGCAACAACAGGGTGGGGTGGTGAAGCAGAATCACGTTTACCTCAAAGTTGCCTATTTTCCTGTAACATCATGCGCTTCATTCCTCTTATGCCACAGCAAATTACAGCTGTGTTACAGTTATAGCTTTACCTCTGACTGTTACAAAGCACTGACACTGGAGACTCATTCCATAAACATGAAATAAACTTACAGAAAACTTCACCATATCAACTATTTAAAAAAAATCCATTTAATATCTGTGAATGAGCTGTTATTACAGAAACGATAACGTATTAGAATGAGTGCATTAATGTAAACCTCCACCCAGAGCTGCTGTTATAGAAAACTAATCAACACCTTCTGATCTATCACAGTAATTCAGTAGTGAAGGTAAAGTCCAGAAGTTATGTCGGTATTTATGCATTTCTGGCCAGGAGGATTTCATTCAAGGCTTAAAAAATGTGAACTGATAAAGCAATGCAATGTGACGTAAAAGCAGAGGACAAATATTTAGACAAATATGATACAAATGACAATGTGACAAGCTTACATAAAGAACCTTGTTCTATACTGATCGAGGTTAACTAGATCAAACGTAAGGCTAAAGTCTAGGCATTGCACGAGAACAGGACATTGAAATAAGACCGCTTTGCGAATGTAACGCATTCACTGGCAAATACTCAGTTAACATTACGTAACCATCAGAATATCATATTGAACTGCATACTTTTTTTCAAACGAATTGAGAATAATGAACCAATGTTAAAAAGGAGAGAACAAAAAAAAAAGGTTTGTGTCCATGTACACATTATATAATATGTGCACCATGTGTGAACTGATAACTGTGATCTTTACATGTTAATATAAACAGAAAATAAATATTATTATTAACTAATGTAAAGTAATATAAAGATAGTTAAATAACTAAAAACCAAAAGCCCTGAGGAGATTCTCCTGAAATATTACAGTTGGCAGATCATTAAACGCCGATGAAACTGTGGTTACTACGCAGATGGACTCGGATTACAGCTACACACTAAACACAAAGCTCTCACAATACAACACTCACACCAAGTCAGTGATGCCACCCGAAATGATTTACAGCAGCGTGGGAGTTAAATAGTGATCAAACTGTACAGTTGATGCAAATCCGCTTTACAGACCGAGTCACCGATGCTATACACCACACAGCTTACAGACCAAGCATTTATCTGATCTTCAAGAAAGATGCAGGAGGAGAAACGCATTCATTCATTCTTTAGTAAGCACTTAATCCTGGTCAGGGTCACGCATCCATATGATGCAAGTGTCTACACGTTCTGAACATCAATTGTTTGACATGCACTGATAACCGGGTTGAGTTACGTGACAAAAAATATCATAGTCATGATTCTACTAACGTGTCATGGAACAAATGACTCAAAAATAAAGTCAGTCGATGTATAATTTCTTGTAAAAGACCTCGATTTCCATCAAGACATATTATTGCCAAGTCACAGGCAGCATCATAAAGGCCTTGTTGTGATACATGTCATGACATGATTAGAAAAGAGAAAGAAAATTAAAGACTAGATGGAGGTGAAGAAGATTCCGGCTAAAATAAATCGGCCATGTATCGGTGTATACATTTGTATGCTTTGTGTGTTTTTCTTCTTCTTCTAATTCTTCTAAATCAGTGTCATTTTATTTGGTAAAAACTTTGTCCTATTCATTAAATAAAAAATCACTTCATTATTTTTGTTTATTTATTGTTAGTAAACACCAGACATCATAAAAGCAGTTTTGTTGTTTGTTTGGTAATTTGTTTTTAATAACTAACAGCAGACTTTAGTTCATCTTCAAGTATTTATTTATTTAGTTAATTCAGTAAACACTGAAAAGGAGAAAATATTTCTATAAAAATGTAATTTTTTATAACATTATTTTTTTATATCAAGTTTTAGTCAAAACAAATTAATACATGTATATCATGCTATCTCAGAAAAGCACAGTGCATCATATATGATCATGATATACTGTAGATATCTGTAGACACCATCATATCAACCTATAAATGTTAGTTGTTTTTGATATTTTTTTTATGTAATGTTACTAAATAGTTGGTTACATCATGGATACACTGCAGTCTATCAGCAACCTTGACTTACAACTGTGCTAAAAAAATTATTTTTTTGATAATCAATCAGGGTTCTTTTGTTTTTTTTTGGCCCATGTTAGTAGCTATGATTCCATATACGCATTTGTAGGCATAATTTTAGAAGATCGCATAAAAATAAAATGCTGGGTGGAAACAGCAGATGCGAATAAAACCTCCAGAATACGCAACAAAAAAAAAAACTTGGTTGGAAACATAGCTAGCGTTTGATCCTGAATTCAGACTACATGTAGCTATCTCTCTCCCTCTTTTTCTAATTTGCTTTCTTTGCTATTTTACAGCAGATATCAGAAAACAACATTACAACCTACTCAACAAGTCCTGCATTTATTTTTAATAAATACACTTCAGTGCAATATTGTTATTTGTATTGTTTATTTATTGTTTGTCCTTTTTTTTTTGCAAAAACATCACTAGGCATCAGTACATGTTCATTTATTTATGTATATTTGTTTGGAAATTTCTATTTAAATACTCTAGATATATTTAAATATACATCAGTACATGTATGAGTACAGTATACACTGATACATGTTTGTTTGTTTTGTTTATTTAGCTATTTGTTAATCCATTTAAATAAACACTCAGTTGTTACCACAGTACATGTTCATTTCCTTATTTGTGTTTGTATTTATTTATTTATTAATAATGTTTCTTAATTTTAAAAAATTAATACCAGTTTACACTAGTGCACATTTGTTTATTTAATGTTTTTTTTATTTACCTACATAATTGTGTATTTATTATTGTATTTATTTTTTTCTATAAACACCTGTAGATTGCAATGGACAGCTGAAATCAGCTTGCTAATTTATTGTTTAATTAATACCAGCAGAAAGAAGTACATCTAGGATTGTTTATTTATTTATTTATTTTATTCATATATGTATATAGTTCTGTAAATCCCTGTAGATGGCAGGATCCCTGCTTATTTGTTTACTTTAGTAAACTCCGGTTTACTGTCTACACATCACCGTCTGTGTTTCTTTAGACAGGAGATCTTTTATATTTCTAATTAATATTTGTCTAAAATGAAACCATTACCTGTTCACACTACTCTGTGTACACTGATGAAATCATGATCATCTCTTGATCTCAGTGTTCTGGCTCCATCTGCTGACCTCAAACCTTCCTGATAACACAATCTACACAAATAAAAAAAGCAATAATGAACAAATTCTCAGTTTCTCTTTTTATTCAAGCATCTGATTCATGATGACTTCAGTTATCATTACCTCTGATTAATGTAGAACATGTATTTTAATAGACTATAATATATATATATATATATATATATATATATATATATATATATATATATATATATATATATATATATATATATATATATATATATATAATAGTAAATATATATTATATTTACTATTGAGTTTTTAATTGTTATTAGTCTGATCATGAGGGTGCATGAGGGTGCTTAGTGGTTAGCACATTCAGCTGCACACATCCAGGGTCCGGGGTTCGATTCCCACCAAGGCCGTGTGGAGTTTGCATGTTCTCCCCATGCTACGGGGGTTTCCTCCGGTTTCCTCCCCCAGTCCAAAGACATGCATGGTAGGTTGATTGGTGTGTGTGATTGTGCCCTGCGATGGACTGGCACTGTACCCCGCCTTGTGCTCGATGCCCCCTGATAAGGAATAAGCAGTAGAAGATGGATGGATAGTCTGATCACTTTAAAACGCTTGAACACTTTTAATCCAAACTCAAAAACATTTTTCTTACAAATAATGTATTTTTTTTATATTATTAAAAACTCTACAGCCTTAATAAATGTTATTATACACATTTAAATAAACAGCCTGACATTTGAATAGTTGAATACTGTTCTAAAAAAAATATATATATATATATATATATATATATATATATATATATATATATATATATATATATATATATATATATGATATAAACAGGTGAAAAAATGAAAAAGAGATAAATCATGTCAGAACCTTCTTTATTGTGAAATGTTGACGTATTAATTAAAGTGAAAATCAATAGGAATAATTTTAGGGAGAAAAAAAAGGTATACTAACCTGTGAACACCCTTAAACTAATACGTATTTGAGGTACCTTCAGATTTTATCACAGCATTCAGCCTTTTTGGGTAAGGGTCAATCAGTTTGCCACATCTTGACGTAGCAATATTTTGCCTTTCTTCCTTACAAAAGCATTTGAACTCTGTCAGATTGGCTGGGTATCTCCTGTACACAGCCTTCTACAGGTCACCACACAGATTTTTGATTGGATTTAGGTCTGGACTCAACCGATTTGGGTCATTTCAAAACCTTGAACTGGTTTTGGTGAAGCCATTCCTTTGTTGATCTGGAGGTTTGCCTTGGGTTATTGTGATGCTTAAAGGTAAAATTCCTATTCATCTTAAGTGTTTTAGTAGAAGACTTAAGGTTTTGTGCCAAATTTGACTGGTATTTGAAGCTATTCATTATTCCCTCCACCCAAATTAAAGCCTCAATTCCGTCTGAAGATAAACATCGCCAAAGTATGATGCTGCTGCCACCATGCTTCACTGTGTCTTTTGGTGATGTGCTATGTTTTTTGTGAAAAAATATTTTGGTATTATGTCTAAAAAGATCAACTTTGGTCTCATCCGCCCATAACACATTATTCCACATGGTTTTGGGAGATCGGATGTATTTATTTATTTGGTTAAAAAAAATAAAATCTTTCCGCCTTGCCCCCCTATCCCATAGCCCAGAGATATGAAGAATTCAGGAGATTTTGGTAACCCACTCCTGATTTATATTTTTCGACAATGTGTTCCTGTACCATCTTTGTAAGCTCTTTGCGGCCCATGGCTTTTCCAGATGGATGTTACCAAGACGATGTCAGGAAAATCCTACAGGAACAGCTGTACTTTAATTGTAACGGCCACTTTAACTGATAGCAGGTGTAAACTAATTAGCATTTAACATGAGTTTGAATGTGATTGGTTAATTCCGAACACTGCGACATTCCCAAATAAAAAAGGGTGTGCACACTTATGCAAGCTGGGTATTGTACATTTGTAATTTGTACCTCACTCCTACCCCCAGTCCCACCCCATCCAGCCACTCCATTTCTACCCCTCATCCCACACTGTCCTGCCACCCCATTTCTACCCCTCATCCCACCCTGTCATGCCAGCTCACTTCTACACCGAGTCCCACCTCGTCCTGCCACCCAAATTCTATCCCTCATCCCACCACTTCCTACCACCCCATTTTTACCCCCACCTTCAGTGATGAAACAACACCACTCCTTCATCCCATCTGTCCAGGTATAACACTGTTTCTATTCCAGTCAAAGAGCTATTCAAGTTCAAGTCTAAATATAAAATTTATTCAGTGATTAAGACTGAAGACTAATGTAAAGTGTTTTCTTTTACATCTTTTCATGTTTATTCCCGATAATAAATGGTACTTTTGATTCTTTCTTTTGACATTACTGTATATCATATCTTACCATAACTCTCCGTCTTTTCAACAGCTGTATCTGATAGCCACACCTGCTGGATTTTATCTCCATGGCCACATGTGCATTTGCACATAAAGCATTTCACCATTTTATTTTGGCTGAAGGCGGCACAGTGGTGCAGCTCTAAATTGCCCCTAGGTGTGAATGGGTGTGTGATGAGCTACAATGATGCAGTCAGGATCAAACCCTTGTTTTTAGTGGTGTTAATGAGAAATAAAGTCTAGTAAACGTTTACATTGAGCTGTAATATTTCAGATTTGGGACAGAGCCTGAGATGTTACATGACTGACCTGTTGTTGGTTGTTTTTTCTTGTTTCAGACCCACCTCCTCAGCACACCAGGCCACTTCTGGCAAAAAAGGAGAGCACGCTGGTAAGAAATCAAAAAAGCACTACAGTCAAAATGTTTAACATCCTCATAATTGTGTCTTCATATATCAACTCCAGACATTTCACACCTTTAGACTTCCACAGATTGTCTTCATTCATTTAATGGTGCTCATCAACTGCCACTTTATCTTCACATTTTTAACTCCAGTGTTTAAATTTTTATATATATATACACATCAGCTCAGTTTGTTTTAAAACAGGACTCCATGGGTCAAACGTGATTAAATAATAGCAGAGTATTATTTTACAAGAAAATTAATTCACTTTATTCTCCTTTTCTCTGTGAGAAACACTGGTAAAAAGAAAAAAAAGGTAAACAAATGCTGCACAAATTGTCTAGGTCTTTAAATGTTGGTGTTAACGACTCACAGCAACAGTAGTAAAGGTGCTGCTCTGTAAATCTGATTAAATACTGAGGATACCATTTTAACGAAAAAATGTTTATAACACATAATTTATAACATTTTATGAAAGAAAATTTTAGCATGTTTGCCTCACGCCTCCATGTTTGGAGGTTGGACTCCTGCCGTGGTCTTATGTGTGCAGAGTTTGCATGTTCTCCCCGTTCTGCTG
This sequence comes from Ameiurus melas, assembly GCA_012411365.1. Classification (NCBI taxonomy): domain Eukaryota; kingdom Metazoa; phylum Chordata; class Actinopteri; order Siluriformes; family Ictaluridae; genus Ameiurus; species Ameiurus melas. Next base: position 22,718,052 of record CM022753.1, read on the forward strand.
GGGTTTCCTCTGGGTACTCCGGTGCACGGTAGGATGTTTGGCATGTCCAAAGTGTCCATAGTGTATGAACGTGTGTGTGAATGTGCCCTGTGATGGTTTGGCACCCCATCTAGGATGTACCCTGCTTTGTGCCCAATGCTCCCTGGGGTAGGCTCCAGGTTCCCTGTGACCTAGTAGGATTAGTGATGTAGATAATGGATGTATAGATGGATGTTCAAAGAATGATTTTAGCATAATGGCACCAAAACCTCATTTTTGTGCCCCTGCCCAGGATAGACTCCAACTCCACCTTGACCCGGACCAGGATAAAGTGGTTACTGAAGGTTGATCAATTCTGCTCCAATTCCACTAAAAGAAGCCATGTATATGAGATTAAATAGGGTAGAGAGATTACTTGAACACAAAAAAACACTCAAAAAAATCACTTTATAATACATCATGGATTAATTTAAACACATTTTGTTTCTTAGGATTTTCACTGAAGTAGTAAGTGCAAGTGCTGCTGTTGAAAAAAAAGAAAAGAAAAAAGAATCAACTTCTGACCAGTGGTATAACACTTAATTTTGAATAGAGTGATATAGCCTTAACTAAAGCAGGAATTACATACTTTTAAATTTAACTCAGATTAAACAAACTCACCAGAGTTGTCTGAAGCAAAATACTCAAAGAAAGAAAACTCCTCTGAAAATAAACACTTTAAGCACGCTTCATAGATGTTTTACTTTAAATTATTTGCTCTGAATTGATTAATCAGCAGGTTTAATGCATAGCTATGCACTCTCTAAAGATGAAAATCTGTTAAACTTGATCAGACCATGTGTTCTCAAAAAAAACACACACACACACACACACACACACACACACACACACACACACACACACGCCATCTAGAGGCATCAGGTACTGTATTTAATTTACTCACTCATCAGAGCATGGTCAATTTAAATGGGCTACATTTATGTATAGGAAGCTACGGAAGCCCTAAGCGGCCATTTATTATTCATTTCTTTTCTTTGTTGTTTTCTCAGGATCTTAACATAAGCAAAAGCTGTTCCCTTTCAAAGGGAACTTCGACGTTGCATTTAGCAGTATGGGAACGCCTTGCGCGTGACCGGTATCTGAAGCTTGTGTAAAATCATGCCTCTACTTATAGGCCTGCCATGATCAGGTGACGTGGCAATTAAGCGCGTCACATGATATATATATATATATATATATATATATATATATATATGGCACCTGTGAACCACGCCGCCAGCCTTATTATCTTCAGTGAGACTGCATGTCTGTTGTTTGTGTGACAAAAACGCTATATTTCTAATCGATATTTTCTCAAAATCTCTTAACTTTTCTATCCCTTTTTTAAGAAAAGGAGAGGCAAGTAATGAGCGAGAAAGAGTTCAAGAAGTGTGTAACTGGCTCCCGTTTCATCACGGGGGAAAAGTGCACACTTTCTGGGTGAAGTGTTAGTGGTGTAGTATGCGATGGCAACCTCGAGAGGCTGCGCATGGTAACGCTACATTAAGCAGCTCGACTCTTCTTTAAAAAAAAAAAAAAACGGAAGCCGAGCGAGTCGAGTTTCAAAGCCTCGCGGATCTGGGCCGGCCGCTGCTGAGGCAGTCAACCGTCTCAGGTTCGGGGGATCTCTTAAATCCGGAAGAGGAGCCGGAGACGAGCGCTGCTCTATCTCTTACTCTGTCTTCCGGGTTCAGCTCTCCGCTGGATTTTGACTCCGAAGAGTTAGAAGGATGCGTTAAAAACTGAGAGCAGCGTATAAAGAGCTGCTTGAAGTATTACCTAGTGAAATTAAATACTTCACACTGCAGAAACTCCCGTGTCTTCCGGAAATTATGACAAAATCTCAAACTTCCGGGGGAAACCATGCTTAAGCCATAGTCATAACCCCACGATGTTGGATTATTTGGCCATTGTGGGAATGAATGGCATGGCTATTTAGCTGCCCGAGGTGGAGGAGGCGCTTGCTAGCTACCTCTCTCCACCGACGGCAGGTAATTACAAGGGCCGGCTTGCATCCAAGGTGGAAAAAGCATTGGTGGGCAAGCCTATGCAGTAATAGTCTTGCTTGTGGGTCACTGCAGACAATGACAGGGTTGCAGGCCTACCAAGCAGACCTGCTGAGTGAGCTCGACATATGGTGAGCGGTCCCGAGGGGCTGTGGAGGGATGTATCTGGGGACATGAGGTTGTTAGGACAGGTAGCCTCCAGTGCTACTGTAGGGCCTCCCCTAGCCAAGGTGGTCCCCAAGTTTTCATGTTCCCTGGTCAGCAAGCTGTCACAGGGCAACGAAAATCTGATGCTTCTCTCCAATAGAATGTGGAATAGCTAACGTCACTAGAAGACCATCGGGCAGCGTGCAAGCTATGGCCAAATGTGTCTCCATGGGTTCTGTCTACCATAGAAAGGGTTACCGGGTCCAGTTATAGCTCGACCCCCCCACCCCCATTCTCAGGTGTGCTCACCACAGGGGTCAGCACAGACCAGAGCCCGATGTTAGTGCAGGAAGTAAGCTCCCTTTTGGACAATGGGGTCCTGAAACATGTCCTGAAACTTCCCTCAGGGAGGGAGGTTTACAGCCTTTATTTCCTGTTCCGCAAAAAAGTGGGAATATGCGGCCAATTTTAGATCTCCATCATCTGAACCGTACTCTTCAGACATACCGGTTCAGAGGCTGATGTTCAAACTTATCGTGCCACAGATCCAGTTCGAGAACTGGTTTGTGGCGATAGATCTAAAAGGTGCGTGTTTCCGCATAGGAATATTGCTAGCTTTATCTCCTCGCACCTTCACAAAGTGCATGGATGTCACTCTGGCTCCATTGGGATTCCAGGGCATCTGTGTACCAAACTACCTGGACGACTGGTTAATTCTAGCATGATCCAGGGTGCTGGCGGTTCAACATTGAGATGTTGCTCTTGCCCATGTGAAGAGCTCGGGGCTCTTCTGTATGCTGCTCCCCCCATCGCAGCTCCCACTAGCTCTAGCGAGAGTTCACCAGATAGTCTGCTAGTAGCACCCTTTTGGCAGCTCAAACATGGTTCTGAGAGATAATATCTCTGCGAGATGGCACTCCTTGGGAGATTCCCGTCCGCAGGGATCCACTGTAGACCCAGTAACTGCGCAATAGCTACAGTCCTGGAGCTCCTACAATAACATTTCTCAGCGGGGTGAGCTCCTTCTACAATCAGGGTTATGTGGCCGCCATTTCGGCCTGCCACGCCCTGTTGAGGGAGCCTGAGTATGCGCTCAAGTGGCGCCTTTTTGTCTGGTGATGTGAGGTACGTCAGCTACACCCAGTGAACTGCGCAATAGCTGCAGTCCTGGAGTTCTCACAAGGACGTTTCTCAGCGGGTTGGCTCGTTCTACTATCGGGGTTACGTGGCCGCCATTTCGGCCAGCCCTGCCCCTGTTGATGGAGTCTCTGTGGGGCAACGTCCTCTAACTTCGAGGTTCATGCGAGGTGTCAGACGGCTGAGGCCCATCTGCAGGCCATGCATACCTTCCTGGGACCTTGCTGTGGTCTTGGAAGGTCTGTCAGGGACACCATTTGAGCCCTTAGAGTCAGCCTCTGAGAAGCTCTGACTCTAAAGGTAGCTCTTTTACAGGCCCTGACATCTCTCAAGCGAGTAGGAGGTCTATAAACACTCCCTGTTGCCCCTCCTGCCTTGACTTTACTCCTAGATAAGCCAAGTCCTTCCTGTATCCTAGGCCGGATTATATTCCTAAAGTGCCTACATTGGCTGCCCACCCTGTGGTGTTGCAGGCTTTCTGCCCTCCTCTGTCCTTCACACCAGAACAAGAGAGGATGCACCCGCTGTGTCCAGTAAGCGCTCTCTGTACTTGCGTCCACCGCTCCGGCCAGTGGCGTAAGTCAGAGCAGCTACTAGTCTGCTTTGGCAGCGACAGGAAAAGTGATGCTGTGTCAAAGCAGTGCATCTCTACTTGGATTGTTGAAGGCTTTGTCCAAAGGGGTATCCTTGCAGGATGTGTGTGCGGCTGCAGGGTGGTCCATGCCTCACACGGTCATTTGTTTTTACAGCCTGGATATTCATTCCTCCCCAGGCTTGAGTGTCCTGCAGTGACCCTCGGGTTTGGGTATTTTTGAACAGACCGTACCCTCGGTATGACAGAGTGAGTATTCCCGTTCCCATACTGCTAAATGCAATGTCGAAGTTCCCTTTGAAAGTGAACATCGGGGTTACGCATGTAACCCTGTTCCCTGAGAAGGGAACGGGACATTGCAAAGCGCTATCATACCGAGGCTGGCCTGTGAATTGCGTCTTCGCTTCAGATAATAGAGGCTGGCGGCGTGGTTCACAGGTGCCATATATATATATCATGCGACGTGCTTAATTGCCACGTCACCTGATCATGGCAGGCCTATATGTAGAGGCATGATTTTACACAAGCTTCAGATACCGGTCACGCGCACAAGGCGTTCCCATATTGCTAAATGCAACGTCTCGTTCCCTTTGAAAGGGAACAGGGTTACATGCGTAACCCCGACGTTTTCTCACAAAGTCAATTTGCTACCTTGCTGGTATTGATTATTAAAATTACTTTTCCAACATAAAAGTTGTCTGTGTCGGCCTCTAGTGGCTGAAATCTGCTACTGTTATATTAAATTACAAAAACTGTCCTTTCTTGCTGCACAAGCTCTTCACTGACAGGGTTTTAACTCGGTTTTAACTCTTTAACCTAAATCTGCTAAATGCAGTAAATGTAGGCTACATTAAACTGATTGATTTTTTATTTTTATTTTGGTGAACACCAGTAGATGACTGACAGCCTAATTGTTTGTTTGCTTGTTTGTTGGTGTATATATTCCAGTTATAGTTTTAGGGCATAACATGGCGAATGCAGGAACAAAGTTTTTGTAATCTTTGACATGCCTGTGGTGGCTTAGTGGTTAGCATGTTTGCCTCATGCATACAGGGTTGGGGTTTGATTCTCACCTGGAATCACCACCGGTGTGTGTGGATTTAACATGTTTTCCTTGTGCTGTAGGGGTTTCCTCTGGGTACTCGGGTATCTTTCACCAGTCCAAAAAGTATGGTAGGCTGATTGGCATATCCTGAAGGGAAATGTTTGTTTTTATTTTTGCAGCTAGCAAAACCTTGCTCACCTTGTTTACCTGTGCAGGGAGTGTGGGTGGTTGTGTGTGTGTGTGTGTGTGTGTGTGTGTGTGTTACAGAGGGAAGGCGCAGGGACCTGGTGTTCTTCCCTTCAAGCCTTTCAGACACACCCACTGAGCATCAGAGGATTGCTGATGAAGTTTTTAATGTTAGAGACTTTTTTTCTTCTTGAAGCCAGTGGATTGTACAGATGGCTAAGAGCAGCATCTCTCCGAGGAAAACTCTGAAGCGCCTGTTCTCCAAAAGCACCGCAGACCTGCAGGAATGTGGTGAGAAAAAGGAGAGCAAATTCCACACGCTGTTCAAATGGAGAGAGAAGAAGAAAGACAAGAGGTGAGAGAAGTTCAACCAATGCAACTCAACTCATTCCTATTAATGAATGCAGTCTGAATGAGTGTTAAACACAGTCAGCTCCAGAGGAATTGTCACCCTTAAACATTTTTAATAGTTAAAGTGAAATATTTGATATTTAAACTTTTGGAAACACTCAAAAAAATAAAATAAAATGCTGAAGCATCTCCTGAGAAATTTCATATCACAAAGCTTCTGGAAGACATTCACATTTATTGAAACTACACAGTAGGGATGCAAATATATTTTTTCTTGCCATGTATGGTTTAAGTATTTAAACAACAGTATTGTTTAAAAGGAAGTGCTTACTGAATCAAGGGTTCAGTGTTTGCTTTATACAATGACCTTTACCCATGTTTGAATCTGTGCCAATAATTCTTGAGTTAAACTATTATTTTAAAAAAGTGTCAGCCATTGTATATTTTTTTTACTGTATATTTTAAAATATATACTTCTCATGCATTTTTGACTCATATGGTGTACAGGCCCTGCTTTATACTCTTTATACCTAGGGCAGGTAATACATTAGTGTAAACCTGTTCTGTATTTTAAACGCATAATTGAAAGATCTTAAAATCTTTAAACAACTAAGTTAATTGAAATAAGGATTTATTTTTACTGTAATAAAGTTGGTTTTATGTCTCATTTGAAGAACATGAGTTCGAATCCCTTGATGAGGCCACAACTATCTGTACAAAATGGACCTTGTTGTCTGGGTGGGAGGGGTTAACACTCTCCTCTGCAACACTAGCCAATCAGGAGCATTTGTGAGATTGTGAATGATGATTAGTACAGATTAGTAATTTATTCTCTTTTTTACGTCCATAAAACCACAATGCTGCACATTTTCTTGCGCTTATTTAAAGAAAATTCACCCAACCAGATTATTATTGTTAATAATTACCAACACACACATATGTACAAGGCAGATAATGAGTTTAACAAGCTGAGGTTCTGATAATCTTCTTCTAACTCTCTTGACCTCTTCAGCTCAAGCTGAAGTGTGTGTGTGTGTGTGTGTGTGTGAGAGAGAGATTCTCATGGAGTCTTACATTCTTCTCTGACTATTATAGCTTTCTTCATTGGCATAGCTGAGGTAGGATTTCAGGTTTGAGCCCTATGTGCTATGAACAGTAAAAAAATAAAAATAAATTTAAATTATTTATCTATCTACATAGGGTTGCGTATTTAGTCAGTCAGTTTGTGTAAAACAGGCAGGTTTTTAGGGAAAAATTAGCAATTTTCCAGACATTTTCTTTACGTGTTGTTACACGTTTCATGCTCATTATTGTCCTGACTGCACCAGGGTGGGAATTTTCTACATTCTTAGAAAATAAGTTGTCCCTCTGTGGATAGTTCTATGAAGTAAAATATAGATTTAAAAATAAGGATTAAGAAGCTAAGAACATTTAATTCATTAAAAAGAGACATTACTAAGAAAAATTAAGCTTGGAAGGAAGTCGTAGAAATTGTTGGTGCCTCTGATGAGTGTGCGTAGCTAGTACAGTTAGCTTGTTTGCTTGCTTGTTTGATATGAGAACAAAGCTAATAAGAAGCTGAACGGGTAACACATTTGTACTTTACATTGTAGCAAAGTGTCATCTCTTCAGTGTCATCTCTTCAGCAAAGTGTCATCTCTTCTAAATTGAGTAAGGATAACACTTATGGAAAAATCCACCCTAAGACCTTTCTGGAGAAAAAAAAAAAACAGCAGTGTGTGTTTTGTATTTCAATTGGATGCTTGAGCTGACATCCGTGTTTGTATTTGCACAAGGCAATATGCTGTCTTATTTAAACACGGCTTATCTGAAACACACCCCTCTCTGTGTAAATGGATAGTTTTCAATAAACCACTTACAGAAGCATCTTGGGTTTGGATCTTGATGAATAACTTTTTTAATTAATAGAATATGCTGTTATGTGGCAGAACAAGTAAAACATAAGACTAGTTTTATGCAGTTTCGCTATGTACAGTTGAGAAACAAGGCTGTGCTCAGAGACGTTCAGCTTTAAAAATATATATAAATAATTCGTGAAAGTAGTCATTTGTGTAAATTTTGTTAGGAGTTCTAGCTTTCAAAAATGGTTGAAATTGGAAGCTCAAACCCCTGGTCGTAGACCAGGATTCCGACCAAACAATTGAAGACACATCCCAAATGTTAAGGCTTTTTCAGTTGTCCCTCTTGAGGGGAAAGTGTGTCTCGTTAATAGAAATGATTCCACATTAGAAGCTTTTCAGGGCGCTAAGAACCTGCGCTTCACTTTTCCCACATTTTATGTTACATCATTATTCCAAAATGGATTAAATTTCATTAATTTCCTCAAAATTCTTCAAACAATACCCAATAATGACAATGTCAAAAAAGTCTTTCTGAATCTATGCAAACTTATTAAAAATAAAATAAACAAAAATGCACATGTACATAAGTATTCAAAGCCTTTGCCATGACACTCAAATTGAGCTCATGTGCATCCTGTTTCCACTGATCATCCTTGAGCTGTTTCTACAACTTGATTGGAGTCCACCTGTTGTAAATTCAGTTGATTGGACATGATTTGGAAAGGCACACACCTGTCTATATAAGGTCCCACAGTTAACAATGCATGTCAGAGCACAAACCAAGCCATGAAGTCCAAGGAATTGTCTGTAGACCTCTGAGACAGGATTGTATCAAGGCACGGATTTGGGAAAGGGTACGGAAACATTTCTGCAGCATTGAAGGTCCCAATGAGCACAGTGGAACCAGCAGGACTCTTCCTAGAGCTGGCTGGCCTGCCAAACTGAGCGATCCGGGGAGAAAGGCCTTAGTCAGGGAGCTGACCAAAAACCAGATGGTCACTCTGACAGAGCTCCAGTGTGTCTCTGTGGAGAGAGGAGAACCTTCCAGAAGAACAACCATCTCTGCAGAACTCCATCAATCAGGCCTTAATGGTAGATTGGCCAGATGGAAGCCACTCCTCAGTAAAAGGCACATGACAGCCCTCATGGAGTTTGCCAAAAGACACCTGAAGGACTCTCAGATCAAAGATTGAACAAAGATTGAACTCTTTGGCCTGAATGGCAAGCGTCATGTCTGGAGGAAACCAGGCACCACTCATCACCTGGCCAATACCATCCCTACAGTGAAGCATGGTGGAGGCAGCATCATGCTGTGGGGATGTTTTTCAGCTCAGGAAATGGAAGACTAGTCAGGATCAAGGAAAAGATGAATGCAGGAATGTATAGAGACATCCTTGATGAAATCCTGCTCCAGAGCGCTCTGGACCTCAGACTGGGGTGAAGGTTCATCTTCCAACAGGACCATGACCCTAAGCACACAGCCAAGATAACAAAGGAGTGGCTACAGGACAACTCTGTGAATGTCCTTGAGTGGCACAGCCAGAGCCCAGACTTGAACCCGATTGGACATCTCTGGAGAGATCTGAAAATGGCTGTGCACCGACTCTCCCCATCCAACCTGATGGAGCTTGAGAGGTCCTGCAAAGAAGAATTGGAGAAACTGCCCAAAAATAGGTGTGTCAAGCTTGTAGCATCAATATTGTTGCATATATTGTATCTTGTAGCACAATATTAAGAATCAAGTGTACGTAAACTTTTGAACTGTATACAGTAAATCACTCGTTATTGTGTCTTGTGGACTATTTGTCCACATCTTTATTTAACACATTTGTTAGCATCTGAAATGCAATTTTTAGGATCCCTCTTATTTTTAAAAATTATTAACATTTTGCAGGGGTCTGTAAACTTATTACCTCAATTATATGTGCTTGTTGAACATCACATTTCAGATTTATTCCCCCATTGCTGTTATAATAAGCTCCACTCTTCTGGGAAGGCTTTCCACTAGATTTTAAAGCATGGCTGTGGGAATTTGTGCTCATGAAGCTACAAGAGCATTAGTGAGGTTGAGATCAGGCGCATTGATGCTGAGTGAGGCTCCAGTTCATACCAGAAATGTTCAGTGGGGTTGAGGTCAGGACTGTGTCTTTTTTGGGCCTCTTAGTTCCACTGAAAGGAAATTGTAATGCTACATCATACAAAGACATTCTATACAGTTGTGTGCTTCAGACTTAGTACAATAGCAACAGTTTAGAGAAGAAAAACCTCATATGGGTGTGATGGTCAGGTGTCCACATACTTTTGGCTGTATAGTGTAAATAGGGCCTAAAAGGGGTTTCTTGAGGGTTCTTTGGATGGTTAGTGATTCCACCCTTCTACATTGATTCTAATTAGATGCTTAATTAATCCTTAATCCTATGCAAATCTTTAAGCCTCCTCCCAAAGGGACAAGCTAGATTGGTGCTAGATGCAACTGTTTTTCCTAAGAGTATAGGTTCCAAGGGTATGAATTCATTATGTAATTTTATTACAGCATTAGCTGTGGTAAAATATTTATCAAACAATATTTATTTTTTTTAAATAGGGTACCGTAATTTTCTGACTATTGAGCGCACATGAATATAAGCTGCACCCACTAACTTTAAAAAGAAAAACAATTTTGTACATATATAGGCCGCACTTGTCTATAAGCCACAGGTGTCCACATTGTAATTGTCACGATTTGTGACGTAAATGAAGCAGGACGGATGTAAGTGCAGTTAGGACGAGACCATTTATTGAAACGGAGGAGAGCAGACTCGAGAAACAAGAAACATGACCAACTCAATGAACTAAGCTAACTAAACCAACTAACCTAAACCTTAACTATGACATGAAACGTGACAATGACTATGAACATGGACATGGCATGGAACAAAGACTCTATATCTATACTCTATAAACCACTTCTACATCGATATTCTAAACTAAGTCTATACAACTCTAAGCTATATTATCCGCTACTAGGCTATAAGCTATGCTACAAGCTACTAGGCTATAAGCTATGCTATAAGCTACTAGGCTACAGGCTAAGCTATAAGCTATGCTATAAGCTAACTAGTCTTGACATGAATTCAAACATGGACTATGGCTAGGAAACATGAACAAGAACTAAGACACATGGCATGAACAAAGACTCTAACTGTATTCGCTATCTAATTCTAACTCTATATCTAATTACCCACGTTGTGTGTGTCATGGCTCACTGTATATATACACACCAGCCAAACTGCTAACAGCTGTGGGCAATACCAAAACACACGTGACTCGACAACACATGACAAGACGGGGCGGAGACATGACGTCAACAAATATGCATTTCTTCGTGTGTTTTCCCTGATGAGGGGGTGTGCATGAAGCGCAAAACAACTGATCTGAAGAATGTAGTGTGAGCGTTTTAGATTTAATTCGAACAGTTTCATTGGTCCACTGTGACCTGTTGGGTAATTTCATTTGTCCGATGTGACGAGGCTAAATGTTTTGGCGGCATGAAACTCGTTAACCCGTAAAAATCCATAAATTTGCCACATCATTATTTAAGCCGCGGAGTTCAAAGCGTGTGAAAAAAGTAGCGGCTTATAGTCCGGAAATTACGGTATTCTTTATGAATCCTTAAGTGTTTCTGAAAAAAAGTAGCACTGAAATTGGTGTTAGTCACTTTTAACCAACATTATAACCAATTAAAACACAATATTGAGTTCCTGTGTAAGGTTTAAGGTGGAGGATGGTGTATAATTTAGGGGTTCCCAAAAGTACCCTAGTCACATTGTAAGGATTTCCAGTGAGTATTCCTCGACTGTGTTTTTGATGAACTGAGTCGCTGTTATTCGTCTTCATCTCTGTGTCAGTTAAATAAAGGTTGAGGTTGACCTTCTACACAAAAACTCTCTCTCAGGTGAAAAATCCTGAGACTTCAAGTACCTGTCATTCTGCATATTTATGAGATCTGTCACACATACACTCATACAGTGAAACTTTAAACACACTGAAACTTTGACTCACACTTTTCTGACTGTATGGAAAACAGGTACTGCATTTCTTTTCACTGAAGTGGAAATACTGGAAATTTCTAGAAAGGGCTTTTATTGTGTACTTTTCCTTCCATACTTGTGTGTGTGTGTGTGTGTGTGTGTGTGGTGGAAATAAACCAACGTCTATGCGTATTTGAGTGTATGAATATGTCTATATGCTAACATCCAATATGGTTCTTTGGTTAGAACTTGCAAGTGAGCCTTTAAAGGTTCTACATCAAACCTTACATTAGAATGCCATGTAAATACCAAATCTGTGAGAAAAAAACTGTCAAATTTTCCTAACCACATATTTTGCATTGGGATGTGCAAGATCCCTTGTTCTAATTTTATTTTCCTTATTCATGTTTATCTGTGTAACATGCGTTTCTTAAACATTTTATTTAAACAATCCTTGTCACTTGCCATACAGTGTGAAAGGTGATTTGTCAGAAAAGGTGTGTCTGTTTGTGATCAGCTCACGAGAAAAACCCCTGAACCTGATTGCCTTGTGTTCTTAGCCAGTAATTCAGTAAAAAGCTAACTAACCAGGTGAGCTTGCTTTCGAGATTAGATTTATTATTTTCAGTAATGCAACTGAAGTGGTGAAGAGGAGGTTATTCTGTCTTCGGTGCCGCTTTGGAGGCAGAAAATGTGACTTGTTTGTGCGCAGCCATGGTCAAAGTGTGATCGTGTACTGGTGGCCGTCTCAAACATATACACACTGTTCATTTTATTTATTGGAATACTGGCAGTGAAATATTTGAAGTTCAGTATAGCTTAAATCTTCTAATGTACACCAATCAGCCATAACATTAAAACCACTGACAGGTGAATTGAATTGCATTGATTATCTCGTTACACTGGAACCTTTCAAAGGGTGGGATATATTACTATAGGTAGCAAGTAAACTGTCAGTTCTTGATGTTGATGTGTTGGAAGCAGGAAAAATGGGCAAGCGTAAGGATCTGAGCGACTAAGGCCAAATTGTGATTGCTAGATGATTGAGTCAGAGCATATCCAGAACAGCAGGTCTTGTGGGGTGTTCCCAGTATGCAGTGGTTACGACCAAAATTGGTCTAAGGAAGGACAACTGGTGAACCAGCAACAGGGTCATGGGCGCTCAAGGCTCGGTGATGCGCATTTGGAGTGAAAGCTAGCCCATCTGGTCTGATCCCACAGAAGAGCTACTGTGGCACAAACTGCTGAAAAAGTTCATCCTGGCTCTGATAGAAAGGAGTCAGAACACACAGTGCATCGCAGTATATACACACTAATATCTTCCACCACTTTATCTTCCATGTTTGCTCTTCTCTCCCTAACTTCTTAACTGATTGGTCAGGAGATACTTTTTATGAAACAGATTTTTTTTTCTTTCAATTTTAGAAACTCCACTGAGACCAAACACTCAAAGTCTGCAGCATTTCTTAAAAGCCTTAGATTGGTGAGTCTGTTAGCATTAGTGTATAGCTAGGAATGAAGAAAATTCCAATCTTCTTTTCATATAGAACCTCTCATTAAATGAGTATAGAGATTGTGAGGGGAAATTACTAATTTTTTCTTTGTAATAGTTTTGTTCTTGTTCTGTTTCATTCTCATAAGAGGATAACACCTAAGAAGGCCATGCCATGTCACTTAGATTAGTACAGAATGTTTGTCTGCTTCCGAGATGTTCTTGTTCTTCTGTTCAAGGTTTGTCTAAACATCTTCCAAGATCCTAAACAAAGCCTGTTTGAACTGCCTCAAACTGTTTCTTATCGGTACACAGAATTATATCATGCTCTGCGTTTCATATATATTAGTGGTTTAGTACAAGGGCTTCAGAGCGCTCTGCCAGAGTTGTCTAATTTCCATGACAAGATGTAAAGAAGTAAAAAAATTAAAAAATTAAAAAAATTTAAAAAGGAAGTAGCAGAGATCATTTTTCCAGTGTAGGTATGTAGTTAGTACAGTTAGTTCGCTTTGCTGTTCTCATATGAGAGCCAATCTACTATGTGTGCTATTTAATTTGTGTTCAACTAGTTAGCTTTAAAAGTTATTTTTGCGTATTGTAGACTTTCAGCTTAAATTCAAGGGGTTTAACAAAAATATTGTATAACTGTTTAGAAATTATAGCCATTTATTCCCTAGTCACTCCATTTTCCCAGGCTCAAATGTAATTGGACAATTAACTGATTAGTAGTTTCTTGGCCAGGTGTCACCTGTTTCCTCATTATTTCATGACAAACCAAGGAGATAAACTGTCTGAAGTTGATTCCAATTGTTTAATTTGCATTTGGTATCTGTTCATGGAAAAAACCTATGTACCTGACGCTACTAGCTATCTTCTCATGAGAACAAAAAATAGTTTTTCTGGACACAACTGCAGCGAGTCTGGAGTCTTTGATGTGTTTTTTGTTTGTTTGATTGTTTGTTTGTTTTTTGGAATGAGAATGATCTTGAATATCTTAACATAAAACCTGGAGATGAAGAAAAAATGAAAACGGGAACAATCATGACTCTAAGATAGTTTTTAGCACGAGATAATCCAAAAGAACCATTTCTGTGTGTAGATCATGACCTTGAATAAATGATCCTGCGAGTGATTGTGAGACTGTATACACTGAGAAGAACACTGAGACATTGGGCTGGAGTTCTGGGTCCATCACTGAAGAGTAAGAGTTGTTGAATAGAGAGACATCTTTAGTGGAGAAACTCCATCAGTGCTGAAAGTATGATGGGAATTTATACAGTAAGAAGTTAATTTAGGAAGCAGGCGGTGTTTCAGGTGTGCTTAGTCATTTCATAACTCCTTTTAAACCTATAGTTCTGTGTCAGTTCTTTAAATGCTCTTTTAGAATTTCACACTAAACTGAAAGGGGTTTTAGATCCTCAGGCTTTAGAGTATTATTCCCATTTGCCCCCTGCAGCTGCTCCACATCCTGCCTGTTGGAGCTCATCCAGACATCTTAAGAGAAGAACCTTAATCTTCTGATCACATGTTCTTAACAGGTTCCTGTCTGAATATCTAGAGGTTACACCAGAAACATGCTAACTGCACTGGGTAATGGATTCTTATCTTCTACAGAGTGGAGTCTCCTGAACCTGGATCAACAGAAAAGCACGATGGAGGAGTTTGGAATGCTGCATCTATCTACGCCACTGTGCCCAGGTCAAAGGTCAGTGACCAGGTCAAACGGCCATTTGAGTTCTCATACCAAACAAATGATGGATCCATGAGCCATCAATGGATTCAATGGTCACAACAATAGAGTGCACTATATAAGTGCACATTTACATTTTACATTTAGAACCCTTGAGTTCTTCATTTGTCCATCTGGAGGAAACATTAAAGGATCTATATCAGAAATTGTTCCAAAATATAACCCTTAATTATACAAAGATCTGTTCGCAAAATGTAAGATCTCCCCCAGTAGTCTACATTTTTTAAAAATGTAGAATGTAAAAGCATCTTAATGACTACAAAAAATAATATTTACCACTGAAAAATAAAAAAAAAATCATAAATCAATCAACAAATAAAAATAGATTCAATTATAACAAATAATAAACAGCAAAAAAGTATCTGCTTTCAAGTTCCATATAGTTTGTAAATAAAAAAATAAAATAAAAAAAAGTTTAAACCTCAAAGGATTTTGTATGTTTGTGGTTTGGACCTGCAGGAGGCGCCGCTGAGCCACATTTTTGTTTTAGCTGATTACACAGGTGAACGGAGACCTGTACATCAACTGTGTGAGCCTTTGAGTATATTAATATTTAACATGGAAGAGCAGACGGGAAAAAACTATCAAAAGAAGTGAAACAGAACTGAATAAAGCAACAAATAAATAAAAAACCTGACACATTAATGATAAAAAGCACCTTAGCTCGATTTAGTGACTATATGGACTTTATGATTTATCTTTCAAAATAACTGCTTATGTTTTCCTCATCTTCTGGGTGAAACAGGACGCACAGCCTTTCGTTTTCCTGCTGAAAAAATTCCCCACCTTCTCAAGACTTTTTACAAAATGATAAAAAAATAGTTTTCTTTAACCTAAACCGTGAAACAGTAAATTGAATGCGCATTAAAAATTTTGAACCTGTAACGATTATTATTTATTTTTTTTTGGCTGTTCCTCTTAAATTTTCAGAGAGTTCCATCCAAGTAGAAGCCAATTTTTGGAAACTAAGAACCTTTCATTCTTAAATGACTCCTTCTTGAACCTATTTTTCTATAATTGTACACCAAAACTTTTAAAGCCTATATAAGTTCTCTGTAGAACCCAACAACATAGGGAAGAACAATCAGGTTTTCTGTAGAACCTTTTTAAGAAGCTAAGAACAATTAATTATCCATTGAACGTTTAAAGAACCCTTGTTGAACCATGAAAAAGAACGCTTAAAGGCAGCTGCTTTAATGGTTCTTTGGTTGTCCCTCTAGTTGAAGTTCTATGTAGAAGGAGTTGCAAGAAAAACTTTAAAAACTTGCTGTATTAAGAATCTATGAATCATTAATTAACTCTTTATTTTTCTACACTTAAAAATGAAGAAACCATTTTAAACCTTTTTTTTAACATTTTAAAAGATTTATAGGATCTAGGTCCTTGCAGAACCTAGAACCTGTCAAAAATGACAATTTTAGCATATGAGGCTTTCTTTGTCAGGTGTTTTTTTTTTTTTTTTTTTTTTTGGGATCTCTCAGACATGAGTATGTGTAGTAAACAAGTTAGATGAGGAAGTAAGTGAGCTGTTCTAGTAAGTGACCAAATTCAAAAATTTGGTGATTGAGTAATGAACTAAGGGCAGGCTCTGATTAAAATGTATGGCATCTTGTGTGTGTGTGCCATGACGCCTCACTGGAACTGAATAATGAGTGCTGAAAGGCGGGAACATCATCTGTTCACACCGCCTACCTCTTCAAAATTACAAGCTGTGAATTGTGTGTGTTTTGATGGAACTCTTTTATGAGCTCGTTTGTCTGTGTGTTAGCATGTGCTGTATAATGTTTTGCTAGACCTTTTAAATATAAAAGGTCTAGCAAATGTATAACGTTTTCTTCTTTGCTTTATTTTTGCACAAGAGCTATGAGGATAATATGCTAATGATATAAGTTACTTCACTGTGTATCTGAAATTATTATTATTTTTTTTACTAAAGCAGCCATCTTGGACTCAGATTAAGGCCGCCATCTTGGACTCTTTTACATTTATGGCATATGGTAGACGCCCTTATCCAGAGCGAATTACAGAAGTGCTTTGAAGTCTCTATCAATAAATACATCCCGATACTGGTTCACTAGGTCACAGACTAAGAATACCTTCAGCCTTATCTTTGTTGGGAAGAAATATAGTAAGAAAACTGACTTTTTTTTTTTTAATGAAGTGCTAAATATTTTAGGAAGAGGTCAGTCTTTAAACATTGTTTGAAGACTGACAGTGACTCAGTATTTTGGACATTTAGAAGAAGTTCATTCCACCACCTAGGTGCCAGAACAGAGAAGAGTCTTGACGCATGCCTTCCTTGTATCTTGAGAAACAGTGACACCAGTCTAGCAGTGCTAGAGTTTCAGAGGGAGCATGCGGGGTGTAATAAGTGATTTGAGGTAAGTGGGTGCTGGTCCATTTTTGGCTTTGTAGGCAAGTACCAGAGTTTTAAATCTAATGCGGGCAGCTACAGGAAGCCAAGGGAGAGAACGTACCAATGGGGTGTTTTAGGAGAACTTGGGAAGGTTGAAAATAAGCCGAGCAGCTGCATTCTGGATCAGTTGCTGAGGTCAGATGGTACTCAGTGGAAGAACTGCCAATAGTGAGTTGCAGTAGTCCAGTCTCGAAATGCCTGTGTGGATAGAAATGCACAAATCCTTCTGATGTTGTAAAGGAGAAATTTACATGAGTATGTCAGGTTAGCTATGTGAGAGGAAAAGCACATTTAATTGTCCATGGTTACCCCAAGATACCAGGGAGATCACAAGATCCTGACATGATGATGAATCAGCAGGGATGAACAGCAGTTCACTTTTGCTGTGATTAAGCTTGAGCTGATGAGCTGCCATCCATGATGAGCAGAAACCTAAGTGTCTGAGGGAGAGAAGGAGAGGATGACTTGAGTGTCATCCGGATAGCAGTGGGATGAGAACCCATGTGAGGATAGGACCTTACCAAGAGATCAAGTAAAAAGGGAGAACAGACGAGAACCAAGTACTGAGCCTTGTGGGAAACCAGTGGTGAGCCTGCGGGGAGCAGATATGGATCCCCTCCACATATCCTGGTATGAGCGACCTTCCATGTAGAAAGCAAACCACTGCCGTGCTGCACCATGAATTCCGAGACTTGTGAGGGTAGAGAGTCTTGTGGTTGACTGTGTCAAATGCTGCTACAAGGTTGAGGAGGATGAGGACTGATGACAGATCTGATCTAGCAGCATGTAGCTTCACAGTGACAGCCAAAAGGGCAGTATCTGTGGAATGTGACACTTTAAAGCCAGACTGGTTAGGATCTGTGAGAGGTGGAGAGTCAGTTGATTGTAGACAGTGCGTTCAGGAACAATGAGTAGAAAGAAAAGAGAGAAGTGATACCAGACGATGGCTACCAACGTCAGAGGAATCCAGAGTGGGTTTGTTCAGGATCGGAATAACCCTTGCTCTCTTGAATGCAGTTGGTAAATGACCAGATGATATGGCGCTATTGATGATAGTTATGATGAAGGGGAGGAGGTTTGTGAGATGGTCTGGAGACGCAGATTAAGGCTGCCATCTTAGACACTGATTAAAGCTGCATTCTTTGACTCTGATTAAGGCAGCCATTTACAAAATTTACTTTATTTTAATATAATCACATGTGTTAAAGTTTATTGTGTGGCAGATAAGATATGATGTGAAATATGTAAAAAATACTATAAATGCAGAAACCTTGAATATGGGCCGACATCAATACCCATACGGTATTTTTTGCTTTAAAATTGGATAAGCTTTGAAATAACTTGCTAGGATAATAGGATGCTTCCTAGAACTCAAACTAGAACTCTTTAAAATCTAGAACAATTAACAGACCATTTTCTTAAAAAATATTTTAGTAAATATTTTTGGCGGATATCTCGCTTCTGGCTTACTAGTCCAAACCAAATCATATTTATTGTTTAATTTATTTGTTAAATATTTTTAAAAAGCAAGCATCTTAATGCTTACTAGTTTACATTTTTTTTCTTCCTTAAAAAAAAATTTTTATGAGCCTGATTCAGCTGGTGTCTGAGCAAGAGACACCACACCTTCCTAAAGAATTCCAGACATTTGCAATATCCTCTATGATGTAGGTCGGGTTTTCATTATCATTTTGTAGATGAAGGGCGAGTCTGTAAAACTAATGGTACTAAAATAGTACACATGCACAGGAAAGAAAAAAAGAAATAAAAGTTGTTTAATCATTAATCAGTCTTTGTTTCCATAAACTCATCACTAGTCTGATTACATTTACATTTATTTATTTAGCAGACGCTTTTATCCAAAGCAATTTAAAAATGAGGAAATTTTTAAAACAAGCAAAGTGACGTATAAAGTATTACACATATTACACTGTGTCTCATTCACCCATTCACACACCAATGGTAGCAGAGCTGCCATGCAAGGCGCTAGCTTGCCATCAGGAGCAACTTGGGGTTCAATGTCTTGCCCAAGGACACTTTGGCATGTGGAGTCACCCAGGCCGGGAATCGAACCGCCAACCCTACGATTAGTGGACAACCCACTCTACCACCTGCGCCACAGTGGAGAACAAGTAGTTTGTAGTTGGCATTTTAGGGGTTAGTTACGTGCTCTTAGCGGTGGGTCTTTAGCTTTTTTTTTTTTTTAAATAGGCACAGATTCTGCTGTATGGATTTTAGGGTGGAAGTTAATTCCACCACTGAGGGATGGTTAGTGTGAAGGTTCTGGAGAGGAACCATATGCCTTGCTAAGTAGGCACTACTAAGCGTCGGTCAATAAACACAGAATGCGTGAGGGAACGTAAGCCTCAAGGAGAGTGCTGAGCTAGGGTGTGTGACATGGGTTCTTTTGGGCTGGTGAAGACGAGGCATGCTGCTGCATTCTGAATCAACTGAAGGGGTTTGATGGAGCTGGTTGGGATGTCGGCTGATTGTTTTATTCCTGTCCAAATGGATATCTCTGTGATTTTGAGTTTGATATGAAAAGTTTTCACTGGTGCTACGTGCAATCGTGTGTAATTTTTGCCCTAAATTAAGAGTGAACATTTCCAATGATCACACAATGACGGGATGCTTTTTGAAGACTGTCTTATAAATTAACTGCTCACATCACTTTGTATATGTTAGGGGAAGATTATAGGACAAAAACCTCATATCACAGTATTTTTCTGATACTCGATATGGATCGTGATATTTAGGTTTCTTAACAAAGTACCAGCAGAACAGTCACAATGTTTTTAAAAATATATAATTATCTAAACCCTATTTTTTAAATGAATTTATTTTTTTTTTAATAATTTTTTATTTAATGGCTATAATTATTTAAAAATGAGAAATTTACAAAATTGTAACATTTTAGATTTTTTTATACACATCTAATCACCTGTTTCCAATAAGAGCACTGTAAAAATATCTGATATCTTTGCCATGAATATAAATGAGTAATTCTCTTTATTAGATTTTAAACAATTGTGAGATTATTAAATATTCATCCATCCATCCACCCGTCTTCTATCGCTTACTCCTTCAGGGTCGCGGGGGAACCTGGAGCCAAGGGAGCATCGGGCACAAAGCAGGGTACACCCTGGACAGGGTGCCAGTATTATTAAATATTATTTCTCTATATTTTCTTGCTCATTTCATCCCTTTAATCCAATTTAATCTATTGGTAGATCCATTGCTTAGCATTTTATATTTCTAGAAATAAGCAAAAATATCTGCTAATACAATAAGCAAATTTTAAGCTTGAAATTAGTAAATATTATTCAAAATAGGCTTCATGGTCTTATATTTGTTTTATAATAATCTCAATGATAAATATGAGAACTTTTATCTATCTTCACTTGTTGAGATTATTTTTTAAAGTACTGAAGATTCTTTGCAATATCTCAGAAAAGTATATTTTGATGTAATTGATCACGATATTGATATTTTATCATATTAGCCAGCCGTTTGTACAGTCTTCACTGGAAGTTCATTAGAAATTCAATAGTTCATTTAGGAAAAAGAAAGTAAAAATTGAAAAGAAAGGGTGTGTGTAATAGACAATGTGTGTGTATATGTGTGTGTATAGACATTAAAAAGAAAGAGAGTGACTAATTAGGCTAATCTAATGATAGTTTGCTGGAATAAAATCTCTATATTATATATCTCTTTATATTTATGCTTATATTATATATTTATATTCACAAACAACATTACCCACAGAGTTGATTATTTTCCTATAACAGCACATCCCCAAGTGTTTTATTCTTCTTCTACCACAGCAATTCACCAACGATTACAATATTTATTTATTGAAGAATGACATGTCAACTCTTTATCTGTTTCTAGTTACATTTAATGTCACCAAACAAATTTCCTTTTGTCACTTACGTTATATCAGCTATAAACATTTGTTCCTGTTCCAACCTCTCTTTATTCACTCTCTTTAAATTAATAAGAGAAAAAACTCACCTTGACGTTATTTGGTACCAAGAAACCAGAGAAACTCTTCTGTCCTGAAGTTGTCGGAAAACAAAGTTACAGGTTTAAATCTGACTGTTACAAAGCACTGACACTGGAGACACCTTCCGTAAATGTTAAAATACTCCTAGTAAATTCACAATTTCTCTAAATTGATGCAGAGCAAATTGTTTTTGCCGTTCTTTAAGTTGATAGTAAGAGCATATCTAGCATTACAAGCAAACTTTAACACTTTAATATTAACAAACCTTAATATTAACATTCCATGTTGATTGTATTTCATAACCACTCATTCTCTCTCTCTCTCTCTCTCTCATCTCTCTGCAGAAGGGGCTGTTCTCTCATTCTGAGACTGACCTCCATAAACCCAAGCGCTTTTCAACGCTCTCTTTTGCCTGGAATAAGAAGAAGAAGAACAGAGATCTCTGTCAGAGCTCCTCAAGTATCAATGTGGAGTCAGAGGTCAGGGGTCATATCAGAGGGCCAGAGGATGAAAACAAGATAGAACAACCTTCCCTCATAAGACAAGTGCATTCTGAGGTAGCTGAGAGTAAATCAGTGGACAAAGATGTTGGAAGCACACAAGGTGAAGATCAGAACGCAGTAGAATTCATGGTAGCTAACACAGCGTGCATGAACATTTCATACATCGACTCCTCGATTTCTGGCAGTGATGGTTACTGTACTCCTCCAGAAAGTCCTAGTTTGGGTGCTTCTCAATCACTTAGCATTAACAATACTGAAATGCACCAATCATTTAGCAAGTACAGCAAAATTAATTCACCTGACACCACTATATATGGTACAGCTGAAGAAGGTTCCAGTTTATCTGTCCAGAGCTCCACAGAGTTCTCTCACATGAGTTCCTCAAACTCACCCACCAGAATGTTTGAAGGCCACCTCGCACCAATCATTCCCATTTCCACCAGCATTGTGGCCTCCTCCATCAACAGTTCACTCATAAACAGACACCATTCGGAAAAGAGCATCAGTGCTGATAGCGGGGATCACTCTCTCGCACTTCATCAATGGGACATGGGCAAAAAAAATCCACAGTGGATTGCATCACCTGACTCCACCTCTCACAGGGATGTAGTTGAGAAATTTGAGTACGTAAATGCTAACCTGGCCTTAAGCTGTCCTGAACAAAGCTCCACTCAGCTCAATGAAATCACTGATTCTAAAAACAGACCTGCAGAGATGTATCACAGAGATGTATCATTTTACATTTCTGAGATAGGATTCCACAGAGACCGTTCTCATGTCATTCATGATACCATTCAAGACAATGAAACTTTTAGGAAAAATGTGGAGAGCGTGGATCATATTGCAGGTCCTGATTGTGGTTCATCCATCTCATATGAAGCTTCTGTAGAATTAGTTCCTCTTTCCTGTCCTGATGATCCAGAGATCTACTCAACAAAAGAAATTTACAGCTCTTCTTTTAGTGAAAATTATGCAAATCCAGATTCAGTAGATTTTCCTGTAGTTTACCTTGAATCAGACCTCTCACCTTCATTGACAAGAAGAAGCATCATGGTATCTGACCCTGACCCTGCAACAACCTTTGACCTCTTAAGGTCTTCATACGCAAGTGGCCTTAATTGCAGCAATAACTTCTCAGATCTGCTCTCTGAACACCCAAAGCAAGAACAAGAACTTCAAGAACCAACAATCTTCACCAATCTCTCATTCAATATGGTTAACAAATCCTTGTCTCCTGAAAGCATCTCTGCTGCCACTGATCACTTGACGAGGTATTCT
The DNA here is from genome assembly GCA_012411365.1 of Ameiurus melas. Lineage (NCBI taxonomy): Eukaryota > Metazoa > Chordata > Actinopteri > Siluriformes > Ictaluridae > Ameiurus > Ameiurus melas. The sequence goes on from CM022753.1 coordinate 22,740,851, forward strand.
TATATTTCTGATCTTTCTCACCGATCTTTGTCTGAAGACCATGAATCAGAAAAGTGCAAAGGAAACCATTTGGAAGCAGATCAACGTGATGAAGAACAATCTGATGAAATCTCAGCTCAAGGACTTGAAACTAACTCTGCAGTGTTTCAGAAGATGTGCTATATATCTGAAGAGAAGGAACCTCATGGTTTTACAGGAAATAATGAGCCTGTGTGTGAGACTGTGATACGTGGAAATGACTTTTACACCATTACATCAATTAACAATAATTTGTATGAGTCAGTTAGCAGGAAATATTCACAAGATGATGGAAATGCAGTGACATTAAATGCAGAAGAGAAACTTACAAGAATGCAGGAAAGTGATATGGTAGAACCAAGAACATTTCAAAGTGAGGACATGCTTGGATCTTTTTCCATCACTACGATGAGAATGGATAATGTTGAAGAAAAGACATTTGGCCTGGAACAAGTGTTTCTCAGGGATGAAGTACAATTAAGTGCAGAAAGTGAGGCACCACCAGGTGAAGTTGACCAACAGCTTGATGAGCTTGCTATTATTAAACCAGACATGCCAGTTCTGCAAGTGTTTGTGCTTGAGGAATGTGTCGTTGCCCCTCCCATCAGTATGCACGATGAAGTGTCAGTCACAGACTACAAGACAGAAACGCACCTGTATGTCAAGGCTGGGTCATGCCACTCCCAGGAGTCAGGATCTCCGATACCACAGCAATGGGAGGACTCAACAGAGGGTGGAGTAAACGACAATGTTGTTAGGCTCCATGTGGATATAGACAACATCAATACACCGGAGCCGGAGGCACGATCTGTCACCTATTATCGAGTACCAAGATTTGAGGCTGCTGAGCCACAAGGACTACTAGAGACCAGAGACACTTTCCAACATATTCAAGAGCGACAAAACAGCGCTGATCAAGAGCACCAAGACGTTGTCGAGAATCCCATTCTCCAATCAGAGAACACAGCTGATAGCAGTAGAGATACCTGTGGAATCTTTACGGAAAGAAGCAAGACTCTGGGAGGAATCGTTGTTTGCATCAGAGAGTTTGGTGAGGAAGAGGAAGAGTTGACTAAAGAGAAGACAGTCTCAAACTGTCAGCCTGCACCAGTATACACATCACATGGCCGGTAGGTGTGCTTTTTCTTTCTTTCTTTATTTATTTTTATTTTCTTTGTAGGAATTATGCTCTAAAGTGTGAATAGTTTTTACTGTGGTGGTGCTCCAAAGTGGTGCATTCTCTGAGAATGAAAGCTTGTGTTTCCAGTCTACAGCCACCCTCCCTTCCTGCTCTTCTTACTTTTCATCTTTCTAACTCCGTCACATTCTCTGAGCTTCTTTCCTTTCAGGTTTCTAGACTCTTTTATGACAGTGTCTTTTGGAAATTCTGTCCCACTCCATGACTGTTTGAGGTTTTTGCTTTAGGGGACTGACCTGAGATCAGATTTCTGTGCATCATAATCCTAAATAACAACAATACCTGGTCCACATTATGAAACACTGCTTTCCTTGTTTTGGGTGGAGGACACACCTTATCGCACCTGTACCCTGCCCACCAACAGCTTCATGTCTTTCATGCTGGGTTTCTTAAAACATGGGAGAGGCAGCGATGTGGAATGAATGATATTAGACCATCAGTGCAAAGTGTAACTGATAACTCGTCCTGGAGGTGTGTCTATAATTCATGACATATTTGAGGTTTTCCACAAATGCTGCCCTTTCTTAAAATCTTTTCTTGCCTCAATCAGATTTAGCTTGTCTTTCATCCTTCACTCTGTAGAGTCAATCTTTAAAGCAGGTTGTACTGCTCGACTATCGGCTGCATCACATAGAGGTGCAAATGTTTCTCACATTATTTTGCACGAGTCAGTAATGGTTTATCTAATCTGTAAAACACCACACCTCATTCCAAACTCATTTCACTTTGTTCATTGTGAACTGTCACCAGGTTGCCAAGGGACACTTCTTTTCTTTGAATGCTGTGTCTGTGTATAGCAGGAATGCATGTCTTCAAATCATAATCGTTTTATTAGGCTTTATTGATGGCACTAAAAGCTGTCTGAACAGTTTCAAACCCCTTACTGTATATGCTGCGACATGCATCATTGTCACATTTTATGTTTACGTTTACTCATTAGGTTGAATGTGCTATCAAAAAGTAGAAAGGACACAAATGAGCTGATCCAAACAATCGTCTTGAATGAGTCCTTGTACCAATCCTATGGCATGTGAGCACAGAGGTTTCATATTATCCTCTTCTTATGACCTCTCTCTGTCTGTGTATAGAGACCAATAAAGCTTGGAAGGAAGTAGCAGAGATCGTTGTTTCCTCTGGTGAATATATGTAGCTAGACCAGTACATAGTGTATGTAGCTGTACTAACTAGCTAGCTTTGACAGGTATATGTAGCGACTACTGTTTCTCATCATAACTGAAAAACGCTGGAAACAAACTCTCACTTATGAATCCCTTGTGAATACATTGTGTACTCTCTTGAAGTGAACCTGGTTCCCAGTGTTTCTGTCCACGCTGTTGGAAACAAGAGCTTTGACACAAATTAAATCTGGAATCCTAGCATGCTTTCAAAACGTTCTCCTTTCAAACCCACTGAATGTGCATAATCACATTATTTTATATCGTAAACATGTTGTATTCCAATCAAAAACAAGGGGGCATTTTTCAATATCGTATGGAAGGAGTCTCCAGTGTCAGTACTTTGTAACAGTCTGAGGTAAAGCTGTAAATTTATGTTTTGCGGTTTCTCATTAACATGACATGCTTTGTTTATTAACTTTAAAAGAGCAAAACAAGAGAGGGTTAAACACACCACTCGTTGTTGATTGTGTGATGCTGTTATAGTAAAACAGTGTTTTATTTTGTTACATAATGACCTAACCCTAAGTGCCAAGAGTAAATTACACTGAAAGACTGGACATGGTCTGGGTATTAAGCTGACATGATGTGTACACTGCAAACACTAACAAACAGTTCATTACTTGAATATAAATGAGTGTAGAACTTGTTCACTGTAAATCCTTTCACTGTAAACGCTGTTATATTTAGCTTTTTTGTACAGCGTAATCTGTCAAGAACCACGAAATGACAGTGTATCGGTAAACAAAAGTGATGATTGTTTGCATTTATTTTCTTCGTACTTGGGCCAAACGTCGTGCTGGTACTTCAGACTTTTCTTGTTCACTTATCTTACCTGTTTAAAAATGACAGTGTAAGTGTGTTTCCTTGTAACTCCAAATCATTATCTAATTATAGTGTTTAAATTCTTATTGCATGTCATTATACAATGCTTTGTTTTTAATAACTGGGAATGTCAGTGTACTTGAATTAAAACTGTATCCTTATTTACCATCCTTTACATAAAATGATGACCACCACACCCACATGGTTAATACACATTTATGGGCAGTAAAAGAATAACTGACCAGAAGAACTCAGGATTTAACCTTGGGGTTCTCAAACATTTTCTGGCAAATGACCCCAAATGGACATTATCCTGTGACGCCCAAACATTGACCACTCTAGATTTCTTAATTTCAGATTTATAATCTAGGAATTTTAAATCCATTCACAGTGAGGATGGTGTTAATGCAGTTACACTTGTTTTTAAATTATTTATTATTATTATTATTATTATTTGTAGATATTTTTGTACGCTATTGTGATTCATGTCCTGCATTCCTGGTTGTGAGACTACAAAATGTCAAAGTTTAAAGTTCTTACATAATGCTTATGTAATAAACTGTAATTGGCAATTTTATTGCAACATGTTTTTTTGTTTTTTTTATTGCTGTAACATTATAAGTCACACCCCGATTTCAAAACTCAGCTGCAGAATGCCAGAATATGGCCTACAAAACACCTAGTAGTGGGGAGAGTTTGCTGTGTGGCTGAATGATCCACTGTACCGAACTGAAAGATCACACTTCTCAAAAAACGATCTCATATTTCATTGAGTAATTACTTTAACTGAGTAATTTTGTGCTTGCATGAGCCTCAGTAGCAACAGACATCTCATTAACACAGGTGGAAGCGTACATGAGTTATGTGTAAATTATAAATTATCATAAAAATCGTTATTTATTGTTTATTACTAAAAATTAAAAGTGTAGTGTTGTTTTTCTATTTTAGGTCCAAACAATTAACCAGTCCTGTCATGTTTGTACTTAATTGTTTAATAGCTATTAAATGTTTAAAACCTCATAAATGCTTAATAAGTGTTAGAGCTGTTGGGAACAGGACAGAGAGATATGATGATATAATACTGTGATAAACTACATTATGTCCTGACACACTTTTCTTAGATCCTTTTTTAGGATTATATTTATTTTTTATGAATTTTTAATAATAGTTACATTTTCCGATTGGTCCTTGGCTCCTCTTCTGACTATTCTTCTCACTGCCTGGTCAGAAATCTTGCGAGGAGCTGCTGTGTGTGGCCGGTTGACGATGGAGTGATGCTGCTTACACTTGCTTACACTTGTGGATAATCTCCCCAGTGGCGCTTACTGGAAGTTTTTAAATGTGTCTGTATCCAATTCAATTGATATGTTTTGCAACAATAATGTTGTGAAGGTCTTGGGAGAGCTCGTTGCTTTTACCCATCATGAGATGTTTATGTGCCACCTTGGTTAAAAAAAAAAAACAAGTATTTTTAATAGACCATCAATTTACTAAGCCAGCTTTTTCCTAGCACATTCAATACTTTAGATAGATAGATAAAATGGAAATTTACATTTATTCAATTTGCAGATGCTTTTATAGAAAGTGACTTACAAATGAGGAAATACAAGCAAAGTGATATATATCAAGCAGAGAACAACATGTAGTGCCACTATACAAGATCTTTTAATTGAGTTCTAGAAAAGCAAAGTGCACAGAGTAGAAGTGTAAGAGCCAGAGTAATATATTTATTTTGTTTTCCAAAAGATAATGTGGGGTTGATATTTTAGGGTTTAGATGAATGTTCACAGAAGACGTGGGTCTTTAGCTGTTTTTTTGAAGATAGTGACAAATTCTGTGGTGCGGATTGAGTTTGGAAGTTCATTCCAGCAGTGAGTGAGAGATAGTGTGAAGGTTCTGTAAAGGGGAAAAAAAAAAAAAAATGTATATATATATATATATATATATATATATATATATATATGTGTGTGTATGTATATTATAATATATATATAATAATATAATATAAATATATATATATATATATTATAATATATATATAATAATATAATATATATATATATATGTATATGTATATGTATATGTATATGTATATATATATGTATATATATATATATATATATATATATATATATATATATATATATATATATATAATATATAAAATTATATACAGTGCATCCGGTTTTCCCACATTTTTCTTATGTTACGGCCTTATTCCAAAATGGATTAAATTCATTATTTTTCTTTAAAATTCTATAAACAATACCCCATAATGACAACTTGAAAGAGGTATGTTTGAAATCTTTGCAAATGTATTAAAAATAAAACAAAAAATGCACATTTACATAAGTATTTACAGCCTTTGCCTTGACACTCAAATTGAGCTCAGGTGCATCCTGTTTCCACTGATCATCCTTGAGATGTTCCTACAACTTGATTGGTGTCCACCTGTGGTAAATTCAGATTGGACATGATTTGGAAAGGCACACACCTGTCTATATAAGGTCCCACGGTTAAAATTGCATGTCAGAGCATGAACCTAGCCCTGAAATCCAAGGAATTGTCTGTAGACCTCCGAGACAGGATTGTTTCAAGGCACGGATCTGAGGAAGGGTACAAAACACTTCTACAGCATTGAAGGTCCCAATGAGCACAGTGGCCTCCATCATCCATAAATGGAAGAAGTCTGGGACCACCAGGACTCTTCCTAGAGCTGGCTGCCCAGCCAAACTGAGCGATCGGGGGAGAAAGCCTTAGTCGGGGAGCTGACCAAAAACCAGATGGTCACTCTGACAGAGCTCCATCATGTCTCTGTGGAGAGAGGAGAACCTTCCAGAAGAACAACCCTCTCTGCAGAACTCCATCAATCAGGCCTTAATGGTAGATTGGCCAGATAGAGGCCACTCTTCAGTAAAAGGCACATGACAGCCCGCCTGGAGTTTGCCAAAAGACACCTGAAGGAGACTCAGATCAAAGATTGAACAAAGATTGAACTCTTTGGCCTGAATGGCAAGCGTCATGTCTGGAGGAAACCAGGCACCACTCATCACCTGGATAATACCATCCCTAGAGTGAAGCATGGTGGTGGCAGCATCATGCTGTGGGGATCTTTTTCAGCTGCAGGAACTGGGAGACTAGTCAGGATCGAGGGAAGGATGAATGCAGCAATGTACGGAGACATCCTTGATGAAAACCTGCTCCAGAGCGCTCTGGACCTCAGAATGGGGCGAAGGTTCATCTTCCAACAGGACCATGACCCTAAGCACACAGCCAAGATAATAAAGGAGTGGCTACAGGACAACTCTGTGAATGTCCTTGAGTGGCCCAGACAGAGCCCAGACTTGAACCCGATTGGACATCTCTGGAGAGATCTGAAAATGGCTGTGCACCGACTCTCCCCATCCAACCTGATGGAGCTTGAGAGGTCCTGCAAAGAAGAATTGGAGAAACTGCCCAAAAATAGGTGTGCCAAGCTTGTAGCATCATTCTCAAAAAGACTTGAGGCTGTTATTGGTGCCAAAGGTGCTTCAACTAAGTATTGAGCAAAGGCTGTGAATACTTATGTAAATGTGCTTTTTTGTTGTTTTTTATTTTTAATAAATTTGCGGAAGTGAAGCACTGTGAATACTTTCCGGATGCACTATGTATGTATGGATGGATGGATGGATGGATGGTTATGGACGAAATTATTGGCACCCCTGGAACTTTTCCAGAAAATGCACCATTTCTCTCAGAAAAGTGTTGCAATGACAAATGTTTTGGTATACACATGTTTATTACCTTTAAGTGCGTTGGAACAGCACAAAAAAGCAGAAAGAAAGGCAAATTTGACATCATTTTACACAAAACTCAAAAATTAGGTCGGACAAAATTTTTGGCACCCTCGGTCTCCTGCCATAGCACTTCTTCTCATTCAGATGATGACGTATGGTTCGAGCTGACACTGATGCACCCTGAGTCTGCAGGACAGACTGAATTTGCGTGGAAGTTGACTGAGGTTGTTTACCCACCGTTCGAACTATCCTGCGTTGCATTCTTTCATCAATTTTTCTCTTCTGTCCACGTCCAGGGAGATTTGCCACAGTTCCATGGGTTATAAACTTCTTGATTATATTGCGCACAGTGGACAAAGGAACTTTAAAATCTCTGGAGATTGAGTTGTAACCTTGAGATTGTTGATATTTTTCCACAATTTTGCTTCTTAAGTCCTCAGACAATTCTCGGCTTTTCTTTCTCTTCTCCATGCTTGGTGTGGCACACACAGGCACACAGCACAAAGGTTGAGCCAACTTTTATACACTCTAACTGGCTTCAGTTTTGATTTCTATATTGCCAGCACCTGTTACTTGCCACAGGTGAGTTTAAATGAACATCACATGCTTGAAATGAAATTATTTACCCACAGTTTTAATAGGGTGCCAATGATTTTGTCCAGTCCATTTTGGGAGTTTTGTGTAAAATGATGTCAAATTTGCCTTTTTTCTTCTGCTTTTTTGTGCTGTTCCAATGCACTTAAAGGTAATAAACTTGTGTATACCAAAACATTTGTCATTGCAACACTTTTCTGGGAGAAATGGTGCATTTTCTGGAAAAGTTCCAGGGGTGCCAATAATTTAGTCCATGACACTGTGTGTGTGTGTGTGTGTGTGTGTGTATATATATATATATATATATATATATATATATATATATATATATATATATATATATATATATATAAGTGTATGTGTATATATGTGTGTATAACATACACACACACAATATATAATATATATAAAAATATACACACACACAATATATAAAAAAAATAAATATGTAAATAGACCATTTCAATGAAAAAACAATGAGAAATTTTATCACTAAAAATTTAACTTGGGTTTCTTTATCATGGCGCAAATGATTTATTCTTATGTCATTATTGCCATAAATACACTGATGCCAGCAGGGTGACAACTGACTTTTCAGTGGTGGAAAAAAAAAGTTTGTTTGTACAACAAGGAATTCTTATCATGTTTGCTGTTCTGAAACTGGTCAGGCGAGAGCGGGGGGTGAGGTGGAGAGGGGAAAGACACAGAGAGAGTGAGAAAGAGGGAGAGTCAGAGATAGACACACCCAGAGAGGGACAGATGGACAGACACAGAGAGGGGAGAGAGAGAGAGAGAGAGAGAGAGAGAGACCGAGAGAAAGACACAGACTCAGTGAGAGAGGGTGAGACAGACAGAGAGACAGACAGACACACACAGAGGGAGAGACAGGGAGAGTGAGACAGAGGGTAAGACAGAGAATGCTGAGTGTTCTGAACAGACCAAAAATTAAATGAATAGAATGTTTTCTTCATCTCGAGTGTTATCACTCAGCCAAGATGGTTTTTTTGTGTCAGAAGTTTGCTTCTTTAGTTTTGTACAGAGATGATGATCATGCAGGAGATGAGGAAGATGAGATAAAGATGAAAAGTAAACTATTAATTTACTGAATGTGCTAAACCTGGAGAACATCAGGTTTTTTGACTTTATTTTGACGGCATTTTGACTGAGGGAAGAAACCCGAGGAAACCTCCACAGCACGGGGAGAACAAGAAAACTCTGCACACACAGGGTCGTGCCAAAGTGGATATTTAAATAATGTTTTTTAAATAAATTGGGGTGCTCACTCACCTGATCACACTGAACTCTAAATTCACCTCCAAATTGAACTGCTAATCCTAGAGATTTACATACTTTTTCCACTCACAGATATGTAATAGTATACTATTTTTGTCTTATTTATTTAATTGGGTTCTCTTTAGTCGGAGCACATTGGCTTAGCGGTTAGTATGATTGCCTCAAAAACCTCCAGGGTCGAGGGCTTGATTCCCGCCACGGCCCTGTGTGCGGTTTCCTCCCCTAGTTCAAAGACATGCATGGTAGGCTGATTGGCATGTCCAAAGTGTCCGTAGTGTGTGAATGTGTGTGCAATTGTGCCCTGCGATGGATTGGCACACCGTCCATAGTGTACCCCACCTTGTGCCTGATGCTCCCTGAGATAAGCTCCAGGATCCCCGTGACCCTGAGAAAGGAGTAAACGGTAGAGGATGGATGGATGGATGCATGGATGTTATAGAAGATGGATAGATGTACAGATAGATGGATTATTGAAGGTTGTAATAATTTTGCCTCTGCCCACCAGAGGGCGCACGTGTGCCATTCTTTAGAGTTTTGATTGGATTAACAAAATAATAATAAAAATAATAATAATTAAACTCCCAGTGTGGAACATAAACACATCTTATAAATATAACTTGCTTTCTGTTTCTGCTTGCTACAGTGGATAGTTAAATAAAAATTCTGATTCCCCCATGAGTTCAAATTTAATGTTTGTAAATAGTTTTTTTTTTTTTACATTTATTTGTGTTACAGATTTTGTACAGCAACTACATACATTCAACCCAAATAAATAAATAAATAAATAAATAAATAAATAAATAAATAAATAAATAAATACAAATAACTGACTGCTTTATATTTGAGATATATTCACTAGTAAATGCTGTTTTAAAAAATTCACATGTCCTGTTAAAGCCATATATTTTTAAATATGTAAATTACAAATAAAAATATCCTGTATTTCTACATAACTTTCTTCTCTGTAAGTGTGTAAATGCTTTAACCCATCACCACTTGGTGTGTGAATCATGAATGGAAAATCCTGAAAATGTGATAATTATCTATAATAATCTATAATGTAGCTATATTGTCCATCAATCCATCCATCCATCCATCCATCCATCCTCAACCGCATATTCCTTTTCAGGGTCACGGGGAATCGGTAGACATCGGGCACAAGGCAGGGTACACCCTGGACAGGGTGCCAGTCCATCGCAGGGCAATCACATATACACTCACACCCCCATTCATATGGTCAATTTAGACACGCCAATCAGCCTACCATGCATGTCTTTGGACTGAGGGAGGAAACCGGATTACCCGGAGAAAACCCCCGCAGCACAGGGAGAGCATGCAAACTCCGCACACACACATTCCTGGCAGGAATCGAGCCAATCCCAGGGAGCATCAGGCACAAGGCGGAGTACACTATACACAATCGCACACACATTCACACACCCTTTCATACACTACGGACACTTTGGACATGCAAATCAGCCTACCATGCATGTCCCCGGACCCTGGAGGTGTGAGGCGAACGTGCTAACCACTAAGCCACCGTGCGCCCCAGCTATATTGTGTTTAATAACAATAATGATAATAACAATAATAATAATAATAATGTATTTAGCTTCTAAATTCACATTCCCTTCATACTTACAAATGAGACATTTTGAAGAAAGACGAGAGAAGCTGTAGAACCGTTCTGAATGCATCACTGGTGTTTATGTGGGATATTTTTCAGAATTCTTCTGTTCTCGGCTGACCTCATTATCATTATCTTCTCCACGTATTCGGAAAGCCATACTAGGGTCCTGTGGAGCTGTTGTGTAGCCAAAATGAACTTCACACCATCAAACCTGTACAATTACACTGGTGCTTGAAAGTTTGTAAACCCTTTTTCTGAGGTCCTCAAAATCTCCTTTGTTTGTGCCATGATACACTTCAGTTGTGAAGATCAGATTTTGATAGATCCCTGTTCTTTTAAATAAAAAGTGCCTGATTGAAAACACCGGACTCTAATTTCACCTTCAAATTAACTGCTAATCCTAGAGGTTCACATACTTTTTCTACTTTTTCTTGTCTTATTTGTTTAATTGGGTTCTCTTTATCTACTTTTAGGACTTGTGTGAAAATCTAATGATGTTTTAGGTCATAGTTATTCAGAAATATAGAAACAAACTTTCAGTATGACATGCTCATGGATGGATGTCAGACAGTAGTAGAAGCAGGCATGGTGTTCAATGTTTCTTTTAATTCTCTTATCAGAAATGTATTGCTATAAAATGAGAGCATTTACCTTATAAAACCAGATATACTCTTCTTTTCCTCCAACTGCAGTTAAACTTCCACCTGCTGTCACTCTGATAAGGTCGGATTTCTGTCACTGTGCTGTGCAGTTTAATCTAAAGTTAACCTTGAAAAACTCCACATTGTGTTAATGCAGAGGAATTTGAAAATGTTTGGGTAGAAATTTTAATTACATTCAGGATACCTAGCTGGCTAGTACCTTACAAACAGAAATGGGGAAAAAGTATGATCCTGGTAAGTTAATCCTGTTAACATCCTGATTAACCAAACCAAATGAAGCATTCGTATTGATGATGAATCCTTTTATGATGAATCCTTTGACCTTCTATGTTATTTGATAAATGCTGTATATGTCTCATGTTAACCAGCCAGATGAATAAGCATTTGGAAATGTCATAAAATATTCCAGAAGGTTCGAACCTGAAATCTTAGATCTTCCCGCTTTAACACACCTACAAAACCTGAAATTTTTCTAGATAATTAAGTCAGACATGCTAGAGCAGGAAAATCATCAAGCTCTGCTTCTTATTTGCATTCTACAGGGTGTCCCGAAAGTCTCCATATAAAGGGAAATTAATACTTTGTAGCAAAATGTAACTTTATTTACATAACATCCTCTACATCATCTCCATTTATTTGTGAGTCGTCTCTCCACCAGTTTGGCAACAGCGTGATGTGTGGTGTGCTTGCCATATTGCCTGTTAAAGTGCATCACAACCTTGAAACAACTTCCTGATCCAGCCCCGAGCATGATTTCACTATGTTCATATTTTGTCAAACGCATTTTTAAAGGCTATCTGAAAAAAATCTAAAAATGTATGTATTTATTATTTAAATGTATGTATCTATTATTTATTATTATTATTATTATTATTATTATTTAAACTAAGTATGAAACATTCTGCTAAAAATTGTTCAGTTCCATTATGTATGGGTACTATTGTTTATGAATCACATATATTCAATTCCCAGTCACGTTTCAGAAACATCTACTGCTGGGATCCCCCCATTTTAAACTGGAAATAAACCAATTTTTTGAATTTTAAAAAATTTTAAACCAAGAATAATTACAAAGAGAAAGTATTATGAAGAGAAATATTGAAGATTCTGCACTATTGTAAGCTCATAAATTCCTTTGTTCAAAAGGTTGTAATTTCATCGAGTCTTCACTCAAGCATGTGTTCTCTCAAGCATATGGTACTCTGGTGGATGCGATATGATGTTTTCTATTTTTGTAGTATTAACATGTCTTTCTTTCTCCTTCTGTTTTTCTGTTTTCCTTCTGTTCTAGGTTCCCTCATGCTGTCTCTCTTCTCAGCACAGTAATCGAAGAGTCTGACGCCGAGATTCCCGTAGAAACTTGTCCTGAATCAGATACAGACATGAGTGTTTCTCATGTTGGGGTGCTGAGCACCACATTAACTCTGAGGCCCAAAGTGTCTCGGGAAGGACAAGAAGATGGCAAAAAAGTGCACAAGGTGTCGCTGGTGAACAACAGCAGCACCACAAACAGCTCCGCACTTCATGGACATGTAGTGGATGAATTCAAAACCGGGGTTAGAAATGACACCTTGGACAGTGGAACCAGACTTGAGGTGGTCGATGACTGGAAGCTGAGACACGACCATAGTTTTGAAGAAGAATCGAGATGTGTTTTAACCGACAGATCGGAATCTGAGGTTTCAGGCAGCATACACCTGTATTCTTCACTCTCCAGCAGCTCAGAGTATGAACCAACCGTGCGCTCCTCCCTCTCCCTCTCTTCTGAGCGAGAGTGGGAATCCCTCCCATCAGCCGTCTCCTTGGACACAGTGGGTAGCCACGGTAACACTATACGGTGGAATGCGAGGAGCGAAGTCCAGGTGAGCAGTGAGAGCCAGACAGGTGGGAGGAGCTGGGCGGAGCTTGCTGAACCTGCTGAGGAGAGTGAGGTGAAAAGAGACGAAGAAATAACAAACACAGACTCCAATTACAGCACAGAGGAGACTGACGGATTTTTCTCCGGCGTCTTCAAGGCGACTCGAGTGGATCTTTCCTCTACTGACGCCGAGCCAGAAACCCCAACACTCACCTCTCCACATGACTTGGACACCCTGGTAGACACACTGAAAAGCATGGCGCTTCCTGTTCGACACCGGTCCCTACGCAGCACCTCTGGTCTGCCTTTCTTGTCTCTTCCACCGATTGTTGAAGATGCAACTAGCACTGCTGCTCCTGAGATTGAGGTTTCCGGAATCTCCAGCCAGACTGCACCTGCCGAACCTTTCAACAGCCTGCCACTCGACTTGGGGTTGAACTGGAGCACCGCCAAAGAAATGCGTTCTCCTCTGGCAATGATGAGCATGCTAAAGGAGCAGCAGGGTCAGGATACACAGGAACGCACTCTTATTTTACCGTCGAGAGCTTCAGCTCTCAATAGCATAATAATGCGCAAGAACTCACTTCCCAACCTCAACCTGGATGAGGGATCTCAAGTAAACGGTTTTATCAGAACCTCACGCCTGGACCACAGCCTGCTGTTTTCCAATTACCGTTCCGAACAGAGGGAAGAGAACAGCAAGCCATCAGGTCACCGGTCTCTCTTCCGAGCAGCCTCTTTGCCTGAGGTTAGCTCCGGACACGACTACCAAAGCAAGTTTTCCACGGGACCGAACTCGCTGGGGTCTACAGGGTCCAGTTATGAGCTGTCCTTCCTCACGTCATCCCCAAGCTCCCTTCCAGGGTTGACCGAGACGTCTCACATCAGCAGGAGCCCTTTGGTCATCCGCAGCCCCACTCCTGAGAGTCCTACCTCCAACAACACACCTCCTGTGTTGCACAGCCTTTCACTAGAATCACTGGTTAAATCCCCAAGCATGCAGCAGAGCCTTAGCATTGGCACGTCTTCCCATGAATTGCCTGTCCGTAATGGCGTCAGAAACAATTTCGGTGTCATCCAGGAGCCTAGACCAGACAGGGACCTGCTGGCAAAGTACAAAGCGTTCCCAGATGCCTATGTAAGTAGTCTTTGAGATTGTGGAATGGTAGACAAATTTGTGTCTGATGTGACTTCTTTAAAGTTTAAATATTAACAATGTCATGTTAAATGACTTTTTAGCAGCAGATCAATTCTTGTTTGCAGTTCTTGAGTCACTAGGTTTCATCTAGCTGGGTAAATTTTGAGAAAAAGACATTTGGGGATTTTCCTTTTCCTCCAAATCAAGGTCCTGCTGTGATACTGTAGAGCACAGGCAGAGAAAAGAACACCTCAGAGAAAAGGGATTACAATCGAGTCTCAGAGACTCGTATCCATTACCTCAGGCCTCATGCAGGATTCACATTTCTGCTTTTCTTCTAAAGTGGACTAGCTTTCTTGTCTTCCTGTCTCTCACAGCGCTAGTCCTGTCTGCTTTGTAGTTTAGTGACTGTAAAGTCAAATATCTTGACAACAATTGCCCTGATGCCTGAAGGATGTTGACAGTTATGTGTACTTCTACACGCACACACTTCATTGCAGGCTTTGTGTACACAAAGTAAATATATTACATACACACAGTCTAGGATGTGTAGGCATGGACTTATGATGCAAATTCCAGAAGAAATCTGCAGTTTTTAAATGGTTGTAATGGTTCATTAGACAGTTGTGTTTTTGTCATTTTGACCCAATTCTCATGAGAATTCCCGAGAAATTCATGAGCACTGCTAGGCCTACAAACCACGGATCTCATGATGAGACTATTTTGAAATAAAAATAAAGCTTTTGTAATAATAAAGGTTACTATTTCTACTACTACTACTACTACTACTACTACTAATAATAATAATCATCATCATCATCATCATCACTATAAAGTAGTGTTGATGTCTTTTACAAAAAGACAGCAAAACATTTATTATGAAAAGTTGCACGTAAATAAATAAATCATGAAGATTGAGTCTGTAAAAATCTGTATTTAGCTGCTTTTTAAAATTATACTGTAGCGAATGTCTCAATACTTTATTATAAATCTGATTTGGGGGTGGGGTTAGGGGTGAGCTCAGTGTGTGATGTCATTATAATGGTCGGCAACTTTGGAGCAAGAGAATGTCTGTGATAATTTGGTTAGCTAGCTAGGTATATCAGCTAATGTTAGCGATGAAATGATCGTGGTTGTCACGGTAACATTGAAATCTGTTTTGATAGCACTTTGGCAATTTTGTTTGACTTTGTTAAATAAGGAGAATATGAGAAAGTAAATTGAGCTTCTGAGACTGAAATCTCACTCATGTGAGCTAGTTTTCTAGAAAGTTATGTAACCAGTTGGGTAACTTAGCTAACTTTAGTGCTTGTAGGAAGTTAGGGTTAGCAGGGGGATTATGGGGCATTACCATATTTGCGTCATGTATATTTATAAATGTGTCATTTGTCATGGGTGCCTTGGTTATTTTACCGCTGTTGTGTTTTGTTCAATGCACTTTGGCATTACAGTTTTTCACATTTATTTCGTGCGTATGTTTTCTTACACAGGAATTTTATCTTGCCATCCAATAAAAGAAAAAAAAACTGGTTTGACAGAATTGAATCTGCAGATCTTTCTGAAGAATTTTCATCGTGTGTGATGTTTGTAAACACTTCTTGTGAATTGTTTAAAAGAGCACGAGATATATAGAGAACATTGTACGGGAGGAATTTTAATAAAAATTTTATTTTTGATCAGTGTTGATATGAAATCACACTTGGACACACCCAGTCATCAACGAGTATGTGTTACTATTTGAATAAAAGTTGGAGGAACGGGAGGAACCTTCCATGTCTCACAGACATTAAATGCAATTATAAATGGATAGAAAATATGCTGTCATTCTTTAACAAATCATAAAGTGTAATCATCTGCAAATTGTTGTATTTTGAAGAGGAATTAAACAGATCAGAAGGTACTAGTTTATGAGGAAAATAAATTTCCTGTCACCTCAGAAGTCAACTGTCGTGATGAAGCACTGCTGCTGTCATTTTAGCAATCATGGGAATCAGCTAAATTCTCACTCGTCATTTACAATACACTTGTTCATTTGGCAGGCACTTTTATCCAAAGTCATTTGCAAGTGAAGCGAAATCTAATCGAGCACAAAGCTGTTCATTCAAACTGTTTCGCTCGAGGGACGTGTGCTGGTCCAACGTCCTGGCCCTGAAAGTGAACTTCATATTTTTTAACCCTTGAAGTCCTGAAGGAGAGCTAAAGAGTAAAATGTCTCTTTAGAGAAAGAGGACTTGTGAAAAGCTGTCTCTGGTCCTACTGAATATCAGTGAAATTATGTAGCTGAAGGCAGTAAAACATGTCTCTGCATTTCATAGTAGCTCTGAACAAAACTGACTGGGTTCTTCAAGCTCTTTTTTTGGAGTGTACTCCTAAAAATTTGTCCATATAAGAAAAAAACAACATTTACAAATTGCTTAAACTCACTATTTGTAATAAATGTAGCTTATTTTGGTGCTGAATTGGCATTTTATCAGCACCCGTCAATCAGCATGCTGTAGAGTGATTTGTGACCGTGGAATTCCTGCACAGCATCTGTTTAAGTCTCTCAGGCAATCCAAAGGTCATGTGATATGTGGGTTTGTATGTTTTGCAATCAGGAACACGCTTTAATCAAACAGACGTTTGGCGGATAATTTCTGAGTTCTAGCTGTCACTCCTGCTTTTGTAACCACAGCTCAGTGAACATGCAAAGAATTCTGCCTGAGTGTCTAAGAAAACATGGCCTCTCCTTATTAAACCACACACACACACACACACAAACATAGTCATTAGTCATGCATAATTATGTCAAATAATGTGTGTTAAGATATTAAGATATGACCGAAGGACAACCAAAAGCCTGGACACACCAGAGAAAACATGTGGGGAAAAATGTATAAAAATCCTGTGTGGAGTTTTCCAAAAAGAATTATGTTTGAGCGTCAGCAAACTTGTAAAAACTGTTCTGTGGTCTGATGAGACTGAAATGAAACTTTCTGGACTTGGCCCATAGCATTACATTTGGCACAAACCCAAAACTGAGAACGCCATGTTCTTGTGAAGCATGGTGGTAGTTCCATCGTGTTCATATGAGTGCTTATGCAGTCACTCAACTTTTTTTTCCAAATAATTTTGCAAACTATAGACTTTTTCTTCACCCACTTCAATATTACAGTCTATTTAATATGGAAAAGTTTACTTAAATTGAAAAAGTTCAGGGGGAGGGAAATATAGCACTGTATTATACAAAACATACACCTTTATCATAATGGTGTGTTAAGACAACCCAGTTTATTTTATTTATATGATTAACAATTTGTAAATGTACGCTGTTTCACCGACTCAGATATGAAACGACTTAAAAATGGTACAGTTTTATAAACAAACAAACAAACAAACAAAAACACCAACAAATCTATAATTACACAATGTGAAAATGTGAAAAAGGTTGTTTATGTATTTGTGTGTAAAGTCTCTAAACCTTTTCCTTCTGCAGCTCACTAAAGAGAAAGAACATGGCAAACTGAACCCTCGACCTGGGAAGGTGAGTCTATAAACTAACATACTGTACGCACCTCTATACACTAACGTACGCACCTCTATACCCTAACATAAGCACCTCTATACACTAACATACGCACCTGTATACCCTAACATAAGCACCTCTATATACTAACGTATACACTAATGTACGCACCTCTATACACTAACGTGCACACCTCGATACACTAACGTATACACTAATGTACGCACCTCTATACCCTAACATAAGCACCTCTATGCACTAACATACACACCTCTATACCCTAACATAAGCACCCCTATGCACTAACATACACACCTCTATACCCTAACATAAGCACCTCTATACACTAACATACGCACCTCTATACCCTAACATAAGCACCTCTATACACTAACATACACACCTCTATACCCTAACATAAGCACCTCTATACACTAACATACGCACCTCTATACCCTAACATAAGCACCTCTATACACTAACATACACACCTCTATACCCTAACATAAGCACCTCTATACACTAACATATGCACCTCTATACCCTAACATAGACACCTCTATATGCTAACATATGTACCTCTGTACACTAACGTGCACACCTCGATACACTAACGTATACACTAATGTATGCACCTCTATACTCTAACATAAGCACCTCTATACACTAACATACGCACCTCTATACCCTAACATAAGCACCCCTATGCACTAACATACACACCTCTATACCTTAACATAAGCACCCCTATGCACTAACATACACACCTCTATACCCTAACATAAGCACCTCTATACACTAACATACGCACCTCTATACCCTAACATAAGCACCTCTATACACTAACATACACACCTCTATACCCTAACATAAGCACCTCTATACACTAACATATGCACCTCTATACCCTAACATAGACACCTCTATATGCTAACATATGTACCTCTGTACACTAATGTACACACCTCTATACGCTAACGTACACACCTCTATACGCTAATTTTCACACCTCTATATGCTAACCTATGTACCTCTAAATGCTAATGTTCGCACCTCTGTACGCTAATGTGCATACTTCTTTTTCAATGAAGATTATATTTCAAATTGATATTACATAGTGTGATGTGTTTTTTTAATTAAATTTTATGTTTTTTAATGATTTAAAAGTTTGACCTTTAGAGCAGAAACATTTATTTTTCCTAATTGTTTCTCACACATATGTTTTTAGACATATATTTCTTTAATCCTGATCAACCATGAATTAAAGGTCAGACCTGTTCCGACAAGCGGATCATTTCTGACCTTTACAGTCCTGACATTAAAAACACCTCACATTCCTGCTCTGTTTAAACACATAATTTCCAGTCTAACGCTCTAATCACTGAGTAATGTAGCGTCTAATCTAATCTGTAACACCATCACACTGCTCTATTCCTTTCATTACACTTCTGAGTTTCAAGGTTTTTTTAAAAGTACAAACAAGAAAGAAATTAATTAATTAATTAATTACTTTAAGTTAAGTTAAACACATTTCTTCATACCAGTGATGTAAAAATAAACACACCCACACTGTCTGTAGATATTCTGTGAAAACTGCAGTAAAGCAGAGGCATTGATCTACATGTAGATCAAATGTCTTTAGTATTGTTTTTCAGTATAATGATAAATGAATACAATTAATTAATTTTAATTATTATTAATTTTTTTTCTGTATAGCGCTTTTAACAGTGAACACTGTCTCTAAGGAACTTTACAAAAAACAGATGTAGATATAGCTCCCTCATGACGGTGGTGAAACCTTGAAAGGGCTTGGAAGGGAACACCAGATAGTGTGATTACAAATTATTACATTTCTACACCTGTATACAGTAGAGTCAAGTAGTGCTAGGTGTGAGTAAATGATCCTTGGTATGAGCATCAGTGTTTTAATGATCTCAGTAGAGGTTTAGCTTTAAGTCTGTCGTATCCAAGTGAAGTTATTGACTGTAAATCTGTGTAAACTGTTTATAGCAGAGGCTCTCAAACTTTTGTAACTAGAGCCCCCCTAAGCCTCTCCCAGTCATAGTTTATGACTTTTATAAAACTATGTAATGGACCATTATGGAACATGATTGATCAAGAATGTTTCTGAACACTATAACTTTTTTGAACAAGAGAACTAGGTTGTAATAATGTGAACTATGTTACATGTAAAACATGTTGCATTCCATTCGTCTTGCGTTCTACAAACATTCGCATATGGATGATGTAAATTGGGAGAAAGGGCGCGTCTCGTTATCCAGGACGTTGCTAAGTCTCTGGCTCTCAGCCTCTCACTGAACAGAGCAAACGCAGAGAGAGGTAGGGCAGCAGGAAAGGAAGACCTCACTCTTGCAGGACAGTACTGGAGACATTCGGAAAGTTGGTAAGGTTTGTCCAAAAAGTCACTAGATTTGTTTCTAGGTGCTTTAAAAAAAAAAGTTACTAAAGGGGACTGAAAAGTCGGTAAGTTGGCAACACTGGTCTGCACTGACAGCTAGTAAAAGGCAGGCTAAACTCCGCCTCTCCCCAGCAAAAAGAAAATGCAGAAGGAGAGGGATCGTGGGGTTTTTCATTTAGGTACATTCTATTCGAAAAGCAAAAATACACAAAAAATATGAAAATACACAAAATATCCAAATGATGCCTTGTTGTGTTGTTTTCTTGAAAAATTTTGCGCCCCCTTCCGATCTCTCCGCGCCCCCAGTGAGGCGTACCCCCATGGTTGAGAACCATTGGTTCATAGCAAGTGTAATTATTAGAATATGAAAGAGAGACCATCTACAGCTATCATTAGGGTGTCTGTATGTGGAACCATCCACAGCCATCTCATGGCAAACTGCAGGCTTTATGTATAACTTTCATTCTGTGGCATAATGTGTTTTTTAACCTTTAGAGCAGAAATGTTTCTTTTATCGCCTCTCAAACATATTTCTTTAATCCTGACCAACCCCGAATTAAAGGTCAGACCTGTTCCTACAAGCATTAAGAGCACCTCACACTCCTGCTCTGTTTAAACACATAGTTACCTGACTAACGCTCCATTCACTGACTAATATGTTCTGATCGGAATGCCATCACACTGCTCTATTCCCTGTCATTCCACTTCTGCGTTTCAATGTTTTATTTAAAATAAAATCAAGAAAGAATATTTTATAAAAAGTGATTTGGGTGCAAGACTTTATAGCATTTATAGATATACAAAAGCCAGTAGATATTACTAGCTATCACGATGTGTTAGCGTGTCCGCCATTTCGAAAAGATCCAAATGAAATTATTTCATAATGTGGATCGATGGAGAGATGTGTTAAATCCATCTTGATAAAATCATCAATAACTCTCTTTTTTTTATTCATCTGTGTTTTATAAAATTTGCTTTGTTATAAACTTCACAAATTTCTGTATATTGCAGGCAATGTAAACATAAACACACCCATACTGTCCATGTCCTGATTGCTGGAAAACCTTTAGTGCAGATAAATATAGATAAGGACAAAAATTATCCTAAAAACCTTTTAGTTCCGATTGATTGTTTTTAAACGTATCTATTAGACATGCACCGATACAAAATTTCTACCGAAAGCCGATTATTCAGAGTGATAACGGCCAATATCGACACCAATAATTTGGTGGTTCTGCCTTCAACAAGTTGTTTTGCAGTAACTGGTCTCATAAACAGAAAACACATCACTAAAATTAACATTAACTAAACAATAACTAAATTCTGAAGATTAAATTAAGATTTCTTAACTTATTGAATATTATTAATTCATTAACATTAACTGAATTCTAAAAAAAAAAAACCCTCCTATCTCACATTCACTCACCACAAATAAAAGCATTTCTTCTTTATCATTGAACATCAAACTGGTAATATATAATATCAACATTTTTTTTGATGACAACATTTATATTAACATTAATTGGATATGAAACATACTACTCTACAAATATATTTTTCTGTGCAATATATACCTTTTTTGTCAGCTCATCTTCATTTAAATCTTTCAGCGGAGTACTGTTGCTTTAATTCGGCTCGAGCAGCACGGCAAAATAAAATTTTTACTTGATGCCGAAACTCCCGCTTCACTGCTGCAGTGTCCGGTGTAAAAGCACTCATTTATTAACATGCACGCCGAAAAAAATGCACACTGCTTCTGCTCTGTTGCAGCATCCGGTTTAAAATTTTAGTAGTGCAGAGCTTACACACTGTAGTTTTGTTGTCATTGTCACCAGTTTAAATTAGTTCCACAAATGAGACATCATCTTAACACACAGCACAAATTCGATGTGATTTGCTGCCCTCTTTTGATAGACAGTATATAATAGGCCCTGATCATCGTATGTTTTTAAACTATCGGCCGATGGCCAACAGTGTGAAAAATTGCCTTTATCAGCCGATACCGATTATTGACCTATTTATCAGTGCGTCTCTAGTATTGATATATATTTTTAAACCCATTATATGTGTAAAAGCAAAACAACATAATGATAATAAATAAGACTGTAAATAAGAATTATATAATGTCACACTAATTATATTATTACCTTTAAATAAACATTTTGATGATAAATTATGAAGACGAGCCAGCGCACACTCGTTACGTAATGTCCTTGTGTTCAACACAGAACCACAATAGAGGACTGTGTGCTAGTTTACAGGTGTCTCTGCTCACGCTGGCCCTGGTGACCGGAGCCGGTATTGCAGCTACATCTATATTCTTGAGTTTTAGGATTTTTGTTTTTTATTAAAGCTACTAATTTATTACTCTTTATTAGATGCTCATATACAACCGTCCAGGAATGTGTGGACAGAGGATTGAGGTGAATGGAGATGTGATGAACGCTACAGAGTGGGAGTTTCCAGAAACCATCTCCATCAGAGTGGTCCGAGGAGGGTGAGGAACAAATCTCTCTCTCTTTCTCTCACTCACTCACTCACTTTCTCTCTCTCTCTCTCTCTCTCTCTCTCACACACACACACACACACACACACACCACACACATTTATATTTGTAATTATTAGAGTATAAAGTTTCTGTGAGTCCTGATATAAACTGTTTATTTTTTAGAAACTATTTCTATATTCTGATTATTAATGCTTTATAAAGCCTTCATGATGATTTTCTTTTATTATAAATTAATTAGTGATTCATTGTCTTCCAAAACTTGAGATTTTTCTCAGTGAAGTGCCGTGTTGCTGTTTTTGTGTTGCGTTATCACAACAGCTCTGTGAACGTCAAAAAAATGTGTGTTACGATTAGTTTATAAGGCTCGTGAAGAGACAAATGAGACAATGATCCTGCAAAGGCATCATAGGATTAAAATAAGTGGCTTAATCAGGATATTTTAGAGCCAAATTAAATCAGATAAACTCACCAATCATAAATTTTAAATTCTTTGACGTCTCTGTGTAAATATTTTTCTCAGTGTGTGCATAAAAGCTTTTTTAAAAATTATATTAAATGATTTAAAAAACTGTGCTGAACTAAAGGGTAAAAATAAGAAGTAGGCACTAAACTTAAAAACACAAAGGATGTGTGGAAAAAATATATAAATATTTATAAATGATCTGTTTATCTTTATTCAATTTACATATCTTTCAAACAAAATATTGCAGTAGAGATTTAGCTTTAAGTCTGTCGTATCCAAGTGAAGTTATCGACTGTAAATGATAAAGTCCTGAGCGTAAACTGTTTATAGCAAGTATAATTAGGCTATTAGGGTATGAAAGTGAGACCATCTACAGCCATCATTAGGGTGTCTGTGTGTGGAACTGTCCACAGCCATATCATGACAAACTGTAGGCTATCTAGGTGGGGACACCCGCAGCACCTGTGAGTCATTTACAGGTGAGTGAGGCTCTGCGCAGACGTAGAGCATCAGGCTAGATCAGATAGGTCCGGAGAGCAGAAGGAGACAGGAACACTGGCATCTCATCAGGCAGAGGAAGAGAGAAAAAGTGAGAGAGCGCTTATTAGCTATGGTCTAGTCCTGTAATGGTTTAAGAAGATGTACAGGGTGCAAGCAGGGACTCCGGCAGGGCTAGCTATAACAGTGTAACTACAAGAGAGAGCCAGAACGTAACACAGACACTAATCGGAAAGCTGTTCCATATCTGAGGACAGAAATAATAAAAGGGAAACATGTGTTTTTCTTTTTCTCAGCATATAATATTGAAAGGCAGTAACATCAGGCTAAGATAAGATGTGTTGATAAGATAAGATGTGTTATAGCATGCTGTTTATAACACATGATGACTTTCATTATGTGGCATAATGTGTTTTTCAACCTTTAGAGCTGAAACGTTTATTTTCTTAATATTTTCTCACACACATTTCTTTAATAAAAGCCAACCCCGAAAAGGTCAGACCTGTTCCTGCAAGCTGATAATTTCTGACCTTTACAGTCCTTTACTGACTTTAAGTGTGCCTCACATTCCTGATCTGTTTAAACACATGACTAACGCTCTATTCACTGAGTAATGTGTTAATGAGTCTAATCTGATCTGCAACGCCATCACACTTAACAAATCTACAAAATTGTTGATTATAAATGACAAAAAAAATATTGATTAAATTATTTTGTTTTACATTATCTAAATGTCACTGTGGATGTTACCGTAATAATAACATACATTTGCATAATAATTTTATTAAGATTCAGTTAGATAGTGGATTGTAAATTGTGTGCGTAATCATTCTTAGTTTAATCATTTTAATTCTCTGGTTTGTCTGTAAGCGCTAATGTAGGCTTAATTGCTATTTATGGATGGGTAATTAGAATGGGTGCTATTTAAGGCTTTAAAATAATAAAATTAGACCTAATCGGAATGCTTTAATAATCACTTGAAATGTGGCCAGTGGTTTATGAATGAATGTTTAATCAAGTGGACACATGTCACAACAAATAAATCATACTTTGTAGCTGGGTTTTATACGAGAAGCCCGACTTTAAAGGGGAGAAGTTTGCGCTGGACGAAGGAGACATCGAGCTGACCAATCCATTCAGACTGCCAGAGCAGGAGCCGAGAGCCGAGCAGAATGGAGATCAGGAGAATGGAGAACAGGAGAATGGAGAACAGGAGAATGGAGAACCCAACCATCCAGAACCAAGACGCTTTGTCATCGGGTCACTGCGCAGAGCAGTCAGGGTATGACACACACACACAGGCACAAACAACCATACACACACACACACACACACACACACACATACACACATTTACATAAGGGATTTGTGTCTTTCACCTGACTCTTGTCAGTTTTTTTGATTTCCTTAATGAAAATTCATAAGTGGGGTGTGTGACTGACTGACTGACTTATTTATTTATTTATTAATAATTTTTTAAACTTTTAAAAAACTTTTCTCTATAGACAAACAGAATTTAGGATGGGACTTATAGTTCATACGGTAAACACAGTATGAAAGACTGTAATTTAAAATTTTATTTTATTAAAAAGAAAAGTAGAAATAATATTTGATGAAATATGATGCAGGTGAAAGAGAAAAACAGTAAGCACACATTTTATTTTATATTTAGTTTACTAGTCATGTATTACCATTTTAAACACTTCCCGCATGTGTTGTTTTTTTCCTGACGCCTTCATTTCATCTTCAGGACTACAGCGTACCTGAGATCTGTCTCTTCCCCGAGGAGAATGCTGAAGGAAAGAAGGTGGTGTTCAGGGACACGTCAGATGATGCCCGGATCTATGGCTTCCCCATTAAAGCCAACTCCATTATCATCAACGCTGGGCTGTGAGTGATGCTAGTGAATTAATAACACATGGAAACTGTAATTAATTAATTAATATTGATTAATATATCTTATCTGGAGCAGTGAATATTTTATGGATGAATGAAGTTAAAGTTTCTCTGTAAGTGTAGCGGATGAGCACTTGGTCAGATTATCATTCACACTATGGCCATGTTTTCTTTACAGGAGAGAGCATCGAATTAACAC
Source organism: Ameiurus melas (assembly GCA_012411365.1). Taxonomy (NCBI): domain Eukaryota; kingdom Metazoa; phylum Chordata; class Actinopteri; order Siluriformes; family Ictaluridae; genus Ameiurus; species Ameiurus melas. Next base: position 22,766,507 of record CM022753.1, read on the forward strand.
AAACACTAGTTTTATTTTATTAATTCACTGCAGATTGAAAGTGTTATTAAATATCCTACATTCTGCACACGCATTATGGTTTCGAGACCTTGATTTAGTGCCTCTGGAGATGGAGTTGCACACGAGTAACTGACGGAGCATGTTATAAAAAATTTAATAAAATGCAAAATAACAGTATGTTCTGGATCAAGCGCTGTTCTGTGTGCTGCTGAATAACTTTAAATTTTGCCATTTTGTTCAATTAAAACAAATTTACAACTTGGACTATTCATATAGTAATATATTGGTGATATTATTACCAATATACTTACAATCATATTAGACTGTTTATGTATATTTTTAAATTGTCTCATTCTTTTATGTTACAACACATTACAATTGTAACACGCTTCACACGCTTCTAGTCAAGAACAATCTGGTAGCCTCTGAGGTGTGAATTACACACAGATGATAATTTGATGATAACTTAAAAAAAAACCCACTTAAGCAGCTGCGTACCCGACTCTGAATACCATTAACTTATCTCACACTGACATAACTCTCTGACTTAAGTTGCTGAACCTGAATATGGAGGTCAATCATTTTACTGTGCCATACTAAATGACTTCAGCATTATGGTGCTAATCACTCATGCTGTTTTCTCTCTCCATGTTGTAGGTGGCTGGTGTTTGCAGAGCCCTATTTTCAGGGCGTCCCGCGAATCCTGGAGGTCGGAGGCTTTCCAAATCCAGCCTCCTGGGGCGTCACGCAGCCCTACATAGGCTCCCTACATCCTCTCAAAATTGTAAGTGTATCATGCTGTAAAACATTGCTTGAGTGTGAATCTTGTTGGAGCGTAGAGTTCATAGAGTTTCTTTTGCGGTTTAGGGAGAACCGAGAGTGGAGAGACCCAACGAGCCTAAAGTAAGACACTCTAACACTGAAATACAATCGTAACGCAAATGGAAACATGACACATGTTGTGTATGATACATTTTTGTGTGTGTGTGTGTGTGTATAGGAGTGTGTCTGATGTGTCATGTTGTTGTTTTAATTCTTAGCTGGTGATCTATGATAAACCATATTTCACCGGGAAAAGCAGAGAGATTTACACCAACATGAGAGACTTCATTACCAAAACAGACCAACAGCAGACGGCGTTTATGTACAGCGTTGGGTCCATGAAAGTCATTGGTGGCATGTGAGTGTGTGTCTTAGTGCTGATGGAATGCCCAAACATTATAATTACCCTGATATCTAAAAAAAATTATTTTGAAAAATTTCCTGATATTAAAGGAGATTTCATTTCATGTCCCATGTTTTTACCCTGCATTCACACCGCATAGGTTTTCTGTCATGTGTTGTTCAAATCACGTTACGTTGATCGTTGATCGAGTCCTGTCTTTAATTTACACTGGCTAGCTCTATATTGTATATAAATATTACCCATTTGACTATAAATCCGATTAATTTCTTCAGAAAATACAGTTCCGGATCACATCTGTGCTGCATACTAGCAACAGAATGAACCCAGAAAGCAAAAAAAAAACACAAGATAGTTTTCATCATGAACAAAAGTATTTTCTATAATTTGCATACAGTTCAACTCGCCCCGCCCACTTTGTTTTGCCAGCTTCACCTCTTGATAATATCTTTATTCTACATACATTCTATATACACTGTGTTTGTACGTGTGCGTGTGTGTTTGTGTGCGTGTGCGCGCCCCCTGTTTGCTATGAGTGGTACTGTATATATGCTAACGCCCACTCACGTCCAATCATAATATTTATTCATGATTATCACTGAGGCTACTCCTATTTACATGTCTTGTTTATCTTGTCCTTCTCTCTCTCTCTCTCTCTCTCTCTCTCTCTCTCTCTCTCTGTTTCAGATGGGTGGGTTATGAGAAGGAGGGATTTCGCGGACATCAGTATCTGCTGGAGGAGGGTGAATATCATGATTGGCGAGCGTGGGGGGGCTGCAACTCCGAACTGCGCTCTGTCCGGGTTATCCGAACTGTGAGCGGCAATTCTGCAATATACACACACACACACACACACAGTCACACACACTCAGTGTTACTCAGTAAATTCGATGAACTTGTACACTGAAATATATAAATAAATAAAAACAAATGTTCATCGTTCCTTCAGTATCCTACACTGGCTCAAGGTGAAAGTATACGATACTAGGAAACAATTAGGATGCTAAGCTGCACACACAGGTAAAACACCTGCGCTGTATTCATCAGTGCACGGGATAAAATGATATCATGCACACACATACATTTATATAGGTATGTGTGAAATACCACACGTATCATGTGACAGTTGAGAAACCGGCTATGTAAAATTTATTGAAGTACTCGTGGTGTGCAGGACCTGAGCAACCCCATGGTGGTGATGTTTGAGATGTCGAGTGAGGAGGTGGAGGAAGAGCACACGTTTGAGGTGACTGAGGCCATTCCTGATGTGGAGCTGTTTGATTTCCAAACGTCTACGCGCTCCATCCATGTAATCAGCGGAGTGTAAGTGAAAATCACCCACTATTTCTCTGTTTCTCCCAACACCTGATACTGACCATCATATGCTCTTGATTTACTCTCACTTCATTATCATAGAGCACTCCCCACACTTTACTCTCAGATGCTCTCACCTTACCCTCTGTATACTCTAATTAGCTTTTTTCTTTCTTATATTACTGTAGGTTTATTTCCACTTTACTCTCATTAGCTTCCTGGAGACTTAGTGTGCAGGTATTTAATGACGGCTGTTCTTTGGTTGGCAGGTGGGTGGCGTACTCTCATGTGGATTATTCAGGAAACCAGTATGTCCTGGAGAAAGGTTTCTACAACTGCTGTGCCGACTGGGGCTCAGGAGATAACCGGATCTGCTCCATCCAGCCCATACTGCCCGTAATGAAACACACACAATGAGACCCAATACACATTATTATCTGCTAATACTCATTTTCAGTTTTAAAATGCTTTGCACTCAAGGACGAGATGTTCTCTGTTGTGAATAGGCGGTCAGTGGTAATAAATTCTGTATACAGTGATTATAGTGTAGTTTACATAATAACATACTGACATAGTGGTGTAGGTGAAAACATCACAAAATAATAATTTCCTGGAGTGTCCATTTTTTTAAAACAATATAACATTGGCTTATAAATAACATAATTTTTTGTTTATGCTAATGTTGTAATATTATGTCATCATGCAATGATTTTTTTTACGTCACTGATGGATCTTCCTGTGTTTCAGGCCCTGTCTGATTCTCAGGCTTTCCGCAGCGAGGTTGGTTCATTTGACCTAATACAATATTTTCCCATTAAGACATGTGTGTGTGTGTGTGCTAATTCTGGATTGTGATTGAGCAGAAGAGAAGGTGTTGATTAGTTTTCTATAACAGCAGACAGTAGTGTAGCTGCAATTCACAGATTTATATTAATGATTTCGTTCTAATTATAATAATCGTTTCTATAGTAACAGCTCATACACATGGACTTGCCCAGTGCACACTCCACTTAAACCTTATTTTTGAAGGTGAGGAGACGGTTATTTAACATTTATGGAAGGCCAGTAACAGTTAGAAGAAAAGCCATAACGTTTTTTGTTTTCTGACATCTTCAGGACAGAGGAGTTTTTTTTTTTTTTGCAGTTTCTCAGTACCATGACATGCTGCAGTTATTATTTGTCTTATTTATTCCAAGAGAGAGAATGAAGAGAGGCCGGTGAGGGAATGACTGTTTATAGCTATTGTAACGTTAGTGAGAAGTTGTTTTGCGAACATTAAATGTAACAAAAAGTATGGCGTGTTGTTCTTTACATCATTGGAAATTTGCTGTGGTGTGAGAGGAATGAAACGCTTCCTGTAAGATGTTGTAAGAGGAAAATAACTGTTTAAACTTCAGGGCGGAAAGAGTAACTCTTGACTCAGTGTTTTATTTTTCTGTACCATTGTAGCTGCTGTTGTACACGGAGCCAAATTTCCAGGGGACGTGTCAGGTTCACCATGAGAGTGAGGAGTTTCTGCCTGAGAGACGAACTGTGCAGTCCTGCAGGGTGGTGGGAGGAAGGTCAGTTCACTCAGATTTCAGTTTTACGAGTTCCAAGAATTCCGGGATGATGACACAGAGATCAGAGTGAATGGTCTGAGATTCCAAATCATGTTTTATAATCAATCAGTACCAACATTTATTTTGCTTTTAGGGAGCGTTTAAGATTTCTAGCAGTATTTTCCAAACTTCATTCAAAAATTCATTTTCCAACCACATTTTAAATGCTGATTATTAAAAGCTAATCATCGGATTTGATGTTTTTTGTCGGATTTACGACACAGAAATCAATTTAAATGATAATCTAAATCAAGTTAAAATCATTAAATACCTATTTTCCATTTTTCCATCTTTGTGTGTGTTTCCATCGTAATGAGAGAGTTTTGCTTGTATTTACTCACTTGTAAGTCACTTTGGATAAATGCATCTGCTACAGAAATATATGTAAATGTAAATATTAAATGCTCATTTTAAAATGCTAGCTCTTATTGAATCCTTTATCCTAGTACCTTTCCTGTTGCTTTACTCTCATGTGTTAAGTGTGTGTAGCGTGAAAGGGAACTGTGTGTAGTGATTAGTGTGTGTTCTGTGTCTCGCAGCTGGGTTCTGTACGATGCGAACAGCTTCTCGGGGAACCAGTACATTCTGTCAGAAGGAGATTATGCTAATCTCACCAGCATGGGCTGTTCGGATAACTGCGTCCTGAGGTCTCTTAAACCCATACCAATCGTGAGTTGAGCTTTCTCTTTTTCTGTTCTGTTTTTTTTCCATTCAATTTGGATTTGAAGTTGTGAAACGTGAAACAAATGGCTAAATAGAGCAAAAAAAAAAAACACAGAAATACATGCACCAAGGGATTGCTTTATAACAGTTTAACTCGGAATTTGTGGCAGAATTAAATGTAATGTAATGCTTTAAATCAGAAATGTAGTGACCATCCAATCACAGTCATACATGGGGGTGGGGTTTTTATCTGCTACCATGGGCCCTGGATAAAGTTGCATGTAAACCCTGACCCATGAAAATTTTTGAGTTTTATGTTAAGAATAAATCTAACCATCACCAAACAGACAATCTGTATGCAAACATTCCCTCTAATGCATGAATAATGAATTGCTATTGCGTTCCAGATTAAGAACTTTACTGCAGTTGATCACCATGTTCGAGTTACTGTATTAAAGCAAGCCGTGTTGTGTTCGCAAAAAGCTAGCAGGCTAATGTTGGTGATATGAGTGATCGTTAATATTCATGATGTATTTATTTTCTGAAAACAGCAACCGGTGGTCGGTGTTATAGATATAACCAGCTAATCTATCTAAAGTGATTAATAATAATAATAATAATAATAATAATAATAATAATAATAATAATAATAATAATCTTCATTTAACAGTTAGAACTTCAGCCATGTTGACATGAAGCATTCCCAACCTTATGAGTAGGAATTCCAAGTTAAGGGTTTATTTTCTGTTTTTGTTGTTGTTCCACCAATCAGAGGTTGGAAATTAGCCTGAGTTTAATTAGTTAGATATAGAGTATATATTGAACTGTAGTCGTGCATTGTAAAAATCTGTTTTATGGTAAAAAGTTAGATATAAATGCCTCATTTTCACTTACTACTTTTTACTATACTGTTTTTTTTTAATACATGTTAATGTTTGATTCACGCTTATTATTTTTTGATCCGTGACCTCAGTACTTCTGACAGAAGATTAATCCCATAGTTTTAATACAGTTAAATACAAGGAGTTGATCTTAGGTTAAACCCAGACAGATAAACCCAAAACGGATCAGAATTTACAAAGATGGATTTAAAATCATTGTTAAAATTTGACCAAAATTGTGTTTTTTGTTGTTGTTCTTTTTTTCAATAGCACCATAATTATTAACATATTTTTTTAATTTTAAAATTCAAAAAATTATTTAAAAAAAAAAGTGTTTAAAATTTGTGGGGAATTAAACACAAGTACTCTCTTTCTGTGTTTATTTCTCTTCATCAGTTGTTCACGGTGCCAGCCATCTCTCTGTTCGGTTTGGAGTGTTTCGAGGGACGTGAGGTCTCCGTGGAAACCGAGGTGTCCAGTATGATGGAAGAAGGGTTTAATCCTCACTTCCTGTCTGTAAGGGTCAACAGCGGCTGGTACGTGTGTGTGTGTGTGTTTGTGTGTGTGTGTGTGTGTGTGCGCGCATGTAAACGTTTATAAGTGTATAAGCATATGTGTTGATGTAACGTGTCACTTCCTGTAGCTGGGTGCTGTGTGAGCACAGTAACTACAGGGGGCGCCAGTTCCTCCTCGAACCCATGGAGATCACAAATTGGCCCAAATTCAGCTCGCTCGCATCCGTGGGCTCCCTGTACCCGATCCGAGAGGTGAGAAATAAGAGCACACACTCCACGTCTGATTTTATACTTCTACAAAAAAAAAAGTAGAACAACAAATGTCCATGAAATGAAACGTAAATTTGCCGACTTTACTTTTATGTTCATTTTAACTCTTTTTTTAAATGATAATTCTTAAATATTTTTACACGTTATGATATAATTGTAATTCTTTATATTTTTCCTAGCATTTTAATTCATTGTAGTGCAGGTGGACATTAATGTTCTGTGTGTGTGCGCGTGTGCGTATTTGCAGAAGAGGCGAGTCTTCCGGATTCGTTATAAGGAGAGCGGACTCTACATGTCGGTGCAGGGCGGAGTGGAAACTATGAAGACAGCACGTGTGGTGGTGTCTGAGAATGTGGAGGGTCTGAGCGACATGTGGTTCTATCAGGATGGTCTAATCAAGAACAAGGTCTGGGTTCTTTTACTCCATCACTACACTCTTGAGCTGCATTAAATATCCTGAGAATGATCAGATTTACACAAATTCATGTTTCCCTCTTAACACAAACATAGCAGATCAGCTAAGATAGCTTTGTGTTATGCAACAAGACTAATACGTCACAAGTGCTAATCTGTCTCTCTCTAACCATCTGTGTGTGTGTGTGTGTGTGTAGTTGGCGCAGGCGATGAGTCTGCAGGTCATGGGCAATGTGGAACCTGGAGCTAAGGTGGTTATGTGGTCAGAAACCCGAACTCCTGTTCAGACCTGGAGCGCCAAACTGAGCGGCTCCATCACCAGCCTCACCTTCCCCGGCCTGCTGCTGGATGTCAAGGGTAAGATGGAGACTGGAGAATACAGGGTGTGATGGGACGCTTGGGCGTCTACAACACCCCATGGCATACTACGATAAACTATGATTTGTTAATAATCACTTAAGTGCTAGCAGTAAAGTCAGAGTTGCTGGACCTCATCAACTGGGAGTGGAATAATCCATCTGTTGGAGGGGAGTGACGCTGGATGATCTGTAGTTTTCAGTCATCCTTGTAGTCGTAAAATGTGTTTAGGGAGCATTTACAAGAGCAGTGTGTGATGCTTTTCTGCTGTCTGAAATCTGAAATGACAAACATTCTCCCCCAACAGAAAAAAACCCTCCCAAATAAATTATGCAAAAAATTATGATGCAGGGTAACGACAAATCTCACACTTTTTATTGTTTTCTGCAGGTGGTAAAACGTACGATAAGGAACATGTGATTGTTCGGAACGAGACTGAGGACACCCCCACTCCGCTATGGGACATAGAATTAATCTAAGCCCCACCCCCTTTTCAGGTCACGTTAACCTTTATTTAATATTTATTCTGTCCGCTAACTCACCACATTCAGCGCATGAAGGGGCGGGTTTAAATCATCATGTCCTTCATTTTTTCACACCATCAGCTTTAAAAATATTGTGATCCACATGGTGGAGCCCAAGAGTTAACAAAGAAATAAACAAAAAAAATCTCCAATTAACACCAGACTCTGAAGTTTGAATGCGAGGGTTTTGGATTATTTTGTGGCTTTTGGATCTTTGTTTTTTGATGAGATGGAACACGGTGCAGTTACAGTGAGATTTACACACAAAATCGTCAAAATTTAATGGGGTAATTCTATGTGGTGCACAGTTATATATTGTGTATGTGTGTGTGTGTGTATATATATATATGAGTTCCTTTAGCTAAGACTGCTGTTATGCTAAGTGTATTTACTGACAGTATTAAGTTCATAAACATTTTATGTAAAAGAACTTCGAGGTCACCTGAGGTCACAGCAGAAAAGTGGTAAGAGCTTGAGAACCACTTTCTGAGCAGATTTACGCTGGAACAAGAGTAAAACAGCTCTGAACATTCGGAACATTTAGCCTTTTTGGACACGGACTTTGTTTTTAATGCTTAATAACACTTTATAATGTGGACTTTAATGAAACAGTTTTATTGTTTAACATGTAAATGTGATATTAATAATGAGGACACTCATATTAGCAATAATGTCTATTCTAACCGGGGTGTGTGTTGGATTTGTGCGTGTGTGTGTGTGTGGTTGGGTGGGTGGGTTTAACTTTAATGAAATGCCAAATAATACACGTTACTGAGTATTCATCCATTCATTGTCTTTGTTGTTGTTTTTAAGAAACATTGTCTTATTTTTCAAACTGTAGTATGAATTTTTCTGTACCGGGGAGTGGATTTAATTTCTCAAAAAATAAAAATAAATGACAAAGATCTTCATGTTTGCCTCCTCTTGTGTTTGTACCTTCTCTAGCTCCGCCCCTGACCACATCCACATGCATTATTCACACCTGGCTCTTGAATCAGCCTTGTTATGGCCTCATTAACCTGTGTAAATCATTACTTTATAATGCTATTATTAACTTCATTGTTTTCTTCAATGTTATGTTATATTTTAAATTGCTTTAAATATTTTAGCTTTAAAGATTAATTTAAATGCTTATAAATGTTGAATCCAAAATCGCTGAAAAGTTTTTCTGAGATTAATGTATTATTATTATTATTATTATTATTATTATTATTATTATTATTATTATTATTATTATAGTAGTAGTAGTAGTAGTAGCAGTAGTAGTAGTATATGCATTTTAAATGTTATTAATTGCACTAACATTTTTATCCTGTGGAAGAAATGAATTTATAAATGGAAAGTTAACAGAGTTTACTGTTAAGTAGTTTTATTGCTCCCTTTTATCTGCACTGTTACAGATATAGAAGTATTTTTTATAGAAGTTTTTTTTAGAAGTGAGAGAGTTTGGTGTACACATTAACACACGCTCCTCAGGGCTGATACGAATCTGGGTGTATTCTGGGTATAGAGGGTATGCATTGACGTCACTTTCCTGCCAGAACACGCCCCCTCAGCTGGACTAAGTGAAAAAACATCTAGCAAAATGGCTGGTTTTAATAGGGGAAGCTGTGAAAATGCTAGTATAACTAATGATTATCAAATTAAATTAAAGGCAGTTGGATTAGGACAATGGCCCTTACAACTTGCCCAAGAACCAGTGGTCCATACACATTGTCATGTGGCCAGAATTTTTTTTTTTCCGACATTTATGTGTACCTGAAGCCTGAAGGCATACAAAAGCCTTGACGCTTGGTCCTACTTCAAGGCGGGATTTGTTGGAGAAATTAAAGTGACAAGAACACCAATAAACATTCTGATTGTATGTACAGATATTTTTATTTTATTATATAATTTTATCTGGTAAACCGTAAGCTAGCTAGTCCTAGTTTGTATGTACCTAACATGGCTTCCACTTACTAGTTATATATTTATGAAGGTAAAACACAGTCAGAGAATGAATGACCCCCCCATTATTCACCAATGGAAATGGGCAGCATTTAAAAAGAAATATGTAGCAAATTATTCATCATTGTACATGAATACCACATGCCAAAACAATTTACACTGCTCGACTTAGTAAAAAAGGAGTGAATGTTTTTTGGCACTCTGTAAAAGATAGCTCTGAATTCTTGTTGATCTGTTAGCACGTCAATCTCACAACAGCTTTGTCCCATTTTAGATCCATTTTTTATGTATTTTTGCAGAATTCATGCTGTACAATAATGTTGCCAGTCAGTCTTTTTGACACTCAGTGGGCACACCCTCTATAATGGTATCTCAGCAATTAAGCCTCTTTTACCAAGACATACCTAAGAGGATTCACATACCTCTAAGTCCAGATGGATATCTGATCAGAAAATTGCATACATGTCTGAATTCGTTGAAAGTGTCTCGACAAACCATCAGCTGTACCATCTACACTTTCTCCCGATTTCCTATTTGGACTCTTCAGATTTAACACATTCTTTCTGATGACCTTACCAACCCTGACATTAACTTTTGCATGGGGCAGCATGATTCCTTCCCCATTGGGTCATTAGGTGCAATAATAACAATAATAACTCTGTGGAGCTATATGGGGCAGTGAGCATGCTGTACTACCATTACACAACTAGACATTAGACTACACATCTAGAAATGCAGCAGCTTAACAGATCATTGTCATTTATCTATCTATATAATAGTGACATTTTTGTAAATCATCTATCGCTCAAAATAGGTAACTAATGTATTTCAACAGAATTTAAAATATATGACAGTCCAGATTTTAAAGAACGTATATGTTTTAATTGCTCATGTACGGTTTAAAAATAAGCAACACAATGTTAATTAACATAAATCTTAACCCAGCTTATCTTTGATTATTTCTGAACTATGTTTGACCTCATGTGTATTTTTCTTATTGGTTTACATCCCTTTATGTTTCAATCGAAATGCTTGTAAATAGTTGGTGGTATTTTAAACAATGAATTAGTTCTAACAGTAATTATTTTTTTTATTATGCTATACTTTCTGACTGCTTTAAATAATGAAAGTGTTCATTCTGTGAGTTGAGATGTTTTCCATGGTGTAGCTCAAGTGACTGATGAACTGATAAATCAATTTATCATCTCATCTCTGACCTTCATATTTATCATAACATCTCTGACCTTCAGAGTTCTGACTGTGGAAACAGCAGGTAAAGGCCTCGTCAGATCTCGTTATATAAATTTACTCTAAATACATTAACCATTAACTTTACTGCACTGGAACAATGTGTCTCTGGTTTGACTAATGTTCTTTAAGCGATCATTCTAACTATGAACCAGGATGTTGGATTAAATACACAGGAAAACAAAACGGTGATGTAATTTTGGTCTAATGTCTCCTCCTTTGTTAAAAATACCTAAGATAAGTCATTACCAGGACCTATGTCACGTGTCGGCACTTGTTGATTGTTCATTGTCTCCATGCCCTGATTTTGAAAAGCAGAGCAAGAAACTCTATATATGTTGATTAAAATGTAGATATCTATTAGAAAAAAAAGGATTTGAGCTACAACAGGGTCCATAAGTACACACTGTTGTTATTTTATCACTAACAAAAAATACACCAAGTTAAAAATTATATAAAGTATATAAAGTAATGTGCTTGCATGTTCTACTTTCCCAGAAATCTAACACTTTGAATAAAAAGCAACAACAAATGAAATGTAACTCAAAAGCATGACGAGCCAATCATATGTGTTAATTTACAGTATGGGGGAAAAAATCAAGAACCTTTTGTCACTGTTTTTCTGCGTATTCCAGTATCAGGAAAGATTTGTCTATGATTCATTAATGGTCATGTGAGTGGAAAGAGTTAGTTTATCAGGAAAATCTTTTACACCACCTACACCAAGAATGTGTGTGGGTGGTTTTTTTTTATTAAAAATATTTTTATAGTTGTAGTGTTTGGTATTTTAGGAATCTCACCAACCGTGTTTTTTTTTTTTTGGTTTGTTAAGTTTCAGATTTTTCAACATCTTGAGCAGAACTGAGCAGAACTCAGCTGAATCACAATGACGGCGATGGTGAGTGTGAGGGTTTTATAATCTTATAAGTGTGTATGTATATATATATATATATATATATATATATATATATATATATATATATATATATATATATATATATATATATATATATATACTTACATACATACATACATACATAAATTTATATATATATTTTAATGTAAAGTTGTGTAAAACTAAAATAGAATGCAACCTCCTGAAGATTCTGAGCCTCAGTTAGGTATTAGACACAACTTGGACATTTGCTTATAAGAAAATAATCCTATAAAATATCCTATATATACTTTGCGCTTTTTAAAAAATGATTAATACCTAAATAACATTTCTGACTAAATGTGTTTTCCCAACAAACTACTAGATGATTATTAAAAATTCTACTTCTATGAATATGAATGTATATTGTTCTAGTTATATTTACATTTACATTTCTTGGGGAGGAGGGGACATATGTGTATTAAAGTTAGGAGAATATTCTTTACATATGATTATAGTCATCATCTCCTGTTCCTCCTCCTCCTCCTCCTCCTCCTCCTCCTCAGATTAGCTGGGGTGGTCTGGGATCTCTTCATCCTTTCCCAGCATTCCTTCCGGAGAGGGACGTAACTGACCTTGATGCTGCCATTGAAAAGAAAGGTAGATTTACAAGTGAAAAGCTTTTTTAAGCAAAGTGACTTGCAAATGTGACAGAATGCAGCGTTAATCTCCGAGCTGTTGAAGGTCAGCGGAAAATCCACCAGCGGACCACAAATGAGGATGAGAAGAGAGAATAGAAGAGATAGACATGAGTAAACACGAGAGAAGTGCACGCTTTAGAGTAGTATTACCTGATTATTCAAGAAAGCCTTTTGTAAACTAAGAGTGGGTGGTTTTTTCTTTATTTATTTTTACTGCCTTTACTTATTACCTACTTATTTATTCAGGTTAGGCTTTGGTAAAGTAACTCAAGATGTTCAATTTAATGTTCATTTTATTTATACAGCACCTGCTGTAAAGTAGACACAATAAAAGAATGCTAGAATACAATGAAATAAGTAAATAAATCAGTTAAAAGCCAAAGAAAAAAAATATAATTTAAGAGGGCACCACTCTAATTTCCAGTGGTAAATTCCATAATCTGGGCCAGCCCACAGAGAAAGCTCATTCCCCTCTGCGTTTTCATTTATTATGCGGGACAGAGAAGGATTTGATCGCAAGATCATAAACCTGTAAGGGGAGTGTAGAGCCTGAGTACATCAGTAAAATTCTTGGGAGCTTGATTGTTCAGAGATTTGTAAACGAATAAAATAATTTTAAGATTGAGTCTGAATTTGACCAGCAACCAATGGAGAGGTCTCATTATGGGAGTGATGTACTCACTTTTTCAGCTTTTCCCAAAAAATCTGGCTGCAGCATTTTGAACTAATTGAAGGTGGACAATCTGTGACTTTGACATCCCATATGGAAGTTGCAGTAGTTCAGGCAGGAGGTGATGAATGCATGGACAGCCATCTTTAAAGATTTCTTGGTTATAGAGTGCTTAATTTTTGATAGAAGGTGTAGTTGAAGAATGCTAGATCTGATAACAGATGTGTGTTTGTCAAATTTTAAACACCCATCTAAAAGATTCCACGCTGGCGGAGAATTTAATGGAGCCAGACTCCCCAGATTAATATCAGGAGTTGCAGGATTATCAGTAGGCCCAAAAATTATCACCTCCGTTTTATCCTCATTTAAGGACAAAAAGTTTGATGCTAGCCATATTTTTACCTCATCTAAACATGTGAGTAAAGAATTAATATCTGAGGGATCGTTCTTTTTTTTAACGGTATGTAAATCGGGGTATCGTCTGCATAAAAGTGGAAAGGTACCCCATGCCTTCTGAGAATGGAGCCCAATGCTAGCATGTATAAGAAGAAGAGAGAAGGAGCTAGAATTGAGTCCTGAGGAAGGCTGCAAGATGGTGTGTTATTTTTTATTATCTATTATTTTTTAATATCTTTCTTGATGTTTATTCATTCAGTCTAAGAAACTTTACATTCTACAGTAAAGTAGACCAATCATGTATCGGTTCAACTATGGTTGTTGTTGTTGTTGCTGTTGCTGTTGCTGTTGTTGTGTTTAATCTTAGATTTTTTTTCTTTTTATTACTATTTATTATATTCATCTATTCATTTCCTGTTTTGTCCTTCTGTCAATGTGTGTTTATTTCGCATTGCTGCTGATTAAATGAATCTGTACCTAATGCTCATCACAAACGCACACATGCGCATCCTTCACATTACAGAGCATCCGAAAAATCAGGAAGCAATGCCAAGTAGCACTGTCTCAACCGTTTATATTATATTTATTATTTGTTATAAATAAATAATAAATTCAAAACCACATAAACCTATGTAATTTAGCTCTCATTAGTTCCTAACTTTTTGGACCTTTCCCTGCATATATGATTGACTAATATCAGACAGATCATGAGGATAAACCTGTAATATTAATGAAAGTGTGTTTCCTGTTTCCTGCTGAGGAAATGTACTGAGTGTGTGCTGATTGTGACGTTCATTAACCAGCTCCAGAGTCACCTTCACTATTGCAAATCATAAGCTAATGCTGTCGTCATTTGGTTACTTCAGTTTCACTCTCACATTGTTTCACATTGTTCTTCTTATTCAAAATACAAAGTTAGTCTTTGGAGGGTGAAAGCCAGCAAAGGTCATAAACGTCCCAAATCTGAGGCTAACGTTGTTCATTGAGCTAAACAAAAAAATCTGAACTGTTTGTTCACTACTCCATGAGTTGTTCTGTGCCTAAAAAATTATTTATTTAGGAAAGTTTTTGCTAACATAAACTACAAATATGCATTTTTATTAAGTTTGAGGTTAGTTTTGTTTCTTTCTTTTTAAATGTTTATTTGTTTGTTTGTTTGTTCTGTATACCTTTTTGTCAAAGTAGATCTTGTATTTTTGTTGTTGGTTTAAGAAGAATTTTTTTTTCAACCTGTACTAGAGAGCATTAATGCGTAACATAAAATTAGTGTGTTTTTATTTTTTTCACTGTTCCTTTGATTTAACAAAGATGTGAGAACTCTGGTGAGGATTCTGACGAACCGCAGTAATGCTCAGAGACAGAGCCTCGCTCAGACCTACCGCTCGCTCACTGAACAAGTAACTATACAAATCATCATTAATATTTAATTTGCAATTCATTAACTAATTAACTTTATCTCACTTTATACAAATCAAACCTAACAACACAATCTAATGGTCTGAATTTACTTGGAGTGCCGGAATAACATAATTTACTGTGTGTGTGTGTGTGTGTGTGTGTGCACGCTTGAAAATGTTCTTGCAATTTTTGTGTTTCAGTCATTTTTCATTTTAATATTTGCATTGTTTTTTGTATGTATGTTTGTTTCTTTGTGTCTTTCGCTATATATATATATATATATAAATTATTCAACCTGCATTGCAAATCAGGTTTGTTGTCAAAATTTACAGACTTTCAGTTGTTTGCAATAAACAAATGAAACAAAAGCAATTGAAATAGTTCAACACAACTAATGTTCCAGTGGTTTCCCCAAATTCACCTGAAAATTTTACTTATAATGACTTCTCCAGTTTCAAAATTATTCAACCCCTGGAATAGAATCACTCACAACAGCACAAATATGCAAAACAGGTGTTTTCTCAAGTACACCTGATGCAACTGATCAAGGGCTTAATTAGTTACACCAGGTGTGGAACACCTGATATACCTGAACTGGCTAGGGGCAAAAAAATTGTCAAATACCTGGACAGGGCAGAAAAAGGAAGTTATCAATGGCTACAACCAGATTTCTGAAAAGACAGGTTTTGAAAAACCCTCGACTGACTGCAAAAGACCAAGACTTGGTTACAACAGGCACTGAGTTTTCAACAGGTTTCAGTGAGCACAGTAAGGTGCGTACTAAACGCAGAAAATTTCCATGCCAGAACTAAAGGTTAAATGGTCTGCACTTATATAGTGCTTTTATCCAAAGTGCTTTATACTGTGTTTCATTCACCCATTCACACACTCACACACCAATGGTAGCAGAGCTGCCATGCAAGGTGCTAACTTGCCATCAGGAGCAGCTTGGGGTTCAGTGTCTTGTCCAAGAACACTTCACCATGTGTAGTCATGTAGCCCGGTGATCAAACTGCCAACCCTACGATTAGTGAACAAGCCACTCTACCACTTGTGCCACAGCCGCCCAAGACATACACCACTACTGACCCAAAAGCACAAGAAAAGGTGGCTCAAAATCTTATAAATAAGCTACAGACGTTTTGGGATTCTGTTCTGTGCAGCAATGAAAAATTTTTTCAGCATGATGGATCAACAGTATGTCTGGAGGAAGAAGAATGAAGAAAGAACACTGTGTCCACAGTCAAGCATGGTGGTGGTTCAGTGGTGCTTTGGGGCTGCTTTGCATCTGCTGTCACTGGAAACCTGCAGTGTGTGGAAGGCATGATGGATTCATTGTAGTATCAGGAAATACTCAGAGAAACCGTCATGCCGTCTGTGAGGAAGCTGAAGCTTGGGCATCATTGGACCTTCCAACAGGACAATGATCCCAAGCATACCTCAAATTCCACAAAGGTTTGGTTGTAGAAGAAGTCCTGGAAGATACTACAGGGCCATCACAGTCACCTGACTTGAACCCCATAGAAAATCTCTGGTGGGATTTGAAGAAGGTGGTTGCTGCATGCAAACTCAGCCAGAAGCTATGCATCTCATTTGTAGCAGGTCATAATAGCAAAAGCGTGCTCTACTAAGGACTAAAGATGCTTGCCAAGAAGGGGTTGAATAATTTTAGACCTGGAGAACTATTTGTCGAAACCACTTAAAGCATTTGTTATGTTGAACAATTTCAATTGAATTTCAATTTGATTTGTTTATTGCAAACAACTGAAAGTCTGTAAATTTTGACAACAAACCTGATTTGCAGTGGGGGTTGAATAATTTTGACTGCAATTGTATGTGTGTGTGTGGGTGTGTGTGTGTGTGTGTATTTGTAAATGTCTGTATTTGTTTTATGTGTCTTTGTGTTTATATTTGTGTGTGTGTGTGTGTGTGTGTGTGTGTGTGTGTGTGTGTGTGTGTGTGTGTGTTACAGGACCTCCGAGCAAGGCTGAAGAAGGTTTTGAATGGAAGTTTAGAGACTTTGATGCTCGGTCTGATGATGACACCGGACCAGTTTGAAGCGCAACGTCTGAAACAAGCCATGGAGGTCAGAAAGCATTAACCGTGTGTGTGTGTTTGTGTGTGTAGAAATGTAGTGTATACATTAAATGTGTTTGTGTGTTTCAGGGTCTGGGTACAGATGAAGAAACCATTCTAGAGATCATGTGTATTAGGTCACCAGAGCGGCTTTCCGACATCGCAGCAGAGTACAGTAAAGGTCAGGAGAAATGACACACACACAAAACACACACACACACACTCTGTTTGTTTGAGTTCAAACTTTTTTTGCTTCCAAAGCAGAGGTACGCATATTTATAATACCAATATATACCATATTTATAAGTTGTGAAATAAATCTAATCTTTATTCATTAGAATAATAATAATACATCTAGAATTGTACACAGGTCAGAACTCCATGATAGCAGCATTGGAATTATTAGAACATGACAATCAGTTCATGGGAAAAATGCAGAATATTTGCATTTAAAACTTTGCTTCCTGATAGATTGTAATCTTCGAACTGCTAATAAGGTTAATAGTTAACATAATAATAACGGGAGTGATTTCACTTGTTCAAATGACTCATGTCATACAGCATGAGTCAAGATTGATGATGATGACGATGATGATGATCACTGTTTGTGGCAGAATATCAGCGTGATCTAGAGAAGGATTTGCTCAGCGAGACCAGTGGAGACTTCAGTAAGCTGCTTGTGGCTTTGCTGAAGGTACGCTAGAAATATTCCATGCAATTATTATATAAAACACAAAGTGTTAGTGTTATGTACACAACTGTATAATAAAAACAATATGTTAATAATATATTACTGTAAGTGGGGCGGCTGTGGCGCAGGTGGTAGAGTGGGTTGTCCACTAATCGTAGGATTGGCAGTTCGATTCCCGGCTTGGGTGACTCCACATACCGAAGTGTCCTTGGGCAAGACACTGAACCCCAAGTTGCTCCCGATGGCAAGCTAGCACCCTGCATGGGATCTCTGCTACCATTGGTGTGTGTGTGAATGGGTGAATGAGACACAGTGTAAAGCGCTTTGGATAAAAGCGCTATATAAGTGCACATTACATTTACATATTACTCTAGTACAAAGTACTAACTCTCTCAACATCTCTCTTTAGAAGAAGCATGTGCCCGGTCATGTGGACCAGGATGTTCAAGTAAGTTGCTTGAAAAGGGAAAACCCCATGATAATGATTTATGAGTTAACCAAATGACGACAATGATTTGCAATCGTGAAGGTGATTCTGGAGCTGGTTAATGAACGTCACGATCCGCACACACTCAGCACAATTCTTCAGCCTATCATCTCTGCCTTTGTACTTCTACAGGAAGTTAAAAAAAAATTAGGAATCATTATTGTTACATTAATACTGAGAACAGGCTAAACATTTGTGCACTGTGTTGACACTTGTTGAATGTTCATTGGCACCATGCCATGATTTTATAACAATGTTCAGGTAATTGGTTAAAAAGCCATAGAGTTGTTTTTTTTGTTAAATATCTGGATTAAATGTAGATATTAATAAGAAATAAGATATTGAACTACAACAAGGTTTAAAAGTACATTATTAAACACTTTTATCACTAAAATCAAATACTTTTTGCAAAAAGTAGCAATTAACATAATTTAACTAATCGTGTGCATGAATATACACTATGGAAAATATGCAGTAATTCTTAGTAAGAATATCTTTATGTAGCCGTAGTAATTATTCTCTATTGATGAACTATCATGTTTGCATCCTCATCCAACAGGCAAAAATTCTGAGGCTAATAATTCAGCTATGAAATGTCCTGTTCTCTAGTCACACATAAAAACATTATTTTAGCTAACATATTTATCAGCGTCTTCGCTAGAGGAAACATGCTGTATTTTGCACATGCTGTATTTTGTGTTTTGTCACTGTTTCTCTTCATATTATGTGATTCTGCAAAGATTATCTAGCATCTGTTTAAGCTTATTATCATGCCAAAAATAAAACACATAATGTATCACTTTCAGACTTCCAAACAGTCCAGATTTGAAAATCTTACAGGATTTGATAGTTGATATAACCAACCAGCTTGGTCTCAATTGCAGATCAGAGCAGATTCATGTAAGAGGCTGTAAATGGTTAAAGCGGTGCAATGCTAGTGCTTGTAGCTTTTCTTTTAATTCATATGAAAAAAATCCAATCAAAATCCAATCAAATCGCTCGTCATTGTTAGCATCCCTTCATCGAAACAAAATTAAATGAAAGTTTGATCACACTATTTGTGGAATGAACTCACTTTTCACCTTCACTTTGCTCTCACACAGGTTATATGCAAAGAGCTCAACAAGAAGAAGGCAGATGTGACACCGTGGCTCCAAATCCTGACCATGAGAGATCCACACCATCTCAGAAATGGTAAATCTGTGTGGCAGGTTTCTCAAAATGTAAGCACCAAGAAAAGTAATGAGAATAAATTTGTGCAACAGTAAATTAGCAATATCCTGCTGGCTTGTGAACTAAATGCTTACCTGTTATCTGTGTGATTTGGCACTCTAAAGAGTTCCTCAGTGTTTCCTCCTGGGTGAACCCTTTAACAAAGTGTTTCCCCTTTCCAAATAAGGACCTGTTTATAAAGCTATAACTGTTTAAGCCACACAAAGAACCATGTGGAAGTAGGTAAATACGTCCTACATCTCAAAATCCACATGAGATTTCTGCATTTTGCAGGTTCAGGTTCACAGAATTTAACAAGTTGGAATTTTTAAAACACAACACAGTGGTTTAATTTTAAATTTGGATGTACTTAAAATGTATGTTATATAGTCATAATATGACTTTTAACAATCTTTCAGTGCTGATTCATTTGGAAGCTGAACGAGGCCAGCCTTTTTCTGCAGATATAGAGAAACACGTTGGTGGAATCCTCTCCAGAGATATCAAACTGGGCTTACAGGTCCTTGGTGAGTCCCATTCTTTAGTGTGAGAAATGAGAATACTGTGGTTCTATATTCTTTTCAAGTATATTACCAGAAGAATTTCCTGTATGATCCCTCTTCAGTGCGCTCCATCGAGGACCCATATCTTTACTTGGCACAGAGAATCCAGACTATGAAGGTAAGCCATCTTGGATGATGGACACTGAAGAGTTTTCCAGTCAAATGGGATTAACTGTCAAAAAGTGTTTACTTAATCATGAAATTGTTTAGGTTTTTTGGTCTAGTAAATGTATATTTATAGTAAATTCTGGGTCAAGGATTATATAGTAAAGAAGTTGTGTGTGTGGTGTTGTTGTGCAGGGGTCAGTGGTTCAAGGAATAATAGTGTCTCACAGTGAGGAGGATCTCCTGGCTGTTAGAGCAGCATACAAGAAGGAAACGGGAAGATCTCTTTACACCACCATACAGGTCTCTATTATGGTTGCTCACTTGTTTGCTGTAGTCATTAATTTCTGATGATAACTTCCACCTCTGCCTTCACCAGAGGTTACTACTATGGCTGTATAGTCTGATAAGCAGTGCTTGTTCGACAGTGAAGTTCTGACTAGTACTTTTGGAGTCTTATGCCAACCATCAACCTATCATTACCCTGGTATGCGAGAGACATGCCCAAGCTATCATAACTTGTGCGTAGCCAAAAGTGCATTGTTAAAAATCAGTGATACCAACTGGGGTTTTTGAAAGGCAAGGACCCAAACTGTTTTTTTCAATACAGAACCCAAGCCATTGTGGTGTTACCTGCCCTTTTAGAAATATGTGTACCCTTGGCTTCTTCCAAAAGCATACTATCATCATGGAAT
The DNA here is from genome assembly GCA_012411365.1 of Ameiurus melas. Taxonomy (NCBI): domain Eukaryota; kingdom Metazoa; phylum Chordata; class Actinopteri; order Siluriformes; family Ictaluridae; genus Ameiurus; species Ameiurus melas. Next base: position 22,787,292 of record CM022753.1, read on the forward strand.
TGGCTTTAACTTGAGGAACTTCAGTATTGTAGTATTGAAGTAACTCTTCAGCATTATGGGTGAGGTCTACTGAAAAGGAATTTGTAGTGCAGGAGTTTACTAACATGTTCCTTCTTTTTGTATTTCGATCTATGATAGTAGCACAATCCTTTGAATCCTTTGTCGTTTTCACTAGGGCCTTCCCCTTCTCATGAGCAGATGAGCAGTCCAATCTTTAAAAAAAGGTTAATGTTCCTCGGACACACAGCAGCTGGCTCTCACCCAGCTTTTAGCAATATCATGGATATGAAGAACCCTATATTTACAGTATGATTTGCAGGCTTTTGACCAGAAGGTTCTAGACTGTTGGCTGTGCTCCGTTTTTGAACAAAGAGTTAGACGATCGCACAGCTTGTTGCTGATTTTTTTTTATTGGTTATCCTCATTGGCAAGGAAAGACCTATGGTAGGATGACCAGTAACATCTTCAAAAGTGCAAAAAGCCACTAAAACCCATGTTGGCCAAACATTGCCACATGCTTTCTGTCAAGTTGTGTTCTCTTAGCCTTTGGCACAAGGGCCATCCCAATCATTTTACAGGTAACGGGGGGGGTGTTCCTGTGAATTATATGAATGTCAGTACATACATGGTTTACGAATGACTAAAGACTCCAAAAACCAAACTGTTCCAATAAAATATTATTATAATAAAACATATTAAAATGCTGTATTCTGTAGGTGGAATTAATGTTAGTGTTTATGGCACTTTCTCTACAGGACAAGTTCAAAGGGGACATCCAGCAGATTTTGCTAGCACTTTGTTGTTCTGAAGACTAAGAAGGCTACAGTTAGTGTACATCTAAAAATATACTTGTTATGTGAACACAACAAATAAAGTTTAGATGCTGTGAATCGCACAAAATTGTTTTGTATTATGATTTACTGCCATAATGTTCTTTACTAGACTATGCTAATGCAGATTTGTATCTTCACTTTTAGCAGCTGTTCACATAAAAAAAACCAGCTAGTATGTAAATATGAATCATTCTTACTAGCTTCTAATAGCTTTCAGTCATGAACTCTAACAGGTAAAAGTACTTACTTCAGCATCAGTAATATTGTTTTATATAACCATTAGATTATGTTTGTGTTTTTTTTTTTAAAGGTACACATTTTAAGCTTAAATAAAGTTTCAGCAGACATTTTGTGTCTATCTAAAAAAATTATTGATACTGCACATTGTAGCATTGTGCTAAAGAATGGGTTGGCTTTATGGGTTTGGTTAAAATTACAAGACCTGCAAAAGAATTTTCCTTAGGAGATGTAATGAATCATTAAACAGGTAACAAAGTGTTGAAACAATGATTGAGAGAGAGTGCGTGTGCGTGTGCGTGTGCATGCATGTTTGTGTTTGCGAATTTTTTAATGAATAATGAGGTTGGTTAATAAAACCACAGTACACAGAATGTTCACTTATAGAAATAAAAACACATGTCAGTGAGCAGTTTTGCTTTTTAATATATTGTGATATTACTTAAATCTTTTGCACTGCACTATTCTGGTGGCTTGAAGCGGCAACAAAGACCCTAATAAGCAAGAAGGAAACTTAACATAACATCTCCTGCCATTTAGGAGACCAAAGCATGGTTGTTGTATATTCTGTAAAGCTAAGTACACCTCATTGCTGCTGAATTCTGGATTGTTTTGCAGACATTTCGCAACATTCAATGTACCTGTAAATGCATAAAAAGTGGCATAACACTTGGGCACATTCTATTGGAATATATTCAGTTCCACAGTAGATAAAGTAGAACTGGCAAAGTACAGGTGATCAGATTAGGGTGAACAACATGGCTGCTGGATTGTGTTGTTCTAGAAGTTTTGTTAGGAGCTACTGTAGTGTTGTAGTATTGTGGTATTGTAGCAGATGTAGCTGACTCAGTCACTATGGTAACGTTTGTTCCCATTGTAGTTGTGTTGTCTGTGGAAGTCACAGAATTTGGCCTCCATGGATTCACAGTGGTGCCTTTTGGTGTCATCATTGTGATGGGGTCATTTGAAGGTATTGTGATGGTGGATAGCATCACACGAGTGGCATTTACTGGCAGTGAGGCGGTGGCATTTGGTGGCATCACTGTGGTGGTAGTGTTTAAAGGTACTGTAGATGTCCTACGTGAAGGCATCATTGTGGTGGTAGCATTTAAAGGTACTGTAGATGTCCTACGTGAAGGCATCATTGTGGTGGTAGCATTTAAAGGTACTGTAGATGTTCTACGTGAAGGCATCACTGTGGTGGTAGTGTTTAAAGGTACTGTAGATGTTCTATGTAAAGACACCACTGTGGTGGTGGCATTTAAAGGTACTGTAGATGTTCTACGTGAAGGCATCACAGTGGTGGTAGCGTTTAAAGGTATTGCAGATGTTCTACGTGAAGGCATCACTGTGGTGGTGGTAGCATTGAAAGGTATTGTAGATGTTCTATTTGAAGGCATCACAGGGGTGGCATTTAGAGGTCTAATGGTAGTGGTGACATTCTTCACCATTGGTCTTGTGGTGTTGTTCGATGGAAAGAAAGTGGTGGTGTTCGGCGGCATCTTTGTGGTTTTAGCATTTGAAGGAACTGTAGAGGTGACATTCATTAGTATTGGAGTGGAGTTGTTCGATGACATCAAAGTGGTGGTATTTGGTGGCATCACTGTGATGGTAGTATTCAAGGTTATCATAGACGTTCTATTTGAAGATGTCACAGTGACAGAATTTAAAGGTATTCTTGTAGATGTAACATTCATTATGCTCGGAGTGGTGGTGTTTGGTGGCATTGTTGTGGTGTTATTATCTAAAGGTTTCATAGTGGTGAGGTTTATAGGAACTGTATTGGTGACATTCATTACCCTTGGAGGGGTGTGGTTGTTTGGTGTCATTGGGGTTCCAGTTGATAAAGTTGTGTTATTTGTGGTGCTGGTTTGTGATGGCATTAACAAGGTGGTGTTCATTGGTCTTATGGTTGTTCCATTAGTCGTTATGGAATGGGTTGTTGCCGTTGTAGTTGAAAAGGTCTTTGAGTTTGTTATCTGTGAAAAAATAAGAAAATACAATCAGCTATTTGAACCAATGTGATTAGGATGTATAAACATAGATATTTTTTTTATTTTATTTTATTGCCCATGTATTATGTTCTGTTTTCTCCTCTCATGTTTTGTAGGAAATGTTTGTATAGTATAAATCATACAATCTGTAAGTGAATTAATTTTTTTTTTTACTGCAAATCCGTGTTTAATTTCATGTTTATAGCCACTGATATGAGATATATGTGAAAAATACCAACAGGGATATGGAAATCTGTTATAGTTTTTGTTGTATTTGGATTTTTCCTTGCCCTGTGTCATCGATGAAATTTACAATCCACTCAAATGGACTGCAGTATTTCCCAAAATATTGCATGTTTCTCAAAATCATTAACTTTTAAAATAGATTTACAGATAGTTAATAGTTATCCAGGAAGAATACAAAACATATGCAGCCAATCAATGGATAATCCATGACAGAACGGGAGTAGGATGAAACTTCTCTTTACTGTTAGATGTTTTACACAGAACTGATAAGAGTAATAAAATATACATGCACAAAACCAGATTGTCTCTAATCTAGCTACTAAACCTGCCGGACTTATGACGTGTGTAAACAACATTTTGGCGCAAATGAAGGTCATTAACTTCAGATAACTTCAGTAAATATTTATGATTTCACCTAGCTTCATGTAATAATGCTAATTAAACTGAACTTCCCAGTGGTTCCCAATGGATGGAAGGCGTTTATTGAGAACCATATACAACCCCAATTCCAAAAGAGTTGGGATGCTGTGTAAAATGTAAATAAAAACAGAATGCAATGATTTGCAAATCTCATAAACTCATATGTTATTAACAATAGAACACAGAAAACATCAAATGTTTAAACTGAGTAAATGTACCATTTTAAGAAACAAATAAAGTCATTATGAATTTGATGGTCGCAACACGTAAAAATAAGTTTGGATGGGGCAACAAAAGATTGGAAAAATAAGTGTTACTAAAAAGAAACAGCTGAAGGTTAACTGTCAACAGGTCAGTAATGTGATTTGGTATTAAAAGAGTAACTTAGAGAGACAGAGTCTTTCAGAAGTCAAGATTTTCACCAATCTGTGAAAAACTGCGTCTACAATTTGTGGAATAAAGAATTTCAGAATAAAGTTCCTCAATGTAAAATTGCAAAGACTATGTTCTATTGTGAATAACATATGGGTTTATAAGATTTGCAAATCATTGCATTCTGTTTTTGTTAAATCCACTTTTTACACTGCATCCCATCTTTTGTGTAATTTGGGTTGTAAAAGCAAACAGCACTTGTAGGTGTTACTGAATAGTAAGTAAGTGTAGATTACTGTACCTTTATGTTTTGCTAGCTGCTAAAGATTTGATGCTTCATATACAGAAATAGCTTTTCCTCCAGATAATAAAGTCACAATGTGCGGTTTTATGATTAGATAAATGTGTGTGTGTGTGTGTGTGTGTGTGTGTGTGTTTGTGTGTGTGTGTGTGTGGTGTGTGGTGTGTGTTTTACCTGGATTGTGAAGAAGCCAGCCAAGGCCAGGACATAGAATAGCACAGTTGGTAACTTCATAGTGTGAAAAGCAGAGAGAGCACATATGCTTTAGACAGTTCCTCTTTATGTGCTCGGTCCACCAGAGCTCCTTAGATGAGTTAGATGTTTGGCATGAAAGCTTGTGTCCAATGCAGGTGGCCTTTTTTAAACACACAAAGATTGGACACACCCCAGGATCTTAACGTCATGCCATATTGAATGTTTTTGCAATACACACCATCCATACCCCTCCTCTTTTTAAGTAACCTGAAGTACTCACATGGCAATAATATAGTCATGCATCATAAGTCTCAGTTCTACTGTAAGGCTGAATACTTCTGAGTATGGAGAGTCACTGTTGTAATAGCATTAACACCTAGACCTGTTCTGACATAGCTCACAGTTTCTTTACTACAGTTAGCTCAGGTTTTGTCCATAATTTGATGTGGAATGGCTTTATAATGTCATCCAATAGTGTCATCCATTTTGAAAATAATACCTATGCATTTTCTTTAAATTTCCCATTTTCCATTCTTAATTATAAACAGGGAAATGTGAAAAATCTATATAAAAAACAAGTTTTTTCAAACTTGTTTCATCCATACAGTGGGGGAAAAAGTATTTGATCCCCTGCGGATTTTGTACGTTTGCCCACTGACAAAGAAATTATCAGTCTTTAATTTTAATGGTAGGTTTATGTGAACAGTGAGAGACAAAATAACAACAAAAAAAATCCAGAAAAACGCATGTCAAAAATGTTATGAATTGATTTGCATTTTAATGAGGGAAATATGTATTTGACCCCTCTGGTAAACATGACTCAGTACTTGGTAATGACTTAGTAATTACTTTTTAATTTTCAATGCCCTGGCTGAGGGAAGGAGGTTCTCACCCAAGATTTGACGGTACATGGCCCCGTCCATCGTCCCTTTGATGTGGTCCTGTAATTGAAAATGTCCTGTAACATTTTTGACATGCGTTTTTCTGAATTTTTTTGTTGTTATTTTGTCTCTCACTGTTCAAATAAGCCTACCATTAAAATTAAAGACTGATCATTTCTTTGTTAGTGGGCAAACGTACAAAATCAGCAGGGGATCAAATACTTTTTCACCCCCACTGTACATGCATAGGTCACCAGCAGGAGGAGATATGAGGATTTGAACAGAGAAGATGCAGGGTAAATATCAAAAAGACATTATAAAGACTGCTTCGTTGGAGCCATATATGGATGTCATACTTAAGATATTTGATAAAGGTGTGACATACACCTTTATCATATACACGATTTGATCAAATCAAATACACCTTTATCAAATATACAATATGTCTGCCAAATTTGTCTAAATGCTTATCCATCAGCATCCGCAGGTTTTGCTAATATGATAAGACTTGTCCTTTCTTCTGGGTTAAAACAGAAGAACTGTTAAAATGTACACCAGTATATAAAATTCAGGATATAGTCCAATATTCTAAAGGAGTGGTCACCAACCTGTTCCTTTGGATGTACCTTCCTAAAGAATTTTGTTCCAGCCATAATGGTGCCCACCTGACCATCTAACCATTGCCTTATGAAGTTCTTGATCAACTAAAACAGGTGTGTTAGATTTAGGATGGAGATGAAACCTGCAGGAAGTTTGATCTCAAGGAAGAGGGTTTTAAACATCATATTCAGAGCCTAGAATGTACACTAAAATAGAAAAAATGCTGTTAAACAATTTATAGCCAAGGAAATAAATTAATAGATTCATAAAAGTCATTTTTTATTTTTCCTTTTTTTTTTCAAAACAGACATGGATTGAATGAATGATACATTCATTCTTAATGATTAATGTAGATATTTACTGATTGGTTTTACATTTACCACTTCCTCTTAAAATGCCTGAGATATTGTCATGGTCAGTGAAAGATCCCCATTTAGGCCAACCGTTAAAGAATATTCACAGAAGAGCATATCCCACAGTAATATCTAGATGGATCTACCACAATTTATCTGGATCAAAAGTACAGACTGACACTAACTGATATAAACGCATACAGAGTTATTTATATTCAGTATTAGAAGGTTCTATATTGTTGAAAATGAGTCACATAAACCTCATCATTGCGGGATTTATCATTGTGTCATGTCAAAAAAAAAATTCTGCCTTCAAAACTTTGGGTAAACTTTATATTATCATCCAGGAAGAATACATGACACAGGCCGTCAATTGATGGCCAATCAATATCCATGAGGAAACTGCAAGAAACTTCTATCTAACGTTAGATGTTTTACATATGCCCATGAGAGGAATAAAAAGTCAGGATTGTCCTAATTGATTAATATTAAGTATTGGTTACTCATTTCAATGTCAGAATCAGTATTTGTGAGTATCAAAAACATGTACTCATATTAAGAGTGAAAGAAAAAGGTATCTGTACATTGCTAATAATCATTCAAATGAATACTTCTGCTCCAAAAGCTGAAGGCTTTTGCTTAAAATGATTTCTAAAGGAGACGTCTAGAGAAAGGTGAGAGGCAGAACAAAAACAAGCTCAATTTGAAGTTGGAGTTCAAGGAATTGGAAAAGAATAGAAAAGCAGGAGACAGGGATGGGAAAGCATGGCTTAGGGTTAGTCATAAGATTAGAGACAGAACCTGGTATATGGTTTTATTAACATGAAAGAAAAGATACAAAGGGTAACACAGTAAAGTATAGAGGTTTATGGTTCAAGGTTCTTAATTTGTCACATACATATTACATATGTGTGATGCAATGTAGTAAAATGTTTTCCTTAATTACTTGTCCCACAGTGCAAGAGAACATTAAGATAGAGACATTAGTTCAGAAAAAAGAAAGAATGTTGTCACTGTTCTTTCTCATATATTAACATCTCTGTTCTTTCTCACAAATTAACATCTCCGTTCTTTACCACAGATTAACAACTCTGATATAATGCTGCCACCTCCCTGTTTAATTTGGCTAATTTGTAAAGAAATTTAGCCTTTCAAGCATTCAGATGCACAAATGTTTCGATCACTGGGTTATAATTTTCTATACTGCGCATTGTGCATATATACAGGACAACCGGGCAATCTGATTTATTTTAAATGCATTTAGCAGAGTTATTTACATCACATAGATAGTAATCAATCAAACAAGTTGTGATATCAATATTATAAGGTTTATCTCATTAAAAATTAGTCCTCCCACTAGATAACAGTATAGATTAAACTTGCTAATCATATCCTTTCTAATCACAGAAAGGACTGAAAAGATAGCAGTGGTCATTTTGCAAATGTACATTATCAAGTTGTATTGGGAGCTTGAGCACAAGGCAGGGTACAACCTGGATGGGGTGCCAATCCAAAAGTAATAAAATAAACATGTATAACAGCATTTGTATTTTAAGAAATTAAGATGCACACATTTTTATAAAGTAATTAGATATATTATATAAGAATATAGTATATTCTTATAAATCCCCAGCGAATGATATTGAAATTGTGCAAAATTAAATATTTTAATTTTTTAGAAGAAATGGAAATATGAACTTGAGTATAGAATGCCATTTTCCTAGACACATACATGTCTACCATTTTAGGCATTGAAATATCTGTATTATTTCTCTAAATATGTTTCCATTTTTTTTTCTTCAGAAAACAAACATGTCTATGCAACGAGAGACATAAATTATAAATTTACATAAATATATAATTTATCTTATAATTTAAAAAAAATGTATGATTTATAAAGCTCTGAAGATTAACTTCTACACATTATGGGGTCATAATGACAATTATTCAAAATCAAATATGAATCCCATGTACGTACTTTTTCTTCATTCCATTTAATGTTAATTTTTACAGCAGATAAAATAGAGCAGATAGAGCATAGGGTATTAGCACAGCTTTTAAACCTAAACTGCTGTTGAGAAGGATGGTTCTGTTGGTGCTGTTCTCAGGTGGCACATTGGTGGTAGTAAATGGTCTAATAGTGGATGGGCTAGACTGCATGATGATGGTGGTAGATGATAATGAAGTGTTGGTGCTAATTTGGGTCAATGTGGTAGATGGCATCTTAGTGGTGGTAGTGGTTGATGGCATCTTAGTGGTGGTTGTGGTTGTGGCAATTGGCATTGCAGTGGTGGTAGTGGTAGATGGCATCATAGTGGTGGTTGTGGGTGGTTTTGTGGTGGTGGAAATTGGCATTTCAGTGATGGTGGTTGATGTGGTGCTGTTGTCCTCCAGCATCACTGTGGTGTTGTCAGTCTCTGGCATCAAAATAGTAATGTTGTCATCAGCCATTGCCGTGGTGTTTTCTGAGTCCTATAAAGAATAATTTTTTTTTTTAAATATCGACCAAGTACTTATGTTGAGAACATTGCCTGGGAGGGAAAACTAGGTGAAAAATCATCATCCAAATTTTAGTATCTTCAAAGCTTTTGACAAAATTTTGCATCACTGACACTGACTTTCCTTACAGTCGAGTGATCAACACTTGCTAACTCATCGTGCATTTTACTGGAATAATGGCTGAAACTATGAAGTTTTTCTCTGAAATAATTGTACATAAATGCAATGTAAAAACGATGAATCGCAAATCTAAAACGGTGATTGTAGATTGTTAGGTTTCATAAACAGACTTAATGACGTCATTGCTAAAAATAATGAACTGTAAAGCAGTTGTCCGTAAAAGTGAGACATAAAGCATTATCTTAATGATGAATGTCATGTAAAGGAAATTACACATTTGTCAATTGCTTATGTATTTACATTCATCGCATTGCGTTCATGTACATTTACATTTAACATTGTTTAAAAACAATGATCACATTACATGCCTTTAAAAAACAAACAGAGAGAGTCTATTAACAGATGGTGGATTAATTAATTGCCAGACATACCTGTGCTGTGGAGAAAGCCACCAGGGCCAGTAGACAAATTCCCAAACTTTGTAACTTCATGGTGTGGAAATGAAGAACACAAAGAAATTCTTATGACTGGTTCTGCTTTGAACACTGAGTCACCTGCATCAGAAAAGACCATTAGATGTCAGAGCTTCTACGTAAGCACCTTCAGACCAGACACGCCTTGACATGATCTTAAAGTCACAGGAGGATTTTGTTCTGTCTGCTCTCGTGAGCTTCCACCCTTAATTAAAATTCATGAAATTTATCATCTGGACCTCTTATTTTTCATTTATTACTTAAACATATTCTTCAATAAAAAAAAAATTCTATATATTGTTATGAAAACGGGGTGCACGGTGGCTTAGTGTTTAGCATGTTTGCTTCACACCTCCAAGGTCCGGGGTTCGATTCCTGCTGGGGCCCTGTGTGTGCGGAGTTTGCATGTTCTCCACGTGCTGAGGGGGTTTCCTCGGGGTACTCTGGTTTCCTCCCCCAGTCCAAAGACATGCATGGTAGGCTGAGTGTCCGTAGTGTGTGAGTGTGTATGTGATTGTGCCCTGCGATGGACTGGCACCCTGTCCAGGGTGTATACCACCTTGTGCCCGATGTTTCCTGGGATAGGCTCCAGTTTCACCGTGACCCTGAAAAGGATAAAGTGGTAGAAGATGGATGGACGGATGGATGGATGGATGGATGTTACGAGAACAAGTGAAGAATGTAAATCTGGATTCCTTGACAGCTTCTGTGACTTTAACCCTTTCCAGCAGTACATTGGTGTTCCATTGAGCTGGAGGAATGAAATCGACATATCTGACATTTTCAATCAGTATAAACAAATTAATTATTTTATCGCTGCAAGTCAGGACCCTGTTGGGTTTCTGTGTGTAGAGTATCGTGACTCTGTGTTTAGCTGCTGGTGAGCAGGGTGATTGTTGAGAAACAATTTACACCATGCTCTACGATAACACTGGTACAGAGGTAAAACAGGGAACACAATAAAAGCGTTTTTGGTAGTAAAATATTATGCAAATGCTACAATAAAATTAGAACATTTAAACCTAGTAGGCTAGATAAAAAAGAAAGCCCTTCTTAAAGCCTTTTGAGATTTGGGTTGAGGCTCTCTAAATAATAAAAATGATGGATAATGAGTTTTTTTTTCATGACTTCTGATTAGTTTCATTAGCTTTTTATATTGTGCAGTTTAAAACCAATTTAAATGGGGCACGCGAAAACACCTTTAATTTGAAGAACTCTTCTTTATTGGTCATTTGCAAAAACTCATCAACATGTGCAGTCTGTCATAAAACAACACTATATTTAAGCATATAAGTATTTAACTAAATTCTTGAAGAATACTTCCTTAATAGCCATTTAAGTGCAAGAAAGGTCATAATATAAGAGAGTACATGATATAAGAGAATTCCCTGCAGGATTAATAGAGGTCATGATAGATAAGGCACCCTGTCCAGGGTGTACCCCGCCTTGTGCCTGATACTCCCTGGGTTAGGCTCCAGGTTTCCCCGTGACCCTGAAAAAGATAAAGCGGTATAGAAGATGGATGGATGATAGATAAGGGCCAATGGGGGAATGTCGACCCTACTCTTTACAATAAGTGTCCTGGGATTATTAATGACCACAGAGAGTCGGGACGTTGGTTTAAGCTCTCATCCATTCTTACCATCAAATATGGTGCTGTTTTTGCAGTATAGTGTCCCCATCACTATACTGGGGCATTAGGACCCACACAGACCCACACAGACCCCCTGCTGGCCTCACTATTACCACTTCCAGATCTAGGAGGTCTCCTATCCAGGTACTGGCCAGGCTGAAGCTTCAGTGGGAAACTGCAGGGTAATATGGCTCTGGATAAAGTAAGCAAAGTAAGCAAAGAATGTAACTAAGAAAGTAAGTAAAGAAAGTGTAAGTAAGAAATAAGAATATAAGTAATAAAAGAAACTTTAACATGCACTTTTTTGATATATTTTTCTCCCATTAGACTACTACTTAAAACACAGGGCATTTTATGAGCACTTTATAAGGAACAGTATACTAATACTGGGTAGGGCCTCCCTTTGGTCTCAAAACAGCCTCTTTGTGGCATGGATTCCACAAGATGTTGGAAACATTCCTTTGAGATTCTGCTCCATGTTGACATGATGACATGCATCACGCAATTCCTGCACCTGTTTCAGGTTCACTTTCATGCTCCGAATCTTTGAATCCCAAAGCTGTTCTATTGGATTAAGATCCGGTGACTGGGAAGGCCACTGAATATCACTGAATTCATTGTCATGTTCATGAAACCAATTTGAGATGACCTTTGCTTTGAGACATGGTGCAGTATCATGCTGGAAGTACCCATTAGAAGATGAACATGAAGGGATGTACATGGTCAGCAGCAACACTCAATAGTCTGTGGCATTCAAGCCATGATTGATTGGTATTAACAGGCCACAGTGTGCCAAGAAAACATTCCCTACACCATTGCACCACCTCCACCTGCCTGGACTGTTGACACAAGCCAGGTGGTGTCCATGGATTCATGCAGTTGGCGTCAAATTCTGACCCTACTTCAGCAGAAATTTGCACACATTTAATTAACAAAGCTATTATTTGAATAGCTGGATTATTTATTTAACTAGTCTATACTGAGTAATATCACATGCATCACTTAATTAAAAAGATGTAGATGAATTTATCATCATTTATGCCTGTTATCTATGAATATCATTGTAAAATAAACTCTTCACTACACAGTGATGCTAATGGTAATGCAAATATCTTGTTGTAAAACATTTTCCCATCCTCACATTCTCACCCATGGAGTTCTGAGAAGAACAGCTGATAAGCGTCACTTGAATCATTTATTTATTAAGCCAAATGAATGATTCATTTTATACTGAATTGTCCTTTTTTTACTGAGAAATATGATTGCTATGAGGAAGTTACTTTTTCATTTTACTGCTATGCAATAAGAGGTCTTTTAAGCAATTCAAAGATAAGGTTGATGGGATTATGAAACTAGTTTGCTTATGTCATGTTGAAGGAAATTTTTTATGAATATTAAGTATATATGTATGGACAGTATTTGTGTAGCTATAAAATTTAGCTGTACTATTCTAACATTGCAAATCACATCTAATTTAAAAACTTAATCTGCAAACACTCTTTCTTGAAATTTTAAATGTATGAAAGGTAAAATTGGAGTTCAGAGACACACATACACACATGCATACACACACACACACACACACACACACACACACACACACACACACACACACGCAAACATTTGTGCTCTGCATTTACTTGGAAGTGAAACTTGGCAGGATTGTAATTCCTATCTGATTGCTGAGGGGTGGGCAGGGGTGGGTGATGCTTGCTCTCGCCCTTATGCACCCACCACAACCCAAATTATGTATGGATTTTCAGTTACACCATGGTCTTACAGTTTTAATTTTCCATGTACATTAAATTCTTAAAAACACTGCAGAATCAGTATGAGCAATAAATTATTCCTTTCTTCTTTTGTTCCACTTGCTAAAACTGGAAAGGTTGGCTTAAAAAAAAGCATAACATCATCAGAAATAACTCATTTATATAAACAGTCCCTTCTGAAAGTATTGGAACAGTTTTGTTTTTGCCATACATTGAAGACATTTGTGTTTGAGATCAAAAGATGAATATAAGATGAAAGATCAGAATTTCAGCTTTCATTTCCTGGCCTTTATCACAATGCACCGTCACACTGTTATATCCTGTATAATATACACACTAAGTGACACATTATATCACATTATTAATTTAAGCTGAAAGTAAAATAGTCAATTAATTAAATGGATATGGATTAAAATTGATTTTGGCAGTTAGCATCTTGGATTTGGGACAGCGTGAAATCGCAGATAAGCAGTTCAGGAAGGAGCGCCTCATGTTTTGAAGATCTTTATGATAAGGCGAGTGTGAAACAGTGCTTCGTAGATGGAAAAAATATACATTGTGCTGACATGTTTGGCCCAAAACAAAGTCACTGGTCAAAAGGTTACAGCAGGATTTCTAACAACATGTAAAGCACATCAGCAGACAGGCCAGAACGTCCACAATGTCCAGAGAGTTACACAAAGTTCGAGAATGAGGTATTAAATTATAGTAATGTATAGCTTTTTGTTGTTTATATAGAACTGTGTTTAATATAAATACTTAAATGTGATGATGCAAGAATAAATCTGGCATGCTAACTATGATATAACACACTAACCATTTTGAAAAGTATGACAACAAAAAATACATTTTAAGGTATCGTTTATTTCTGATTTTTTTTTTGTCTCAGCAGTGCCGGTCAATCCATTAGGCATCATAGGCAGCTGCCTAGGGCGTCACCATATACACTGAATCCGATTAACAGTACCTAGCCGCATTTAACTCTCCTCATGTCTTTTATTACATCAGAAAAGTTTATTTGGTCAAAATGGTTTGATGGCGTGTCCTAGTGTTGATGTAAATAAGCAGCAGTGTGTGGCACAGGGATGACTTAATTTTGTACCGGAATGGATGTTAACATCACACTGGTTCCCTTGACAAAAACCCAATAGGTTTTTCCCATAGGCTTTTGGTTTATCACAAAAAATAAGCTCTGTGATCCAGTTTACAATACTAACATGCTTTGTCCGTCAAAATAATTTTCACAAATGAACATAAGTTTTATGAAGTTTGAAGTTCAAAATAAATACAGTCGCTGGAAATAAAAGCTAACTTACATTATAAACGAACTACACCATGGCCACTCGACTTCAACGTCACCATAACCAAGCTTCGGACTACTTTTCCAAACTTGATATAAAAACATTTCCCAAAATATGGATTTATTCTAATTTTGGGGGAATTGTGCCCATGTTGCATTATTATTTTTATTATTATAAAATTCTATTTGTGGAGCTCTTTTGGACAAATTTTCTTTGGGGAATAAAGAAGTTTTATTTTGATCTAGTTTGTATTGAAGTTTATATATATATATATATATATATATATATATATATATATATATATATATATATATATATATATATATATATATATATATATATATATATATATATGATAATTGTGCCTCTTATTATTATGGTGCCAACAAAAAAATGCGTTTTGCGTTTTGCGTTTTGTGGGAAACAGAAAAAAAAAAAAAAAAAAAAAAAAAAAAAAACATTGTTTAACAACAATAGAAACTGGACAGAAACTATTAAAATATTACAACATTTTGAGCTTTTGTTCACCACAATCTTATTTCAGGCTTTTAACCAAAATCCCATTCAAAAAGCCCATTGACTTTGGGAGGATGGAACCGGAAGAGCTAAAATGCTAACTCGTTTCTGGGTTTTGGCATTACAAAATGATGTCATCATTACTCCACACTATTGAGTGCAACTCATCACCGATTTAAAAAAAAAATAACAAAATTAAAAAGTAGGCTACATCATACTTATCAGTTATCACCATTGGTGTGTCTGTGTGACTATGAAGTGTGTGTGAGTGTCAGTTTTTTTACGCCATTATGCACGATAATAATCACGGCATAATTTTTATGCAGCTACGTAAAAAATCTTAGCACTTGTTTTGTTTTGAGCTTATGATAAGGTAAATTTGTGTTTATATTCTTTTTTGTTGTTGTTATGCCTATCTACGATGGCTATATATGTTTAAAAATTTTGTATTGTATAATTAAAGTAAATAAAATATTATCGAGAAATGAGTGTTGGATAATTCTGTGTGTGTGTGGGTGTGTTCTGCTCATCTTAATTTAATATTGAATTAAAACAATTAAAACTATATGGTTATTCATGTGTTTACAAATATATAATCTATATAAAATATGCATAAGCTCCAAAATAATGAATGTAATATTTTCATTTTCTATTATGCAAATTAATGAATTATATACTAGCCTATGCCAAGCAAGAGATTAATAATGTGATTGTATAATAATAATAATAATAATAATAACAACAACAACAACAGCAATAATAATAATAATGAAATAAGTGGGAAGGTCGGATATAGTAAAACAGATATTATACAAATTTCATGCTAGCTTGCAGCATGGAGCTGTTAACATTGCCCGTGTACATAGAAGGATTACAGTGTGTGTTTTTTGGCCTTTAGGGGGCGCTCATCACCACAGTCAAAATCACGAACAGAGGCACGAACAGGACCTCAGTTAGCGCGCCGTACCGCACGCTCCCGCCTGTTGGAGTTGTGGTCGAAGGCATGCTGGAAGACGCTGTAACTGAGGAGTGCTGGGAAGATACAGTAAATTCAGTAGATCCAGTAGATCCCGTAGATGAAGTGGTGAAGGAGGAAGAGGAAAAGGAGCTATTGTTCGAAGTCAGTGTTGCTGAAGTGGTTGAAACTATGGTCTAAAACAGACAAAAAGCGTTCACACTGTTAGTTCTGCTTTTAGTTTTCATTTATTTAATTTATGACACTAAATGACTTCATGTGTGATAAGTGAATGGCGTAGGAGGCAAAATATATTGCCTTCCAAGCCACATACAGTACAATGTTCTGTACACAGAGCAGATTATTTCCTATTCAGCATTATTTCAAATGATTTAAAATTCACTTTAGACTTTATGTATTTATGACACTGACATAGTCATGTACACTGCAAAAACAAATCCTAGTAAGTGAAACCATTCATTTATATAGCCTAACATTTCTCTTTATGAGATTCTTATCCTTTTCTAGATGTTTCAGCTGATTTTCAAGGTTGAAAACCATTCACAGAATGATGCTATTTGAAATATTTATTTCATTATTAAATAAAATCGGCCAATAGAATAGAATGTATCTTATCTGTTTATTCTAACCTTGACAATGACATTACCATGCACATGACATCTTTGAGTTAGTAGTAGCACTGTTTTTATTTTTCACTTTATTGTTTTTATTATTATTTATTCTTCTATTTTTAATGTGTTGTTTTAACGTGTTTTTTTTTTTAAACAAGACATGATTCATTTTCACGAGAGCGTTTATTTTTCATTTAGCGTTTAAAAAGAATCTTTCTCTTTCCGTTTAATTTATTATATATATATTATATTGGTTAAACAAATTTACAGCTACTTTGAATAACATTCTTTCCCTTATCCTCATTTGAATTTCCTTTTTCCTCCTCAGATTATCAGATGAAACTCTTCAGAAGATAATTCATCTCCTATATAACTGTAAATAAATGTGGAATAATACACACCAAATACATTTCATTAATGCGTTCTTATTATGCGTAATTATTATAACCAGCAAAAATGTTGGCAGTAGTGTTGTTAACTACTAATTTCCTAAACTCAAGCTAATGCATTTTTAAAATATACTCTTTCTTCTTCTTCTTCTTCTTCTTCTTCTTCTTCTTCTTCTTCTTCTTCTTCTTCTTTTTCTTTACTATACACAGGAGTAACTTAGTAAAACAGTTCCAAAATTGAGAATGACAAAAAAAGGGCAAATATTTATATTAAAAATATTGAAAAATCAGATAGAACATATTGTGCCTTTATATTTGTAAATCTTTATAGATTTATTTTCTTCTCTTATTTGGTGTTAAAGGACTTTTTGTAACTAAATCTTAAAAAGTAAACAATTATGTGCCATAATAAAGGTTTTTTTTTTAAGAATGTTATAACCCTTTATATTGGTATTATTGTAAAGTATTGTATTGTAACTCTTGCATGTTGATGTAAGAGTAAGCTAAATATCTAAATATACCCAGGATGAACTGGGTCATGGGTTTCTCACTTTATAGATTTTGAGTATAATTTTGTTAGAACCCACCTGTGATTCTGAAGTTTGAATCATCACTGCCAGACACAGTGCAGCGAACAGAAGCTTCATGCTGGAGTAGACGGAGACAGGC
Source organism: Ameiurus melas (assembly GCA_012411365.1). Taxonomy (NCBI): domain Eukaryota; kingdom Metazoa; phylum Chordata; class Actinopteri; order Siluriformes; family Ictaluridae; genus Ameiurus; species Ameiurus melas. The sequence goes on from CM022753.1 coordinate 22,804,680, forward strand.
TTCATCTTGTGTCGGATGCTGCTGTGTGGATGTGTGTGATCTCAGGTTCTGAGTTCTCTGGACTTGCTCAGCACTAATGGAGGTTTCACTTATATTACAGTGCACCGCCCATTTCTCCCTCACCTGTGGGCAGGAGCTGAATCAGCACATCAATGATCAGGCCACTGTAAGAACACCTCTGGTGAATAAACTACCTCAGGAGGAAAAACTTTAGGGTTAAAGTCTGAATACAGGTGAAGGTTTATAATATTGCAGTTTCTGAAGGTTCACAGCGTATCCTCTAGATCATATAAAATAACAAAACAATACTGAGACAATAGAAATAAATAGATAAAATTTGAAAGAGAACAAATGAAATAGGACTAAGCAAACTTGAAGTAGTACAAGGACATAGAATATAAACCAAAAGTTTACATACACTTATGCTACAAATACTCAGTCTTAATTTTTCACAACGCCACACATTTCATGTTAGTATACAGTTCTGTTAGGGGAATCTATAGTGGTGTGAAAAGTGTTTGCCCCCTTCCTCATTTCCTGTTCCTTTGCATGTTTGTCACACTTCAGTGTTTCGGAACATCAAACCAATTTAAACAATAGTCAAGGACAACACAAGTAAACACAAATTTGTAAATGAAGGTGTTTATTATTAAAGGTGAAAAAAATCCAAACCATCATGGCCCTGTGTAAAAAAGTGATTGCCCCCTAAACCTAATAACTGTTTGGGCCACCCTTAGCAGCAACAACTGCAACCAAGCGTTTGCGATAACGTGCAATGAGGCTTTTACAGCGTCCTGGAGGAATTTTGGCCCACTCATCTTTGCAGAATTGTCTTAATTCAGTTACATTAGAGGGTTTTCGAGCATGAACGGCCTTTTTAAGGTCATACCACAACATCTCAATAGGATTCAGGTCAGGACTTTGGCGCAGCCACTCCAAAGTCTTCATTTTGTTTTTCTTCAGCCATTCGGTGGTGGACTTGCTGGTGTGTTTAGGATCATTGTCCTGCTGCAGAACCCGTTCGTTTCAGCTTGAGTACGCGAACAGATGGTCGGACATTCTCCTTCAGGATCTCTTGGTAGACAGCAGAATTCATAGTTCCTTTTATCACGGCAAGTCTTCCAGGTCCTGAAGCAGCAAAACAGCCCCAGACCATCACACTACCACCACCATATTTTACTGTTGGTATAATGTTCTTTTTATGAAATGCAGTGTTCCTTCTACGCCAGATATACTTGGACACACACCTTCCAAAGAGTTCCACTTTTGTCTCATCGGTCCACAGAATGTTGTCCCAAAAGTCTTGGGGATCATCAAGATGTGTTGTGGAGAAATTGAGACGAGCTTTGATGTTCTTTTTGCTCAGCAGTCGTTTTCTCCTTGGAACTCTGCCATGCGAGGCCATATTTTGCCCAGTCTTTTCCTGATGGTGGAGGCATGAACGTTGACCTTAACTGAGGCAAGTGAGGCCTGCAGTTCTTTGGACGTTGTTGTGGGGTCTTTTGTGACCTCTTGGATGAGTCGTCGCTGCGCTCTTCGGCCACTACTGGGAAGGTTCACCACTGTTCCATGTCTTCGCCATTTGTGGAATGGCTCTCACTGTGGTTCGCTGGATTCCCAAAGCTTTGGAAATGGCTTTATAACCCTTTCCAGACTGATAGATCTCAATTACTTTTTTTCTCAATTGTTCCTGAATTTCTTTGGGTCTCGGCATGATGTGTAGCTTTTAAGGATCTTCTGGTGGACCTTACTGTGTCAAGCAGCTCCTATTTAAGTGATGCCTTGATTGTGAACAGGTGTGGCAATAATCAGGCCTGGGTGTGGCTAGAGAAATTGAACTCAGGTGTTGACAACCACAGTTATAGTATGTTTTAACAAGGGGGCAATCACTTTTCACACGGGCCATGATGGTTTGGATTTTTTTCACCTTTAATAATAAACACCTTCATTTACAAATTGCATTTTGTGTTTACTTGTGTTGTCCTTGACTATTGTTTAAATTGGTTTGATGTTCCGAAACACTTAAGTGTGACAAACATGCAAAGGAACAGGAAATGAGGAAGGGGGCAAACACTTTTTCACACCACTGTACTTTGTTCACATCAGAGGATGTTGTAAAACGGGTGTGCACTCTTATCCAGAAAGGGCTGGTGTGGGTGCACCCACACCGGCCCTCTACGGATAAGATTGGACAACCCGTTCGATTAGAGACAGATTCGTTTCAGCTTTAATTCTCCGTATCAGAATTCCAGTGTGTCAAAAGTTAACACACACCTAATTGACTCTCCCTTTAAAAATTCTGGAAGATTCCAGTAATTGACGTAATGACTTTTATTAATACCAATTAGGTCATAATTAGGAGTTAATTGGAAGCATCTGTGACTGTATTTAAGTGCCTGCCTTTAAAGGCAGTGCCTTTTTGCCCTTGATACCATGGGGAAATTCAAGCAAGTCAGCCAAGAGAATGGAGTGAAAGTATTGGTGTGATCATCACAAAGTCGTGACCTGAGTCCCATTGAAAATTGTTCATTTACATTTTAAAAAATGTAATCAGGCCACGTCAGCCTATAGAGGGATCTGCATTCAACGAGGACGTCAGCCACTGCTTCTCTTTGGGCTTGGGGTCCACCAGTACATGAACCAATACAGAACACATGTGGCAAAGTAAACAAAGGCATGACAACATGGAAGCGTCTCTGTTCACAGCATTCAGCGTGAGGGGGAAATCCCTGATGTAGATTAAAATTAAATAGACATATTAACCAAATAACATTAAAAAAAGAAAACAGAATAGACAATTAACAGCCCAGATATTTGGTGTTGACTGTTAAAGCATAATAAGAAACCCAGAAAAGAAATCTGTACTGCTATATAGGTCAATTAATGACTTGGCAGCAGAGGTGACTCGGCTAAAATCACTAATTCATGAGCTCAGTGGCTCACATCCTTCAGCAGAGCCCTCCTTACTGCCGAATAATTAGTCTTCCTCCTCATGAAGATGTTATTACTACAAGATATTTGTCTTAGCGTACAATAATAACAGCCTTGGTGACATCTGTAAATGGGTTTAGGTCTTTCTCTGCTACCTCACAGGTGTCACTGACAGGCTCAAACTAACCATTGCTGCAGCTTGGGCCCAAGTTGGTCTGGATGGTGCAACATATATACTGGAAGACAACATACACCACCAAATGCACTGTTGTGAACTGACTGCAAGGAAAACCTATAAGCATTAGCCACAAGACTAGAGAAGGTGATGGAATAAACTATTTAAAGTTGAGACTGGCTTATTAGATATTGAACCAAAGTTATGCAAGTGTCATTGCTTTATCAATGTGATCTTTCTGTGTACCAGCATATGCAGATGATATATTGCTTATGGTCAGCAGTCAGGGGGATCTTCATACATATTTTAATATTGTATTTCAAAATAAATATCATTTTGGATTTTTATCATCTTTCAAAACCAACTGGAATTAAATCAAGGTCTTCGTAGTTGAGGAGTAGTCAGATATTTGGGATTTTGTTTGGGGACTGTAATAATGTAAATAAAAATTGAGAAGAATCTGAAACAATCAAAGAATGTCTGAAGAAAAGGAAATGGCTCACTAGAAAAATGTCTTAACAGAGATGGTCACTACTAATAAATAAGATTGCAGCATCAACGGCATTTTATTTTTTAGGTATACAAAGCCTACTAAGTGGTCCAGAGGCACTTGCGGTGTCTTGGCTTCTTGAGGAACCTCTGGTCTCTAGACCTGCGTGAAGTTGGCCCCCCCACCCACGCAAAACGTCAGCAAAATAGTCTCAATCATTTGTGCTTTGTTTGTGCTGGTTTGTGCCGTTAAAATTTTCGTTTGTGCTGCTTCGGTTCCGGAGATAAGGTTGTGAGTCCTGGTACCATCAAGCTGCTACTAACCCTCCTTGTTCTCAGGTTTCGCCCCACCTCTAAGAAACATGCGGGAACTTTCCATCTGGATTGGTGACTGTAAACTTCCCCTAGGTGTGAATAATTTGCTGGGACGGATTGGAAAACCCATTCAGTGTGTATTTTTATGAATTTGAATATGAGAGTTTCTCACATATAGGCACCTTCATGTTCTTGGTTTGAGCAGTGATGTAATGCTAGACAGGAGGACTATTCAAACCACCACTAACTTTATTCAAGCAAAAGTGACAGTGTACATGAAAGGCAATGAGGAAAAATGCTTTACATGATGTGCCAAGAACTTTTAACAGAGTAATCGTGTGAAATATTATAGTTTATTTAAATATCTAGAAAACTGCTGCTACATTGTGCTCTGTGTTTAATCGTGAGCTTATTTGAAAAAGAAAAGGTTTTAATTAACTAATGCATCATGTGTACTCATGTCTGCATATGTATTTTTCAGTATATTTATTTTTTATTTGATTATTTCAAATCCTATTTAATTGTTGGTCAGGATAGCTCAAATCATGAATGCTTTAAAAAGGATTTTAAAATTCATATTCAATCTCTCTTGCTCTCTTTCTCTTCTTCTCTCTTTTTCTCTTCTTCCCATCACTGCCTCTGCATGGCTTTTCGTCGTGGTCGAAGACCTCCTCTGAGCTACTGTCTTTTGAATGTTTCATCGGAACCTTGGTGACAGGCGTTGTGATGCTGATCGGGTTGGCGGTGGCTGTAAATCCGGAAGGCAGCACTGAGTTTGATGAGTTGGTGTTGTTTTGTTTGCTCATAGTCACTGGTGCTGCAGTGTCAGAAACGGCTGAAGTGGTGTTGGACTAAAATAGACAAAAATAAGCACCATTCATGCTTTTATTTTCTCTTTTAGTTTAAATAAATTCAATATATGCCAATGAAACACTTATAATTCATCTGGAGTAGTTCCCTATGTGATATTTGGAACCGAAATTTCAAGAGATATATAGCTTAGTGCACTGCATATGGACAGGGAAGCCCTTTTTGGATTCAGCATTATAGATTTAACTTTAGACAGTTAAGCATATTTGATTCACTGCTATGGTTTTACTATAAAATAGTAGCAAATTTAAATAATTTCTATTTATTATAATTCTGTTTATGGATTTTTTTTAATTAGCCTTGAAATTAGTGAAGGCACTTCGACATAGCTTATTAGTCTCATAATTATTTTATAATCTTAGGAAGATAAATGTTCCATAATTTGGCCTATAAAAAAATGTTTTACTTATATTATTATAAAATATTATAAAGTATGTATCTTACGTTTGTTAATTTTTATATATTAATTTTTTGTACTTTTGTTAACTGGTATGTTAATAAAAGTAAACAATTATGTGCCATAATAAAGTTGGGTTTTTTTTTAAGAATGTTATAACCCTTTATATTGGTATTATTGTAAAGTATTGTATTGTAACTCTTGCATGTTGATGTAAGAGTAAGCTAAATATCTAAATATACCCAGGATGAACTGGGTCATGGGTTTCTCACTTTATAGATTTTGAGTATAATTTTGTTAGAACCCACCTGAGATTCTGAAGTTTGAATCATCGCTGCCAGACACAGTGCAGCGAACAGAAGCTTCATGCTGGAGTAGACGGAGACAGGCTTCATCTTGTGTCGGACGCTGCTGTGTGGATGTGTGTGATCTCAGGTTCTGAGTTCTCTGGACTTGCTCAGCACTAACAGAGGCATCACTTATATTACAGCAAACCGCCCATTTCTCCTTCACCTGTGGGAAGGAGCTGAATCAGCACACCAATGATCATGTGTTAAAGCTAGTGTGAGAAAAGTTTAGGCTTAAAATCAGGATGAGTTTTTCGATATTGAGTGCTGAGTCTTCATTTCTTTAGATGGAAAAGATTGTGGTGTAGAAGATAATATAAAATAAAAACTAAATATATAGACTCAATAGATATACATTTATAAAGAATAACTGTAGAATAGAACAATACCAATAAGATGAATAAAAATAAAATCTATAAAATCTTTATTAAAAATAGGCAAAAATGAAAAATGTCATTTTAATAAAGTAGAAAATATATCATAAATTTATATCATACAACATTTAGAAATTCAAATACAAATAGAAAAATATCTAAAGATATAGCAATTGCATAAACGATATAAAACCTATGGAGAATAAAGGTAAAATAAAATAAAAGTTCATGTCATTGCTCCAGCCCTGGTCTGAGAACCGTACACACAGCACTAGTCATGCTGAGACACTTAACATGTGTTTATTCAATCTAAAATTCTTTATCATGGCTTTGTGTTGTATTTTAACTTTTAGAGCAATTTGAAAAGTAATGTGTACAGTATTTAAGGAAGAAAGTCCAGAAAAAGCCAGAACCATAGAGGGTTCCTCAGCTTGTCTTTATGGAGGAACGTTATGGAGGAACATGGCAGAGCAGAAACCTGACAAGAACTCGACTGAGGAAATAGGAAGTGGTGCTGCTGTGAATAGGATTCTAAATCACAATGGTACTGTTTTTAGAAGAACTGATGGTGGTGATGATGGTGTTAATGGTGGTGGTGTTTGGAGGCACACTGGATGGCAGGGTTCCAGTGGAGGTTAGCAGATAGAGCACTGAGGTTCCTGTGGTGGGGTTTGGGGTTTGAGATGAGTTGTGCTGGGTTTTTTTGGTTGTTGTTTTGAAGCTGATGCTGGTAGTGTTGCTGGATGTTATGGAGTCATTGACAGTGATGAGATTTGACATGGTTGAAGTGGAGGTTGGAGTCCAGGAGTCTGAGTTTTGCCCAGTGGGTGTTGTAATACACATGGTACAGTTTCCGCAAACATGCTGTTGAGTGACGGAGAAACAGATGAATGAAATAAATCAAAGGACCAGTTTATAAAAAGTTGCTCTTGGTTCATCTTAGGTGGGCATGACCTGTTCAGGTGTGTTCTAAGTTCTAAAAAGAAACGTTAGCAGCCAAAATGTAGACAAGCTCTTATATAACATCAGCAAATGTAATCTGGAATGTGATTGGTTAGAAAGTGTTGATTTTATATAACAGAAGCTCTGACAGTAGTGCAGCTGCAAATCTCAGGTTTATATTAATGCACGCACTCTAATTATAATATTTAATAAAAAAAATATAATATTATAATCTATAGTAACAGCTCATTCAAAGGGACTTGTACAGTGGACGCTTTACATAAACAAACTATATGTGAGTCTCCAGTGTCAGTGCTTAAATGACTCAGAGGTAAAGCTGTAACTATACTTTTTCTGACATCTTCAGAACAGAGGAGTTTACACTTCTTTGCGGTTTATTGCTAGCATGACAGAGGAAAAACAAGCTGTGGGGTTATTTTTTTTTGGTCTTATGAACTTTAAGAGAGAGAATAATGAGAGGCAGGTGATGGAACAACTGTTTATAGCTGTTATAACATAAGTGACATCAGGAACTAGTATGTTTCCTGCAAATTAAATGTGGCTATAAAAGGTATGTGTTCATTCTTGATACATTTTATTATTGGCAAATTACAGTGATGTATGCTGAATAAAACATGTGCTGTTATAAGAAAATAATCAACTTCAAGGTGGTAACAGTAACCTTGCTTCCATAACATATTACTTACATCAGGTTCAGCATTAATAGACCTTCAGTTACAAAATAAAAATAAAATAGAGTAGATACATTTATTTGTCACGATTTTATTCTTAGTGCATAGAACCTAAAAGGTGTTTAACATTTAACTTCTTGGTATTTGGTAGAATCTTTATTTATTTATTTATTTATTTAATTATTTTTAAAGCTTATTTAAGGGTTTGTTGCATAATTAAAGGTTCTTATCCTCCTAAGAGAGTTTTCCTTGAATTCTTACTGAGTGGGAGCTACACTCTGCTGTAGGGTTCTACATAGAAACTTTAAGGGGTCTGCAAGAGGGAAAACTTTTGAACTTATTATGAATTTTCTCTCATTTGAATTATGGAATTCCACCAAAACTACTCTAAATGTGTATTTGATTCAATTCACCGTTACTGTTTATCTCTCATAGCCACACTGTAAAAATGTCAGTGGTTTTAACTGTAAACGGATGTAAAAATAGGTTTTTAAAAAACTATGAAGGTAAAAAAAAACAACTATTAATTATAAAACATGAGATTTCCCTTTAATTTACAGTTAAATGATGTTTATGTAAAAAGAACAGTTAACACTTTTTGCCTTATTGTTTCGTAAAATAAAAAAGCATTATTTTACCCCAGAAAACCCTTAAAGCAATAGCAAAGTACATGAAAAGCAAATGACCGCTTTATCTTCACAATAGGCTCCGTCAGCCTTTCTTGCCTCTGCTTCATTTACTCTAAAGAAAAACTAGCGCATGTGGGTTATCACGGAGCGTATACGGCATTTAAATAAACACACTGGCAACTAGAGCAGTTCAAATAGATGTCCGATTTATTGCAGATTCAAAGAGGTTTATATAGGCAAAATAGCCGTGCATAGGCGTACCGATGTTGAAATAATATGGCAGTTGAACTGACTGGCCACATATGTGAAAAACATCTTAGGCAATACAATGCACGGCAGTTGTTGAACATATATGGTCTGATGGTATGGTTCGATTAACACAGAAAAGAGGAAGTTCCTATGGTGACATGTTAACGGGCACGTACACAACAGACAGATTCTGTAAAGTTCATGAGACAGAAATCAATATATATCCTAAACATACTTATACATATCTGAGGGAATAGAGAATAGAAAATTTCCCAACAGTACACAAAAAAGACTAAACAGTATTCTACTACTACTACTGCATTTTTTTTACAAAACAATAATGCAAAAAGTGTCAACTGTTCTATTTTCTAGAGATACAGGACCCATCCATCCATTTTCAATACCGCTTATCCTTACTGGGTCACAGGGAACCTGGAGCCTATCCCAGGGAGCATCAGGCACAAGGCAGGGTACACCCTGGACATGGTGCCAATCCATTGCAGGGCACACTCACATATCCAGTCATACAATATGGACATTTTGGACATGCCAATCGTCCTACCATGCATGTCTTTGGACTGGAAGGAAACTGGAGTACCCCGAGGAAATCTCCGCAGCATGGGGCAGTGGCGAGAATCGAACCCCCAACCCTGGAGCTGTGAGGCAAACATGCTAACCACTAAGCCACTGTGCACCCATAGATGCATGATGTTAGGAATATCTTTTTTTGTATTGTTTACAATAAATCGCAATTATATGGTCAACAAGAATATGTGTGCACTTTTTTAGGCCAGCTCTCTCCTATTAATTATATTACATGATTATGTAGATTGCAATGTCTCTTTTTTGGCTCATGAAGATTCACAGATAACTTAAATTCAAGAGTGTTTATCATTATAAGTAAAGATTTGTTTATTTCAAAAATGTTTTGTTTCATTACAAATAAACTGCATCGCAACAAACCTCATGCCATTTTCAAATGTGTTACAATTGAAAATAGCATAAGAAGCACTGGCCCCAGCTGAAATCTGATTGGTCCCTGAAGGGCCCCTGTCCTGTCAATTATTGCTGACCTACATCAGAGCACTCCATTGGCCGAGTCTATTCGTTTGAAATTCAACCTCTCGTAAGTGTTTCTTTCTACCACAGTGCATTTTCCTCATCCTCGTCCACTTCAGTGGTAAGTAAGGTACACTTTAAAGGGGACATAAATGTGTGTCAGCAGTGTGTACACAACCACCTTATAGTGGTTAAAAAAAACTACCCACTCCTTTCTTTATATTCCCCATAAATCATAAACAGTGTCTCAAAATGAGTCATTCGCATCTTCTATCCAATGTGACATCACCCTGGAACAGGCCCTGCCCACAACTGGTGACGGACTCTGCCCTATTAGCAAAGATTAGCAAAAGTGAGCTGCACACAGTCCACCATAGCAGTACATCTGGCCCATTAGGACCTGATGGTATGCTACTGTTTTCATACTGCACTTGAAATGACTATAAACTAAATCATAGACTTTGGGATCAACAATTACAGGTAGATAGTTACTGTTTACATGTCATGATGACAGTAGGTTTATGAAAGTGTAGGACCACTCACCCTGATAATATTTTCATTTGCTTCTTTCCAGACATTTCCCAGTGGAGAGCCGAGTGTTCTGTACAGAATTATCCATCAAAGAATTATTCTGCTCCCCTATGACCTGATGGTATGCCTAAGTTTTCCTTGTTTTTCCTTCAAATATTGTATTATTTGTATATTTATATTTTGTGTATATACAGTATGTACAGTATCTCACAAAAGTGAGTACACCCCTCACATTTTTGTAAGTATTTGCTTACATCTTTTCATGTGACAACACTGAGGAAATGACACTTTGCTACAATGTAAAGTAGTGAGTGTACAGCTTGTTTAACATTGTAAATTTGCTGTCCACTCAAAATAACTCAACACAGCCATTAATGTCTAAACCGCTGGCAACTAAAGTGATTACACCCCTAAATGAAAATGTTCAAATTTGACCTAAAGTGTCAATTTTGTGTGACCACCATTATTTTCCAGCACTGACTTAACCTTTGAACTTGGAGTTCACCAGAGCTTTACAAGTTGCCACTGGAGTCCTCTTCCACTCCTCCATTACGACATCAAGGAACTGGTGGATGTTAGAGACCTTGTGCTCCTCCACCTTCCATTTGAGGATGCCCCACAGATGCTCAATAGGGTTTAGGTCTAGAGAAATGCTTGGCCAGTCCATCACCTTCACCCTCAGCATCTTAGGAAGGCCATCTGAACCAAATAAGTTTATCTTGGTCTCATCAGACCACAGAACATGGTTCCAGTAATCCATGTCCTTAGTCTGCTTGTCTTCAGCAAACTGTTTGTGGGCTTTCTTGTGCATCATCTTTAGAAGAGGTTTCCTTCTGGGACAAAAGCCATGCAGACCAATTTGATGCAGTATGTGGCATATGGTCTGACCACTGATAGGGTGACCCCACATCCCTTCAACCTTTGCAGCAAAGCTGGCAGCACTCATATGTCTGTTTCCCTAAGACAACCTCTGGATATGATGCTTAGCATGTGCACTCATCTTCTTTGGTCGACCATGGTGAGGCCTGTTCTGAGTGGAACCTGTCCTGTTAAACCGCTGTATGGTCTTGGCCACCGTGTTACAGCTCAGTGTCAAGGTTTTGGCAATCTTTTTATAGCCTACGCCATCTTTATGTAGAGCATAAAGAGTTCTTTGCCATGAGGTGTCATGTTGAACTTCCAGTGACCAGTATGAGGGAGTGTGAGAGCGATGACACCAAATATTACACACCTGCTCCCCATTCGCACCTGAGACCTTGTAACACTAACAAGTCACATGACACCGGGGGAGGGAAAATGGCTAATGGGCCCAATTTGGACATTTTCACTTAGGGGCGTTGTTGTATATAAAATATACATGAAATAAACATGAGGGAGACCTAGTATAAGTAATATGTAATCTTATTATTACTGAGAATTCACTGAGCAGGTGGACTGTATGAATGGATGTTCACCTAAGACACAACACACAGATAAGCAAGGCGCAGGGGGATAATATTTGATTAAGTGCGAAAGGCCTCACAGTGTAGGTGGAATACGCACGCAGGCAGAAGGTCAACTTAGAGACACCCACACACATACACAGAGGTCTGGTGTGTATGCAGAAAACAGAAATGTATCTTTTCATATTCTGTTTCATATTCCGTTTCATGGAAAACTATTATAGGGTAATGTACATGCAAGCACTTAAAACAAAGAAATGTGGAACAAACATAAAATTTACTCATAATGTAGAGATGGTGTGTTTAAAAGTATCCTTTCTCGACGGAAATCCTGTCAGGATATGTCAAGCTATTTTTAAAGAGTGAAACAAGACAAAATATATTTTGGAGCCGGAACTGCACCTGCGTGATAAGGGTGCCAATTGATGTATGTAATGGTTTCCCGGGACAGCTAACTCTATGCATATTGGTGTCTGGGTCATCCTGACCCTAAGAAAACTGTATAAATAGAAGAGCTTCGGCTCTGTTTTTTTGGATCCTCCTTGAGACGTCTCAACTGTGTAATCTCATGCAACAATAAATTTGGACCCTTGCATCTCCTCACTCATGGGCCCAGTGTCTTACTTTCGTCCTTCAACTGGTTAATGTATGTGAGCATCTGTTTCTATGTTAAATATTAATTGTCTTTGGGTAATAGGCAAATTTTGATACAACAGTGTAATCACTTTCATTGCCAGCGGTTTAGACATTAATGGCTGTGTGTTGTTATTTTGGAGACAGCAAATTTACGCTGTTACACAAGCTGTACACTCACTACTTTACATTGTAGCAAAGTGTAATTTCTTCAGTGTTGTCACATGCAAAGATATAATCAAATATTTACAAAAATGTGAGGGGTGTACTCACTTTTCTGAGATACTGTATAATCAAATAAGTCAGTGAGTTTCTTTGTTTTCATCATTTGATTGTGAAAAGTGATACTATACTGTTAAAAAACATCCCTACTATATTTTTCTTTACCGTAATGTTCCAGTAACCTGATTTTATTGTAGATTTTAACGATTTTTTTAAAGAGTATTATAAACCAGTATACATTTCTGTGTTTCTGTGTTTTGTTTTGTTTTTTACAGTAGATTTCGGCCAACAACAGTTACCAGTTTTTTTACTATACATTTAACAGGATTTTTTTCCCTGTACAGGACAGATTTCTTTGCATAAAAAACAAAGCAAGTACAAACATTTTCTCTAACTTTAAATGTAACCAACTTTAACTTCAGCATTGAATTTTGCTCCAAATATGGTTTCCTGTTGTGTAAGATCCATCATTACTCACATTAGCTTACAGCATCAGCAGATAAACAACGCGAACAGCCAAGCATATCACAGTGTCTCCAGACCATCAGGACCTCGCTGGCTCATTTTCTACCCTGACACCCGCCTGTGCATCGCACCGTTTTATAACTGTGTTAATGAAATGCTCAATTTGCAGCATCATCCCTGTCCTATCTCCATCATAATCTTCGTCCTTTGTCTGGACTCGGCTCTCTGAAGAGCGGTAGCTCTATGTAATCAATGACTTTGTCGAGGGTGAGAGCTAAGCAAATGATTGAGCATCATGAATAATAACTGCACACAGAGTTGAGTTTGGTGGATCATTAATCGAAAAGACTGTACAGATAATTATTTAAAGAGTTAAACACAGATGTATAATACTCAAGAACTTAGGAACTATCCAAAACATTACTATAATAATAAATAATATGTATTACAGTATTATTGCAGTACTGCTTTTAGTATTAAATTATTATTTGTGGCTGATGACGCCCTCACAAGTTCAGAGTAATACATTTTTGCACAACCTCTCACTAGAGGAAATACCAGTTGAACAGGACAGGACATGCAGTTGAGTCTAACAAGTGTACCAGATAATGATCATTAACAATGAGTTCCCTTGTGCACTGGGGATCGGTGATTAACTATTTACTCACTTATCTCTCAGACCGTCAGGTCACATGTCGCCGCTCAAAATTGCCTCTCAGTATGCTCTCTTTCACATACATTAAAGGATTCACCAAAACAACAAACACACACCTAATTCCAGTTATGCCATATTTGCTAAAAGAAAGGGTTTTTTTTCACAATAAGAAATGTTTTTTATACCACAGTGTGATAAAATTCTCAAATCTGATTGGTCAGAGGGTGTGTATTATTTTTGTACGACATAGGTTTATATTAATGTGCTTATTCTAATATGTTACGGTTTCTATAACAGCTCATTACAGAGACTCATACAGTGGACACTGAATATAATCTAAGACTAATAATTAATATTTTTTAAGTGTTGTTGCTTGTTGTTTAAAAAAGAAAAATGTATAATTGTTTTTTGTTAGGAGATGTTGATTTAACATTTATGGAAGGAGTCTCCAGTGTCAGTGCTTTGTAACGGTCACAATACTTCATAAAGTCTTCAGGACAGAGGAGTTTACACTTTCCGGTTTCTCTGTACATTGTTAGTTCGTGTCCTTGGTCAGTTTTTGGGTTCAACTTTTGGACGGTGGGGCATAGGGTGGGGCTTAGGGTGGTTCCACTCCAATTTTGATTCCAGGTCCAGGGGAGTTTCTATTCTGATAAGTAAGACTGTGCCCTTTTCTGATGTTATTTCTGATGTAAATGGTAGATATGTGATTGTGGAAGGGAAAATTTCACAAACTGCAGTAGTTTTGGCGAATGTATATGTCTCAAATTTTGATAACGCTCCGTTGGCTCAGAATTGGTTGTCAAAAATTCCTGCTTTGAACACACATCTCTTGATATTTGGGTGAGATTTAAACTGTGTTATTGACCCAGTTTTGGACAAATCTAGCGTTGTTACAAAGGTTCCCTCTGCAATGGCGAAGGTGTTCTCTGAGTTTATGGTTCAGAATAGTTACAATGATCCCTGGAGCTATTTTAACCCCACAGTGAGAAAATATTCTTTCTTTTCTCACAATTATTACTTCTTTTTTTAATAACTCTCTAATTTCTCGGGTTGAACACTCCCATGTTTTCCAAATTATCACTTCAAAATAGTCGACTAAGTGGTGACTGTCACGATTCGTAGGGAAGGGGCACGGAGGCAGGAGCAAGCGGCGGACGAAGCGTGGATTCGGGGATAATCTAGATGCGTAAACGAGTAACGGGCGGGGGTCAGGCGATCGGAACAAACAGAATAACGAGGGCAAGACAAAGAGCGTGGTCGAGGGCGTAATCAAAGGTCGAGGAAACGAGGTGATCAAAGACGGTAGTAAGGCTTGGTAACGCAGAGAACGAGTTTAACTGAGCGTATACTTCGCAGTGCAACTCTGCGACTGGCAAACCTAAGTAGCAGTGCCTGAATGTGAGTCTGTGATTAGCGGCAGGGATGGAGAGCGCATGCGTGCCTGAGAAGCACGCGTTGCATCTTGGGACTTGGAGTTCTGATCTGGCTGAGCTGTGACAGAGACAATGTCATGTATTATTATTGGGCGGCTAATATTCAGAAACTAGTGCTCTGGGTGCAGGCCCCCTCTGTTCCATGCTGCCACTTAGAAGCAAAGTCTTGTATTTCAACCTTCCTCCCTGCTACGGTGTTCTCCTCCCTTCCTATAGCAATTTCACACTACACAGATAATCAAATAGTACGTACCTCTCTAGAAATTTTCTATCAGTTTCGCCATCATCTTAAATCCTTCTCGGCCTCAACCATGGCACCTATATGTAATAAACACCTCTTTCCCCCCCTCCTTTATAGATTCCACATTCTCTTTTTGGGGTGTAAATCATGTGTTTGCAAACTTTTCTGAATTATCCTCATCATTCAGCCTGCCTCCGTCTCACCTATTCTGTTTCTCTCAAGTTAGGCACTGTGTCTCCTCCCTATTCACTGGTTTTCCCTCCTTACCTACAAAGTCTGCATGGGAAGAGGTGGTCAAGCTGAATCCTCATAAGGGTGTCATTATTTCACGGGTATATACAACAATCTGGTCACAGGACAATTCTTACAATATCAAAACCATTAGTGCTTGGGAAGAGGAATTGGGCCTGGAGCTTGAGGATGATTACTGGGGCAGAGTGTTCGATAATATACATACCTCCACGTCTTGTGCTAGACTTAGTTTCACACAATTTAAAGTGGTTCATAGAGCTCACCTATCTAGGAGTAAACTGTCTAAAGGATATCCCAATGTTCTTGACATGTGTGAAAAATTAAAAGTTTCACCCTGTAACCTGAGTCATATGTTTGCACTCCGTCCCAAACTGCAGAACTTTTGGAACTCTTTCTTCGAAACTATGTCCGACATTCTTAAAATCAAATTGGATGTCTGCCCTTTAATTGCCATCTTTGGTGTTCCATCTCAGCGTCCGCCTCTGAACCATAAACAAGCTAGGGTTGTGGGTTTTGCATCATTACCTACAGGGTGCAGAATATTGCTGTCTTGGACCTCTCCACAACCCCCCTCTATATCAGTCTGGCTTAGAGATGTAATGTTCTTTTTAAAACTAGAAAAATTCGAGTATAACATCTGAGGCAGGGGTGAATCATTTTTGGGAAAATGGCAACAATCTATTACCTACTTCAATGATGTACGTGGATTGGGGAAAGGTAGACGGTAAATACTAATCATTTTGCCTTTTTTTCTCTCTGTCTTTATTTATTTATTTGTTTGTTTGTTGTTGTTGTTTGTTTCCCCCCTTTCTTTTGGTTTTGGCTGTGATTATTTTGTTTGTTGGTTGTTGTATGGGGTGTTATAATATGTAAAATGCAATGATAAAATAAGAAGTCATTTTACTTAAATAAACTCATTTGGTCACAAATTTGTTTAAAAAAAACTTAAATTTCAAATTTTTATTTATGTCTATTGTTGAACGTGCTATATAAATAAAATTTGTCATTCAGCAGAAATGCTAACAGGACAATAATGGTACAGTATTTGTCAGTCTGGGAAACCCTGAGATGCTGACATCGTTCCTTTGCACTCATCTCTCCCTCATTCCCCTATTATCACTTTTTTCTCTACAGAATCTTAGCAGAAACTTGTGCGTTTCATGAAATCTGTACACAGGTTTCGCTGATCTCCACACACAGGAAGTGATGATATTACAGCTGACTCATTAAGTGGGCGCAGGATGGCCGTGAATTGTGATGGGTTGGCATGTATTTAATTTTATTACACAAGTCATAAAACATAACAGTAAGTACTGTTAATGCCTTGAAGCTGATTATTTTCCTATAACAGCATGTAATGTGGTTTATTCGACAGCAATTTGCTGTCTTTATTATTACATAATGACACGTTACTATTTATGTTTCAGAACAAGTTACTCACTTACATTAGAGCAGCTATAAAAATAAAAAAGGTGGTTCCCTTGCCAGCCTCTCTTTTTCTATCTCTTCAAGTTAATAACCTTAAAAAATATATATCATGTTCCCCTTTTGATAGGGAAACACTGTGTTGTAAGGTTCTACATGGAACCATAGTTCCCAACCCAAAGAGAAACAAACTGAATAACCCGGAAAAGTGTTCAAAATTATCTGAGAGAGTTTAGCTTGTGTTTCTCTTCTCTGAAAGTCTGTGTGTGTGTGTGTGTGTGTGTGTGTGTGTGTGTGTGTGTGTGTGTGTGTGTGTGTTTATAGGCCCTCCAGAACAGGACATATCTCATATATAGGACACACGCAGGGAGCGGTTTCATATGTTGTTTTTATTTTTTTGTAAAATGATATGGCTTGACTGTCAATGTGAAATATAAATAAACTAATAAATAAAGTGATTATTTACCCCTATTTGGGTAGAATGGTTAAACTTTATCAGGAACACAAACAGTTCCTCATTGTTATCAGGAAGCTTTGGTTTAAAATAAAAGTGACAATGTCTGCAGCTTCCCAGTAAAACATATTTAAAGGGCATGTGTCATTGATTATGAGAGAATTATTCCCTCTTTAAATTTCAAAGCACCATTCAGCTTTTAGTTCCTGGTGCATGAAAACTTTCCACTCACATGATGCAATATGTTAATATGAGACTCGTGTATTAGGAGGCTGCTTTTTTTACACACATGCAACAAAAATGAAAAGTAAGATGCTGGTGACAAAAATGCTGAAAAACTGGTAGAAGCAGAAAAGTGCTCAAATGTGAAGGAAATAATACAACACCTCTTCCTAGAGAAACAAACAAACACACAAATTAATAAACAAATTAATTAGAGCTGAAAGCAGCGTTTAAAGGGGCTGAGCACCTAAGGCACATCAAGCGCAATTCTGAGCCTGAAGAACATGAAGAGGAGAAATAGAATGTAAATGAATGAATAAAAGATAGGTTCAGAAACACAGCTGAGAATGGTAAATGTGCACTTATATCCAAAGCCCTTTACACTGAGTCTCATTCACCCATTCACACACACATGTGTTGGATAAGATTTTTGATAGAAATAAAACACAAGGGTAATAAAATATGGAGAATGAAGATTTAGTGAGAATATTGGAAAGAACAGAGTCACGCTATCTTCCTTACAGACAATGTCTCTTAAATAAGTTAATTATAGTAAGGCCTAGGGCCTGACCACAGCACCCAAGAACATGAACTCACTCACACACAGACCCAGAGTAATCAGAATAACAAAGTAATGGTTAATGATAATTTGACTAAATCAACAGTACATATGCTAATAACAATGCAGAAAAAGCATATAGGTACCATGATAAAGTAGGAATAAGCACACAGGTGATAAATGACCTCACTCAAAGTCAGCTCAGAAATGCCAAAGAAAGCAACAACAAAAAGGAGAACTGATAAAGTAAGTGCAAACTCAACAGATTTCAAGAAGTCTGAGGCAAAAATAGCAGGCTTGGAAAGAACATAAAAATGCATTACATCACCCATACATCACCCAGACATCACATGTAATGGTATTTTGGGCAAACCAAGGGTGTGTCAACTTTATAAAAGGGAGCCCCATTTCAGGGGACTGGGAGATCACTTTTTGAGATGTCCCAAACTGTTTGGATCTCATGTAACGAATTAAATAAATTGGACCTTCACCTTTTCTCACTCACTGGTTCCGTGTGGTGATTTAGACTTTGAGTATCTCAGCTGATGAAAGCTATTGTAAGTACATTCAATATTTTCTAAATTGTTATATTGGTAATAAGAAAGTAGGTAAAATTTGACCTACACATGGTAGCAGAGCTTCCATGCAAGGTGCTAGCTTGCCATTTGGAGCAACTTGGGGTTCAGTGTCTTGCCCAAGGACACTTCGGCATGTGGAGTCACCCAGGCCGGGAATCGAACCATCAACCCTACGATTAGTGGACAACCCATGCTACCAACTGTGCCACAGCCGCCGAGTATACGATTGAACAGGAAAAGAACAGACCAGAGGCATTTATTTACATGCCAAGAGGTTGAAAGTTTATTGCAATTATGAGCCACAAAAGAAAGGAACCTAATGACACAAGATTACAGACACTTTAAAGAACACATGGAAAATGAATGGAGGCCCTTTAGAACTGAAGCTTGTCAATTGTTGCAGTGTGCCATTCAGAGAAAGCATGTTTGTTTTGATGATGAGGAGAGCTTCCAAGATGAGAACGAGCACACAAAAGCATTAGTTAGAATGTTAACAGATACTGGATCATAACTTCTGAACAAATATGAATATCAAAATTCTGTTTAGCAATATTTGTGCAGCTCTGTCCACTGATCATCTCAGACAATTTTGGTAAGAATTGGGCAAAATTTGAAAGGAGGAGGATTAGAGAAAAAAGCTGAATAGTGTACATTTCAAAATGGTCAGTAGTCACCATTTTGAAATGTACACTATTCAGCTTTTTTCTCTAATCTCTAATGGGTGGCATCTTAATGTAAGATATGGATTGTGATCATCATGGGGAGAGTAGTCTGATAAACTAAATTTCTTTTCTCAAGGACAAAGTCTTCAACGATTATAACCATTTGAAAACTGAATGTTTGAACTAGTGGCGGTGCTATAGACTTGGTCCTAGAGAGACCATAATTGGTTCAGATACTACTCATGGTGATTTCTATGAGTGTACCAAATTTCATCACTTTCCTACATACAGTTCATAGGGCTATCATACACTCTTAGTGGGGAAGAAGAAGAAGAAGTAGAAGAAAAAACAAACTAAAGGATACAAAAGGTGCTGGTGCCTACACACCTTTGGTCCTTGGCCACTAATAAAGAGATTAATTACTCCTGCCTGGATAGAATGGTTAAACTTTATCAGAAAAACAAACAGTTCTCCATTGTTATAAGGAAGCTTTGGATAAAATAAAAGTGACAGTGCCTGCAGATTCCCAATAAAACATAATTAAAGGGCACATGTCACTGGTTATCAGAGAATTATTCCCTCTTGTAAATTTCAAAGCACCATTCAGCTTTTAGTTCCTGGTGCATGAAAACTTTCCACTCACATGATGCGATATGTTAATATGAGACTCGTGTATAAGGAATCTGCTTTGTTTACACACACGCAACAAAAACGAAATGTAATATGCTGGTGACAGAAATGCTGAAAAACTGGTAGTGGCAGAAAAGCGCTCAGATGTGAGGGAAACAATACACCACTTATTCCTGGACTCTAATCGACAACCTGCACTTCCTTACAGTTATTTCTTTTAATAATATTAATAGTAATGAAAGGTTCAGAGTAACAGAGAATATATATTGCGAGCAGGCTGTAATTTCATATCAGATTTGATGTCATTACTATGAGTGAAAATCAGTACAAGTGTGTAAAAAAAATCTTACTTTATTAAAATGAAATAAAAAGTAAAAACACTTTTTAAAATATTAATTCAGTGATTCCACATCATATTTATATAATATGTATATATTAAACTACATATATACATTTAAATGTAACAACAATGAGATATATAAAAAAAAAATAAAAAAAAAAAAAAATAATAACAACAGTATACAGACATTTTTTGGTATTTGTAGGCTTTTTTTAAGATGTCCCTGTTGTATCTAAATTTCAGGGCTTTTTACTGACTTGTGATAATAATATAATACAGTAATAAAAATAGGACCCTAATAACTCCCATGTGACACACCAGAGGTTAATAAGGAGTAAAACATTTATTATGTACTTTATTCATTTGTTCAATAAAGCTGTTCAAACAAAAGAAATCATCGTTTTATCATTGTTTTATCATCTATATGTACATGATTTTTATTTAAGTAAAAAAAAAGTAGAAGGAGAAGAACATATATGTGGGGTTTTCTATGCTATTTAAGTAGTGCACTTTAGACGATGGGGCGGGGTGATACAACTCTACGTTTATTGGTTCATGATACAGCACAACTTAATGGTGGTGAGGATTGTGAAGCTTTGGACTGGTTTGGAATGAGGAAGTAAACGATTGCTGTTTTTTAAGACCCCTCGGCTAACCTTTTATTTATTTATTTATTATTATTATTTTTTTTAAATAAGTTAATGTCATTGTAATATAACGCAAATGACGGTTGTATAAATGTACTTTAAAATTTGTAAAAAATTTAAAATATGTTTTGCTACATGTGTCTTGGGCAGAAAATGATTAAAAGGGTGTTGATTAAATAAAGGAATTAAATCATTATATAGTTTTGTTTTAAATATAGAATTGATAACTATAACACCCTTGCTAATGGGGTTTTCAGTCTAAAAATCTGACAAGTTCTTCAAAACATATAGCTCCTAACGGAAATCATTTTATAATTTTTTTTATTCTTTTTCAAGATATTTCATTATACACTTACCCGTATTAAATATTATACAGTTAAATGTGTATAAATCACTTATATAATAGTGAAAACAAAAAAAGAAAAAAAACAACACAAACAAAAAGGTGCCAGGGGAAAGTAATATAGTAATGAATAAAATAAGAACACAAGTCGATAAATAGCTTGCAAATAAATACTTGTCCATGCTGTAATCTGAGGCTACTCGTGCTATTTAGTTCATATTGTACTCACCCCGAGAGGGCGCCATAACATTGCAACCTCTTTGCGGAAATGACGCAGGACTTCGCGTTTGACCAATCAGAAAACTCGCAGCGCACAGTTCGAATGTCAACGTCCGCCGAGAGGAAAATAACGTAACGGAAGAGAAGCCTGTCGGTGAGTGTTCGTTTTATTTCTATGTAATTGTTGTAAGCAATATAGGTTATAAGGCGAGATAAGTAAAACTCACAAGCGATAAAGTTATAAACGTCCCGAGGATGTATCATTTTTGTTATTCTTTGCTAGTTAGCAGAGGACGTGTAGCAGGAGCTAGCAGTTAGCTGAATAACGCTTTTCTCCGCCATTGACCTGAATTTCAGCCTTTAATCTGTCGCACATGCTGGACATGTACTATATATCACTGCAGCAGAGGATTATTCGAGTTAAAAATAGGAATATGAAATATGTAGTGAGCTACACTAGTGTAAATCAATTACACACCGTTTAGTGAATCAGAATAAAAGCGTATATGTTTTATATTTATATATATATATATATATATATATATATAAAACTGCTGGTTTTATTGCAACACACTGCAGGTGCACAGAGCAATGTAAATAATAAAACAGATCACAATTACAAGTTTGTACAAGTTTTTGTTTAGGATCTTTCGAAGAAGTTTATTATATATTTATTTATGCAAATGAGATTTTGTTTAATTAAATATGCACATGTTGACATGTTTAATAAATCTACTCTTTGAAATGTTTTTAGAGATTATTATTATTATTATATTAATAATGTTTTTCATTGTTGACTAGAGAACTTCTTTTATTGATCAGTTTGTTGGAAAAATGCCTTTGTTTGTGATGCTCTTTTTAAAAATGTTTTTACTTGTTTAATAAACAACATTTTGGGGGAAATTCCTCTGTAATGTTGCTATTAATTAGGGACAGGGATGAACGTCTAGTCATCGAGAGCCTGAAATTTATGAAAACAGAAAAGAAATCTACTTTAATTTTAATATTAATTATATGACTTAAGTGTTTTATATAGAGATTACATTAATATGTCTTATTGTTTACGAGCTGTTTTGCTCATTATTAAGTGCTTAACAGGGTTAAAATGGAAGTGTTGGACTAAATTGTGCAACACTCAATGTAGTGTGTGTGTGTGTGTGTGTGTGTGTGTGTGTGTGTGTGTGTGTGTGTGTGTGTACACATACAGCCCAGTGAGCCATGGTTCGCGAACGGGTTGTGCAGAAGAAGACGTTCCAGCAGAGTCTGGACGATATTAAGGAGAAGATGAAGGAGAAGCGGACCAAGCGGCTGGCGAGTGCATGTGCTGCGAATCGAGGACTTTCCAAACTGAAGAGCACGGGTAACCTAGATTTCAGAAATACCGTGAAGCTCCAACCTGAACACTTTAAATATGTTTCCGTTGAAATGTTTGTAATGAGTTTAGTGCCGATTTATTTCTTCTGTGCTGTATTTTCCTGAGTGTGTTTTTCCCTCTGCTCAAACGTAAGTGATAAAGGTCGGCTTTCGCTGAGAAATGAGCTTCTTTTCTTTGCTGTTATATTTGGTCTCATATTAATGTGAAATCCAGAGTACAAGCAATGGGGATGGTGGAGCAAACACTGGACTCAATGTCCCAGAATGCAATGCAGCTATACGAGGGCACAGACTCTGCGTTGTAGGAGATGGTGTTGACGGTGGTATTAGAGTGAAAGTTGAAGCTTTGGAAGCTGATATGTTTGAGCTGAGTGTACTGAGGAGAAGGAGGAGGTGAGGGTGCTTGACTGACTAAAGCGCCAATGCATTGTTCTTTCGGTAGAGAATTATGCCGATGCTGTGAACCCATTTTGGGGTTGAAGAGTCCGTCGGAAACTCTTAAGTAAAGTTTTTTTAGTTGAATGACATGTAAATCCCACTGTGCTGCTAACAGCAGTCAGTCAAACAGCATTGCATTTTGGGTAATGTAGGAGTTGTGAAGATTAATATGCAACTTGTTAACTATGGATATTTTTTTTTAATGCTTTCCCATGTTGTTTTAATCCTGTTCGAATGCAGAGCAACAGCTCAGATTATCTGGAAAGATGGTTCTTAACTCCTGTTTTTATGCAGCCTCAGTGAAGCCATTTGTGCTGAAGAGCGTGCAGGTGAATAACAAAGCGCTGGCCCTGGCTCTGCAGGCGGAGAGAGAGAAGGTACGGCAAGCGCAGGGGATCATCCTGCAGCTGAAGAGAGAGCGACAGGCTCTGATCTTCCACCTGCTGATGATGAAGAGGGCTCTGTGTGAAGGGGGCATGGCCAGAAGTGCACAGGTGAGTTAGGTGATGATGCAAGCTAGAAAAAAATTTGATTTTGATTTTGTTTTTAAGAATGAATCCCAAGAGTTGGTGGGGTTTTTTTTTTTTTTTGGATTGTTTTTCGCACACACACGTAAAAAAAACAAAAAAAACAATTCAATTCAATATTTTTTTTCCTCTCATATCTTCTTTGTTTATTTTAATCCTTTTAAATTTTACTTTTATTGTTTCTTTTAGACAAAAGAAAGATAAAAATGTCATTATGGTTTCTGGTTTTCTCACTGTGTGCTTAATGTTTTAGCTACATTATTATTCTTGTCGTTATTTTTTAATTTCTCCTGTAAGACATCCTCTGCAGAGCAGCTGAAGTTAGTCCTCGTTTCCTCAACCAGTCCCAGGTAATGAAAATGGAACTGTGTGATCTTAATCAGTGTTATCCCTCTGTCTATTTGCCGTTTGTAATTCTATTTAATAATCTATTTACAGAAATATATTCACTTTTTGTCGTTGTAGTTGATGAGTTATGAGTTGGTAAATGTCCTGGGTTTAACCCAGCTAGCTCACAGGGATGTGGATGTAAAGCTTTTGTGTAATTTTATGCATTTATATATAACATCTGTGTGTGTGTGTGTGTTCTGTTGGCCTG
Organism: Ameiurus melas; assembly: GCA_012411365.1. NCBI lineage: Eukaryota > Metazoa > Chordata > Actinopteri > Siluriformes > Ictaluridae > Ameiurus > Ameiurus melas. The sequence goes on from CM022753.1 coordinate 22,829,042, forward strand.
GTTCAGGGGCATAGAGGCTGAAGCTGTCACTCAGAAAGAGGAACCCCGTCCCCTCAAGTCTCTCACACAGCAGGACGAAGGTGAGTGATGAACCGGTCGATTTATTTCAGATGCAGGACGAATTGAAGTGTGTGCGAGTGCGTGTGGTGTTGAGCAGTATATCCATCCCATGCCTCTTTTACTCTGGCAGGTGTGACCAGAGGCCACACCGCCTTCCTCCTTTTATTGTGTGTTATGTTTCTGTCGTAGACGGAGCTCTCGGAGCATCCAGTAATAGCGAGACCTCTTTGCCTTCCACTGTCGGAATGCGCCGTCGGCGTGATGGACGGAAGCGCTCTGAGCGGAGGCGGAGCTCGCTGTTTAGCCCTGCCTCTGTGGATGCTTGTGTGACAGAAGAGGTAGAGCCCCAGAACCTCGTTGCGGCCGAGTATCCTGAGCTCCACCTTGATGCAGGTGTTACCGAACACATTAGCTTTGTACCATACGTCGCTGAGCATGATGCTACTGCAGGAAATGACACAGCTCGGTGTCAAAAGTCGCTCCAGACAGATTCTCTTGATGTGTCCGGGGCGGCGCTGGACTCTGAGGTTTCAGACTGCGTGGCTGTGCAGCACTCGTCCCCGGAGCTGCTGCAGCGCCGTGTGTCCAGACAGACGAAGAGGAAAGCTGCTCAGTCGGCTACCAAACCCGAGCGAGGCCGCAAAGTGGAGCGCACACCGCTAAAGAAACCCTGGGAGGTAAAATGCAAAGAAACACACTTTTATTGTTCTGTTGAGTGCCTTATAAATATTAACAAATATTGTCGCCGCTTCCTGCTATAGAAGCCACGTGCTCGCTCTAAGAGTCGTGCGGCGGCAGGTGGTCCTGCTCCCAGTGAGCGGTTAAACTCCTCACTCGGCGGAAACGACACGTTCGACTTCGACTACGAAGAGGCTGTCCACATCACGCCTTTCCGAGGAGCAGGCAAAGCCCCAGAAGCCTCGCCCTCCCCAATCACTAAGCCCTCTCCTGTTGCTCCGCCCCCTCCTGCCCCAGCAGATGAGGACGCCAGCTCTTCAGATACAGAGCAGGATGCAGACGACAGCCCGTACGTTCCAGACAGGAAGTTCAGACGGACTCATGGTCCTCCACCACGCCGTGCCCGCTCCAAGAGGAGGTCTGCTCAGACAAGAGGGAAGGAAAACACAGCATCAAAGCAGAACCGCACAGTTCCAGAGCTCTCTGGTGAGCTGCCAGATCTTTTGCTTTGCCGTTGTGGTCGTTTGAATAAAAACTGCCTATGTATTTAATTCTGTTTCCTTTACAGGAAATGTCAAAACACGTTCGGAGGCTGCAAACGTCACGCTGTCGATCCACACAGGACTACATCTCCCACAATTCCCTTCTACAGACCTACAGTTCCCAGAGTCTCTGGTATCGCTGTCTGCTGACAAGTGCAACCAGTCAACTTCAGGCCCAGAGTGTGCTGAAGGTGTCCTCATCTGCGTCTCACCTCCATTCTGTCTGTCTGCGTCTCACCTCCTGTCTCTGTCTATCTGTATGTCTGCGTCTCACTTCCTATCTGTATGTCTGCTTCTCACCTCCCGTCTGTCTGTATGTCTGCTTCTCACCCCTGTATGTCTGCGTCTCACCTCCTGTTTTTCTGTCTGCGTCTCACCTCCCGTCTGTCTATGCGTCCCACCTCCCGTCTGTCTGCGTCCCACCTCATGTCTGTCTGTCTGCGTCCCACCTCATGTCTGTCTGTCTGCGTCTCACCTCCCCCTGCCGTCTGTCTACGTCTGCCTCTCACCTCCCGTCTGTCTACGTCTCACCTCCCGTCTGTCTACGTCTGCCTCTCACCTCCCGTCTCTCTACGTCTGCCTCTCACCTCCCGTCTGTCTACGTCTCACCTCCCGTCTGTCTGCCTGTCCACGTCTGCCTCTCACCTTCCGTCTGTCTGCCTGTCCACGGCTGCCTCTCACCTTCCGTCCGTCTGTCTACGTCTGCCTCTCACCTCCCGTCCGTCTGTCTACATCTGCCTCTCACCTCCCGTCTGTCTGATTGTCTGTCTGCCTGCCTGTACATCTGCCTCACACTTCCCGTATGCCTGTACGTCACTGAGTGAATGCTCATCATTATCATGTTGTTTGCTGGATTTGTGAAGTGGAGGTTAACACGGTGCCATTTTCTTTTTCCAGCTGCTGCGTCTGGAAATGAAATGTCGTCTCCTCCACCCAACATCCCTGCTGCAGAGGTGGAGCTTATGATTAACAGTCCTTTATTTGAACTGACAGACTGCCAGAACCAATCATCAGAGCAGGAGAACAACATGGCTGTTGTGATGGACAAGTCAAGGAGGAGAAACGGTAACGTTCCATACTCTCTCATCTTCTGTTTCTTCTGAGTTCACACACCATCTACAACCTGTGAGCACCAACAGGTTCCTTATCTGTACACACACACACGTTCTCTATAAAACTATCCTGTGGTGTATTATGTTTTTTGCACTTTTGTTTCTTTTGGATAACATTTCTGTATCCTTCGTGCACATTGTCTTTCTGCAGGTGGTCTCATTGTTCGTTCCTGTCTGGGCTTGGCTTTGAGTGACCTGACAAATCTCTCCCCCACAGCCTATACGGCGCCTCTGCCAGCCCGGGACTCCACTCCTGTCCTCAGCCGCACGAGACGCCGCACAAGCAGCGTCAGCTATAAAGAGCCGTCGATCAACTCGTAAGCACCTCCTCTTTCCCTATTTACATTATGCGTTTAATATATATTTTTTCTTCCTGGTGTTTTTCTTAGCATTTTTTGTTGCTGCATTCTTTCTACTCAGGAAGCTGCGGCGTGGAGATAAGTTCACAGACACGCGTTTCCTGAGCTCGCCCATCTTCAAGCAGAAATCTCGGCGCTCCCTTAAAGCCATGGAGAAATACAACGAGTCATTTGTTGGCTGTCACTGAACCGTTTAACCATCATAAAGCTCTGACTTGCACTCGCTCCTGCATTGCAACTTTTAAATCATCTTTACTGTGTAAATATGAAATTGTGTGTGTTAACTCATTTTTTATGACAAACCATTTAAAATAAAGTTTGTTTTTAATGAATCACATTCAGAAACATTTGCTTCTAAAAAAAAAATAGAAACAGAGATAGATAAACGGACCATTGTAATTCCTTGGGTTGGGGAAAAAATTGTCATAATTTCTTTCTTGTAGCCTTACTCCTAAACAAAAAAAAATAAGTAAATACTAATATAAACCTTTTTCCAACAGGATTGAAGGATTGGATAGATGGATGGATATCCCAGTTCTCTTGAGCATTACACTTAACACTATTTTCCAACTATTCTATGTGAAGTAAATAATTATGTTCCAGTAAAATACGAGATGGATAAAAATGAATTGATTCCATGAACTGATTTAAGCTCAAGTTCCTCCATCCATTATAGAAAATGTTCAGCCGATGATAAATTTTAATAAGAAGAACTCTCTGTCTTAAGGTTATAAACATTCTCAATTTGTCACATGTTCAACCTAACAAATTTTAAAAAATAATTATTAATCCGTCAAAGGAAAATAAAAGTGCTTCAGTGGCATGATAGCAGTAATAGAGAAGTTGGGGGAAAATATCTAGCTATAGATATGAATATGACAATAGCAGTGTTTAGATAAGGTAAGTATGCTGATTATTTATCAGCATACATACATACATACATCCAGTGATTAGCCCCAACATGACTAATATTGCCTAATAAAGTTGCATGGTGGGGTCTCCATAGATTGCACTTGTTTGTCAAGCACATCCCACAGATGCTCGATCGGATTGAGATTAGGGGAATTTGGAGTCCATGCCAACACCTAGAACAATTTTTTTGCAGGGTGGTAGGGTGCATTATCCTGCTGAAAGAGGCCACTGCCATTAAGGAATACCGTTGCCATGAAGGGGTGTACTTGGTCTGCAACAATGTTTAAGTAGGTGGTACGTGTCAAAGTAACATCCACATAAATGCCAGGACCCAGCAGTCCAGAGCACCACACTACCTTCATCCTGCTTGCCATGGTAGAGCAGCACTTCCTCGTAATAACCCATTTATAATGCAGAATGTTCAAACTGGTAAAGACTGATCTGTAGATTGAATTTGTTATACATAATCTGCCTTTGACAAACACACATAACACAGAACATTTGTTGCACTACCTGCTGTTTGTGGTCGGAAAGGTGTTTCAGGTCCACAGGTGGGTCCCATTTCTCCTGTTGGTGAGACATTGTAGGTGTACCTTTTCCTTCACCATTCTTCTGTTTTCCCTAACTGGGTTGAACATGCATGAACACTGCCGCCGCCACCACCACCACCTGTTTGTGTTGAATGGAATATTACTGGTGTATTATCGGTGATGCTCTTAATGTGACCCAGTTCTATTCTCAGAGGTAAGAATATGTCATGGTGTGTGGAGTCCTGGATTGGGATTGTCACTACTTTTGAGGCTCCAGCAGGCACATCAACGAGTGCAGGAAACATTGCCAATCCATCTGTTAAATTATTCTCCTCCAGTGGCTTAAATAACGTTGTTCCTTCTTTTGGACAGTGTCTAATGCGGCATCTCAATTGAAATATTTGACCACTTTGAACCAGGAGTCCTTTCTTTCCAGTTTTATATCGAGGGGCAGATTGGATCTTCCTGTAAAGGCATATTGTTAACTGTGGAAACAAGAATTTCAGCTGTGTGTTTATCCACATTCATTGCCTGTAAGAGAAGGTCATATAAACTGGTATCATTAATTTGCCCATTGTTGCCCCTAATTAGTTATTCATTCAATTTGAAGCCTAATAATGAACTACTTGCACAGCTTCTGCTGACTAGCATTGGTACAAATATTTCTACTTTACCAAATCTTTTGCTCTAGATTTCTAGGAGAACTGTAATCCACCCATCAACTATCCCATTAGCTGCAGTGACCTCTAGCTGCCGTGATGACAATAAGCTTTCAGTAGGCTGGATGTTGATATCTGTCAAAGCTTGCTCCTCCCAGGACTTTCCCACTATGCTCACCTGTGCTGTGCTATCCAGTAGCATCTGTACTTTAACACCATTCAGATGACAGGTAATCATGCATCTCCTTCCAATTAACTGAGCAACCCATTTCTTTGTTGGTACGTTATGCTATTTGAATGATTGGCCAGATACTGGGGTTTCACTTTTAAGACTGCTGAATTTAATGGGGGAGCTCTGTGTCCCTCTTGACCACAGCGAAAACAGTATGTGTACATCAATTCCCTGTTCTGCACACTGCTTACATTTTCCTTTTGTGTCAGATTTTGTTATGGTTTTGGGATTTGATGCAGTATCGCAATGGTTTTTATTATGAGGGCTTTCTCTAGGCTTTTGGTCAAAGCCGAAACTTGTACTGTCAGGTCCTGTATGGCAGTACAGTTTGCCTGTACTTCAGCCTGGATTTGGATAGCATCCCGTCTGTCTGCCTCCTGTTGTGTAGCATTCACATTGACTATTTTCTGCCTATGTGAATGACCTAGGCATGTCTTTCTTTCATACTCCTCATTGACTGACCGTGTTATAAATTCAAGAATGAAATAATTGGTAAGGGCGCACTATGGCTTAATGGTTAGCACGTTCGCCTCACAGGAGTTTGCATGTTCTCCCTGTGCTGCGGGGGTTTCCTCAGGGTACTCTGGTTTCTTCCCCCAGTCCAAATACATGCTGATTGTTTCTAAAGTGTTCGAAGTGTGTGAATGGGTGTGTGATGCGATGTCCAGGGTGTACCCCGCCTTGTGCCCAATGGGATAGGCTCCAGGTTCCCTGTGATTCTGTAAAACTGTTTAGTTTTACTGAGCTCCTGGAACAGTTCTACAGTATACTACTTTTGTCTCTAAGGTGTGCCCTGAGAAAACGTTTCATTTCCCTTACCATTGGACTATCTTTAGTGAGCAGCACATCTTTAAATGTGCCTGGTTGAATTATTATTTTTTTTGCACAGTTCTTCTCTCTGTTTCTGTGAACTTTTCATTTAGCCCTTCATCGTTTTGTGTGCATTTTGTGCATCTAAACGACAACATTGATTTGTTGGCATTACATATAAGGAATGTTTGTTTACTAAAGATTATACATATTTATGCCAAATATCTTCTTATACTGCAGAAAAAAACTCTACATTGAAATCCAAATCAGAGTTCACGGAGGTGTTGTTTATTATACTTCTTTATTTTATGTTTTTATTTTTAACACAAAAAAGTCCTTTACTGAATTATATTGAATATGTTACACAGTTCATCAATACTTAATAATTATATATATACTATATACTAAATAAATATTTTACTTCAATAACTGAGCAACTAAAATATATCTAAGCTCGTTAGAGAACTTTATATTATAAAGTCAAATAGATGTGTATATAAACCATACACGTTTGCAAAACATAGAAAACATTTCAGGAGGGAAACCAATAGTACAAGGTTTTTATGCTTATAAACGTAAAATATAGGAGATGTTAAGGGGACATAGTGTTGGAAAAAATATTAGATTTAGATTTAGAAAAATTTTTTTTTTTTACATGAACACTTTTGTTTGCAAACTAGTAAACTGTTGAGTATGCAGTGTCAAGACTCTCCATGAGACCTTGACTATGCTGAATGTTCAGCCTATATATATATATATATATATATATATAGCGACCCTGAAGCAGGAATAAGCGGTTGAAGATGGATGGATGGATGGATGGATGGATGGATATATATATATATATATATATATATATATATATATATATATATATATATATATACCAATTTCCACCTTACATTACTAAAGCATAAAAGCTTGAATTTCTTTACTTTGTGATATACTGTTGGTGCCATCTAGTGGTGATTAATAAGGAACTACAATTCCTCTGTTTATATTAATATATTCTAAAAGACAATAATAACACTTTTTCATTTTAAAAACACTCTGCATTTTGTGCATCTAAACGACAAGAATTATTTGTGGGATTTACATAGAACACATTTTGTTTAGTAAAGACTATGCACATTTATGACAAATATCTTTTTATACTGCAGAAAAAACTCCACATTGAAGTCCAAATCAGAGTTCACTGAGGTGTTGTTTATTATTGTTTATCATTATTTGTTTTTTTATTGTTAACACAGAAAAGTTGTTTACTGAAATCTACTGAATATGTTACACAGTGCATCAATACTTTAAAAAATATTTAACTTCAAAAAAATATTTAACTTCAAACTATTGAGTATGCAGTGTCAGGGCTCTTCATGCGACTTTATGCCGAATTTGCGACATTATGCAGAATGTTTAGACTGATTGAATGCTAAACTTTCAGACTAATGATGTAATTTATATTCCAGATTTGTAAAATACTGTTTTTACCTTAAAACATTTGTGCTTGCAAACTGTAACTAATGTCTGGACTCTCTATGAGACTTACTGCTTCTCCTCACACAAAGCTGCTCTTCAGCCAGGTCTTTCAGAGCCTTCTGCTGGAAGCTGCCTAGCAGTCTCTCACATACACACACACATAAACACACACATTTGCAAACCAGTAAACTATTGGTCAGTGAGCAGTGTCAGGACTCTTCAGTATGCATAATGCTCAGGTGGAATGCTGAACTTTCAGACTAATCATGTAAATTATATGAAAGGTTTGGAAAACTTTGGGCTCGTCCGGGATTTGAACCCGGGACCTCTCGCACCCTAAGCGAGAATCATACCCCTAGACCAACGAGCCTGTTAGTAAATGCTTACAAGGATCACATCACAATTTGCCACGTTACACATGTACAGTACTAAAGTTTGAGGAGTTTTTGTAAAATGCGATGTGTTTTTAGTGCCATCTAGTGGTGAGAAATTAAAAACGGCAACTCATATGTTTAAATTATTCTCTTCTAAAAGATAATAATAATAATAATAATAATAATAATAATAATAATAATAATAATAATAATAATATAATCTATATATTTTTTTCGTTTTCATTTCAAAAAACACGCTGCATTTTGTGCATCTAAACGAACAAAAATTATTTGTGGGCATTACATAGAAACTATTTTAGTTTACTAATGTTTAATAATGATTAACATACTAATGATTATGCCGATTTATGCAATGTCCTATACTGCTGAAACACCTCTACATTGAAATCCAAATCAGAGTTCAATGTGGTGTTGTTTATAATACTTCTTAATTTTGTTTGTATTTTTAACACAATAATCTATTGAATATGTTGCACAGTTCATCGATACTTTCTTTTTTTACTTAAACATCTGAGCAGCTGAAAGATGTCTAATCTCGTGAGAGAACTTTTCATTAATTGGGCCTATAATTCACTTTAGGCCGGCTCGTGTTGAGCGCATGCGCAGTGCTGAGCGGAAACCGTATCAGGCTGTACCGGAAACTACAGCGTTCTTTTTCTACCACGGTCTGCCATCATGGTGAGTCTCTGTACAGATACCGAATACAAATTCAAGTAAAAGTTCATTCTTTTTTGCGTCTTAACACACAAATGTATTTAGATCTGAGAGATTATACTGTAGTTGATTCTTTTTGTGCTTATTTATGAAATTAATGTTGGCGTATTTAGAGTAATTTCGCGTGTTTAATGCGGTCGCGCGCGCAACGTGGTTGTTTCAGTTAGGCCGGGTGCGTTAGATACCCAGCTAAACCACTAACTAACTTAGTAATTAACTCACGAGCCGAGTTTACTAGTAAAGATGAGTTATTTTAGTACATTCAGACACTAAGACAGTCACAAACAGTGTTATTCATGATTAGCAGGAGCTAGCATAGCTAATACGCAGGTCTGGATTTTAAAGGTGTTAATTTCCGCACGTTTGGGGAAAGTTAAGAAACAATCTAACTAACTATTGTCATGTTAGGGGGTACATCGGGTTTCTTTAGACTTTTTTTTTCATGTTCCCATTAAAGCAGCTTCATGTCACAACGAATATCTTTTGACTTTTGTAGCAATTCATTAAGTTCTTATTAATTATTAGAAAATAGTACTTTTATCACGTAAAAAAATAAATATGAAAGCAGGACCGTTTTAGTTATGAATCTGACAAAGGTCTTTTCTTTGTTGTTCCACAAGATGAGGGCAACATGCAAAAGTTAACACATTTACATTGCCCCCTGACATTTTAACAATCTTCAGATTTATTTAATGCAAGTTCATCCGACTGTGGTTCAGCTTTGTGTCATAATAACGGTTTTCCCCTGTTATAGGTCGTGGGGGGGTAGATTGTTGAAAGTTTCAGTAATGAATCTGGATGAGATTGTCGGTTTTCCTCCACAAGAAAAAGTGGAATAAAAAAATTATAACTTGGGAAGTTGTTTTTTTCTTATTCGATACATTACAATTACATCCACACAATTTAGTTGCTTTTGATTTATTTTTTTTCTCCAGAATTTATCTTATGACATAAGTCTGGATTACAGAACTGTGAATCTGCTCCAGTGTTTCAGGACAGTGTTTGTGTGATGTAGATTAAACTGAGTCTGTAAAAGTTTTCTGTGCAGTTAATTGTTTCCTGTCTTTACTAGGTGTTCAAGCGCTTCGTCGAAATCGGCCGCGTCGCCTACATTGCCTTTGGGCCCCATGAAGGCAAACTGGTGACCATCGTAGATGTGATTGATCAGAACAGGGTAAGAACTGCTGCATGTTTGCACTACATCTGCTGATTATTGTGAGGTTCAGTGGCAACTGGGTTCAGTGGCTTTGGCCTGAACACTAAGGATCTCAGGAGTAGCAGGTTATATAACTGTGTTGTTTTGGTTGATGTCACAGGCGCTGGTGGATGGCCCCTGCACCGGTGTGAAGAGGCAGTCAATGCCATTCAAGTGCATGCAGCTCACCGATTACGTCATCAAAGTTCCCCACAGGTACAACACCATCTTCACTCTCCATCATGACTGCTTTTAATTTAGTCTAAAGCAGTACTCTCCATCCTTTTATACTGTAGACAATAATCACATTTTGGCAAGACTAGAGAGCGAGTACAGGCTCAGAGGAATCGGACAACGAAAAAGCCAGCAGTAGACCCTTCTTGTAATAACACGAGGGTTTACATGTTTTAAAAAAAATAAAATGTAGTAATAAATCTTACAGGAGCTTATAGTTCAAATATTATTTCTGTAGAAATGTTCAGCAGAAATGTTCAATAAAAATGAAACATAAAAAAAAATATTTAGCTATGCTGAACAGTGTCATTTGTTTATTTCTAAAAAATAATTTTAACCTAGTTTGTTTAATCTTTAATTAGCTCAAATTAATATTTAGGTGTATTTAAATACCTCTGTTCTTTATTTGAGCTCTCTTGCTGTTTAAATTCAAACAATGGGTAACAGGAATCTTTTCTTTCTCTGTTTATGTGAACGCACGAAGTTTTTTATTGTATAGATGTGTATGTTGGTGCGTTCTGACAGGTTGCTGGTCAAATAAGGAATGCATTGATGAGTGACACAGTTGTTATACAGTTACGTATGGTGCTCTTGCAATATTCTTTACGCTGTTGCATTCTTAAAAGTGACTTTTTTTCCTTTTCTTTTTGCCGTGATCTGAGACCTCTTAATGACTTTCCTTAGTAATTCTATGATCACAGTTTTTAACTGTGAATCAGAGCAGCGCTCGTCTACTTACAGCCGGTAACATTTTGTCCTGCACAAAAAATTTCAGCTTTTATCCTAGATACATGAACCTGCACTGTACTGAGATTAACCAGTTAAAGTAGCATCGCTGAGAGTCACAGGTTATTATTGAACACCCTGTGCACAGTCAGGTTTATTATAAAGTTTATGTAGCGCACTGGATCCAGAATAAATCCTCAATGCGAACCCAAAATCTTCAAATGACTTGATCGTGAAGTTGTGTTGAAAATGGCGTTATTTCTAGGATGTGTTTTGAAGGAGAGATGGATGAATCTAAAGGGTGAATTCTTGAAGTCTAACAAACTAAAGCTGACGTTGATGTCACTTTATTCTCAACAGCGCTCGCCAGAAGTTTGTGAGGCGTGCCTGGGAGAAAGCCGGAATCAGCCAGAAGTGGGCTGAGAGCAGCTGGGCCAAGAAAATCGAAGCCAGGGAAAAGGTAAAAAAAAATAAAAATAATAATAATCACACAAAACAGACATAATAAATGAGATTGGTTCTTGTAATCAATCACAAACATGTTTTAAACACCATTAAAACATCATTAATCTGTCCTTCTGGATTATTTCAACAGAGGGCTAAGATGACCGACTTTGATCGCTACAAGGTCATGAAGGCCAAGAAAATGGTAAGAAAACATTCTTAAGCACACATCAGAAGTTTTATTCATTAAAAAAAGTAAAGTCTTTGATCTTGATCTGTTTATGCATTGTCGACTCAGTTATCTAATAACTGTATTACCCACAATCCACTGCAAGCATATGTTAATATAAAGCATAAATATTGGTGTTAAAGTGATGGGACTTGGCGATGGGTTATCCATCACGACACGTAAGCTATGCTGGTTTTTTTTTTTACTCTTAAAGGAATTTTCGAAACAGAAATGCTAAGTACAGCAGCGCTAATTAATGGCTGCTAGTTTTGTTTGTTAGTGGTGTGTCTGATTGATTTAAGAATGTATACTTGTACATAGGGGACATATTTGTGCAGTATCGCATTTCCCTAACCAGAGGAGGCATTTTAGCCAATTTATTCTTTCTCATCTGACCTTCTATGACCTGACCTCCTTCATGTTTTTGTCTCTGCAGAGGAACAAGATCATCAAACATGAGGCAAAGAAACTCCAGAAAGCTGCAGCTGCTGCAGCTAAAAAGGCATAACTCAGTCAATAAATGTGTTAAAACACCTTTTTAGCTCTACTGTGACATTTATTTCACCCAGTAGTTGTTGTAGAGGTGTGAATGGCACCCTGCTCTGACCAGTCGTGTCCTCTTTACTTCATTTCCTGTCCCACTTCATCACATAGAGCCACAAATCCGGGGACGGAGCAGTATTTAAATGTGATCCATTGCCATATGCGTTGAAACAAAAACTTTCATTCCTATTAATCCAGTTGTAGAGTTGGAATCAATAAATTAATTATTTTGCGGTTTTATTTTTCTCACTGCATGTGGAAAATACACTGCATGTAATTAACAAAAATGTAACTTATGTAGAGCTGAGAGTCCTCGTAAAATTTTCATCTGTTGGAAATGCAGCCAGCAATGGGCAAAAACACAATCTTTGCTTTGTGTGTAGAAATGAATTATATATCTAATTAGTTTAAAGCATTTTGTATCCAGAACAATATTTTTATTTATTTTTTCTCTGGGTCAAATATCCAAAGGCCTGTTCCATAAAGCCAGTTTCGGTGGTTACCAGATAAGTTTGAGTTTAGTTTGAGCAAACACTGATTTTTCGGTCTGACAGCGGTGTGTTTCAGCACTATGATAACTTGCATCACAGCCAACCTGCTCTGGGGCAGATTTGTTCTGGTTAGAAAATTCAAATCCAACATGGACCAATCACCTTCAAAGTTAACCCTTTAGTGTGTGGTGTTGGCTTTTCCTGATGAAAGATCAGGATTTTCAGCAGAACAGATATTTATATATATATGAGAGAGAAGTGTATGTTTGCAGTGGCTATGAATGAAGTATAATCCACTGCTGCACCAGTTAGTTCACCTGCCTGTGTATTCAATCACCCAACCTTCATAACAGCACCATCAACTGCTCTAACCCCCTCAGCCAACTTGGTTGACAGATTTTAGCTTGTAGAAGATTTATCTTGAATACATTCAGCAACCAGAACAAAACCCACCACTATCGCTGGCTTTACCAGTGGTATAATTATAGTTGGTATTGTTCTGCTGAACATCCTGCCAACATCACACACTAAACAGTATCTCACTAAAGAGTACGCCCCTCACATGTTTGTAAATATTTGATTATATCTTTTCATGTGACAACACTGAAGAAATGACACTTTGCTACAATGTAAAGTAGTGAGTGTACAGCTTGTGTAGCAGTCTAAATTTGCTGTCCCCTCAAAATAACTAAACACGCAGCCATTAATGTCTAAACTGCTGGCAACAAAAGTGAGTACACCCCTAAGTGAAAATGTTGAAATTGGGCCCAAAGTGTCAATATTTTGTGTGGCCACCATTATTTTCCAGTACTGCCTTAACCCTCTTGGGCACGGAGTTCACCCGAGCTTCACAGGCTGCCACTGGAGTCCTCTTCCACTCCTCCATGATGACATCACGGAGCTGGTGGATATTGGAGACCTTGGGCTCCTCCACCTTCCGTTTGAGGATGCCTCACAGATGCTCAATAGGGTTTAGGTCTGGAGACATGCTTGGCTAGTCCATCACCTTCACCCTCAGCTTCTTTAGCAAAGCAGTGGTCATCTTGGAGGTGTGTTTGGGGTCGTTATCATGCTGGAATATACTGGATACTGTATGTATGCATATGTGTGTATATGTATTAAACTGAAGTGGAGTGAAGTGTAAAAAATGTAGCATACTAATATATACGGTAGCAGCATAAAATGTAGTGTAGTATACAGTGGTGTTAAAAAGTGTTTGCCCCCTTCCTCATTTCCTGTTCCTTTGCATGTTTGTCACACTTAAGTGTTTCGGAACATCAAACCAATTTAAACAATAGTCAAGGACAACACAAGTATACACAAAATGCAATTTGTAAATGAAGGTGTTTATTATTAAAGGTGAAAAAAAATCCAAACCATCATGGCCCTGTGTTTAGAAAAAGTGATTGCCCCCTAAACCTAATAACTGGTTGGGCCACCCTTAGCAGCAACAACTGCAACCAAGCTTGCGCTGATAACGTGCAATGAGGCTTTTACAGCGCCCTGGGGAACTTTGGCCCACTCATTTTTGCGAAATTGTCCTAATTCAGTTACATTAGAGGGTTTTCGAGCATGAACGGCCTTTTTAAGGTCATACCACAACATCTCAATAGGATTCAGGTCAGGACTTTGGCTAGGCCACTCCAAAGTCTTCATTTTGTTTTTCTTCAGCCATTCGGTGGTGGACTTGCTGGTGTGTTTAGGATCATTGTCCTGCTGCAGAACCCAAGTTCGTTTCAGCTTGAGTACACGAACAGATGGTCGGACATTCTCCTTCAGGATCTCTTGGTAGACAGCAGAATTCATAGTTCCTTTTATCACGGCAAGTCTTCCAGGTCCTGAAGCAGCAAAACAGCCCCAGACCATCACACTACCACCACCATATTTTACTGTTGGTATAATGTTCTTTTTATGAAATGCAGTGTTCCTTCTATGCCAGATATACTTGGACACACAGCTTCCAAAGAGTTCCACTTTTGTCTCATCGGTCCACAGAATGTTGTCCCAAAAGTCTTGGGGATCATCAAGATGCGTTGTGGAGAAATTGAGACGAGCTTTGATGTTCTTTTTGCTCAGCAGTGGTTTTCTCCTTGGAACTCTGCCATGCAGGCCATTTTTGCCCAGTCTTTTCCTGATGGTGGAGGCATGAACGCTGACCTTAACTGAGGCAAGTGAGGCCTGCAGTTCTTTGGACGTTGTTGTGGGGTCTTTTGTGACCTCTTGGATGAGTCGTCGCTGCGCTTGGGGGGTAATTTTGGGCGGCCGGCCACTCCTGGGAAGGTTTCCCACTGTTCCATGTCTTCGACATTTGTGGATAATGGCTCTCACTGTGTTTGTGCTGAATTCCCAAAGCTTTGGAAATGGCTTTATAACCCTTTCCAGACTGATAGATCTCAATTACTTTCTTTCTCAATTGTTCCTGAATTTCTTTGGGTCTCGGCATGATGTGTAGCTTTTAAGGATCTTCTGGTGGACCTTACTGTGTCAAGCAGCTCCTATTTAAGTGATGCCTTGATTGTGAACAGGTGTGGCAATAATCAGGCCTGTGTGTGGCTAGAGAAATTGAACTCAGGTGTGGACAACCACAGTTATAGTATGTTTTAACGAGGGGGGCAGGGGGAGGGGATCACTTTTTCACACAGGGCCATGATGGTTTGGATTTTTTTACCTTTAATAATAAACACCTTCATTTAAAAATTGCATTTTGTGTTTACTTGTGTTGTCCTTGACTATTGTTTAAATTGGTTTGATGTTCCGAAACACTTAAGTGTGACAAACATGCAAAGGAACAGGAAATGAGGAAGGGGGCAAACACTTTTTCACACCACTGTAGTATAGAAATATATGTAGTAAAATTATTATTGTACCAGAGCAGCATAACCCCTCCATTTCACCTCTCCCAGGGCCCCAGACCAGACTTTCTCTGCCAGAATTTACTGTCCCACCCGAGTCGAGCACCTCCAACCCAGAGGGAACCTCGAACCATGATTCTATACTGAGACAGGTAGAAACCCTTACTCCACTGAGCCATTGACGCTGACAGTTCACCTACATTTTGTTTTAGGGGGTCTATCTTTCTCTTTTCACCTCCTCCAATCTATAGAGAGAGAGCGTGCTATACAGTGAAGGAAAAAAGTATTTGATCCCCTGCTGATTTTGTACGTTTGCCCACTAACAAAGAAATGATCAGTCTATAATTTTAATGGTAGATTTATTTGAACAGTGAGAGACAGAACAACAAGAAAATCCAGGAAAACGCATGTCAAAATGTTATAAATTGATTTGCATTTTAATGAGGGAAATATGTATTTGACCCTTCTGCAAAACATGACTTAGTATTTGACAAAACATGACTTAGTACAAAACCCTTGTTGGCAATCACAGAGGTCAGACATTTCTTGTAGTTGGCCACCAGGTTTGCACACATCTCAGGAGGGATTTTGTCCCACTCCTCTTTGCAGATCTTCTCCAAGTCATTAAAGTTTTGAGGCTGACGTTTGGCAACTCGCACCTTCAGCTCCCTCCACAGATTTTCTATGGGATTAAGGTCTGGAGACTGGCTAGGCCACTCCAGGACCTTAATGTGCTTCTTCTTGAGCCACTTCTTTGTTGCCTTGGCCATATGTTTTGGGCCATTGTCATGCTGGAATACCCATCCACGACCCATTTTCAATGCCCCGGCTGAGGGAAGGAGGTTCTCACCCAAGATTTGACGGTACATGGCCCCGTCCATCGTCCCTTTGATGCAAGTTGTCCTGTCCCCTTAGCAGAAAAACACCCCTAAAGCATGTTTCCACCTCCATGTTTGACGGTGGGGATGGTGTTTTTGGGGTCATAGACAGCATTCTTCCTCCTCTCAACACGCGAGTTTAGTTGATGCCAAAGAGCTCCATTTTGGTCTCATCTGACCACAACACTTTCACCCAGTTGTCCTCTGAATCATTCAGATGTTCATTGGCAAACTTTAGATGGGCATGTATATGTGCTTTCTTGAGCATCTGGACCTTGTGGGCGCTGCAGGATTTCAGTCCTTCACGGCGTAGTGTGTTACCAATTATTTTCTTGGTGACTATGGTCCCAGCTGCCTTGAGATCATTGACAAGATCCTCCCGTGTAGTTCTGGGCTGATTCCTCACTGTTCTCATGATCATTGCAACTCCACGAGGTGAGATCTTGCATGGAGCCCCAGGCTGAGGGAGATTGACAGTGCTTTTGTGTTTCTTCCATTTGCGAATAATCACACCAACTGTTGTCACCTTCTCACCAAGCTGTTTGGCAATGGTCTTGTAGCCCATTCCAGACTTGTGTAGGTCTACAATCTTGTCCCTGACATCCTTGGAGAGCTCTTTGGTCTTGGCCATGGTGGAGAGTTTGGAATCTGATTTATTGATTGCTTCTTTGGACAGGTGTTTTTTATACAGGTAACAAGCTGAGATTTGGAGCACTCCCTTTAGGAGTGTGCTCCTAATCTCAGCTCGTTAC
Source organism: Ameiurus melas (assembly GCA_012411365.1). Taxonomy (NCBI): domain Eukaryota; kingdom Metazoa; phylum Chordata; class Actinopteri; order Siluriformes; family Ictaluridae; genus Ameiurus; species Ameiurus melas. The sequence goes on from CM022753.1 coordinate 22,845,862, forward strand.
CTGTATAAAAGACACCTGGGAGACAGAAATCTTTCTGATTGAGAGGGGTTCAAATACATATTTCCCTTATTAAAATGCAAATCAAATTATAACATTTTTGACACGCGTTTTTCTGGATTTTCTTCTTGTTATTCTGTCTCTCACTGTTCAATTAAACCTACCATTAAAATTATAGACTGATAATTTCTTTGTCAGTGGGCAAACGTACAAAATCAGCAGGGGATCAAGTACTTTTTTCCCCTCACTGTATAAAGAAACAGACAGCTTTTACAGAAGCCATAGTTCACCCATACAAAGACTCAAACCATAACTCTGCAGCTGAGATAGTTGCAGCCCTCACACATTGAGCCATCAGAGTTGACAGTGCACTTTACTTTTTTTTAAATGGGATTTATCTTTTGCTTTATGCCTTTGTCTATACAGAGGGAAATTGTTTAAAAACAAACACACTACTCTTTCAGAACTCAAACCCTGACTCACCCGCACCACGTCATGCCAACATTACACACTGAGCCACCAGATCTGACACATGAAGCTGATTGTTTTATCAGATTTGTCTTTTCTCTTTAAACCACCTGATTTAATATAAGCAAATGACAGGTCTTGAAGCAAGGAGTCATATATGGACACAACAAAACAGACCCTCAGACCAGTGAGTCACCAGGACCTTCAGTGTCTCCTGAAACACTTTAAGTGGTTAATCTGCATTTGGGAGACCATCGCTTACAATGAACGCTCCTATAAAATACAAAATCAATGACCTGGGGGTTTAAACCACACATCTCACACATACTAACCCTATCCACTAACCCAGCAAGGCTGATGGATGGAAATGTTTTTTTTTAAAGGCTTTACGCTATAGTTCTCCTACATTAAATATTCATGATAAACTCTACAAGAGTGGAACATCATTACACCTCCTTCTGACCTTTATCTCCAAACACTTAAACCAGCACGGTGCATAATCAAGGAGCCACTGGAGCTGGTAGGCATGCTAATTCTTAAAACTTTATCCGTCAGTAATAGCCGGTAATGTGATGGGCCCTGGCTGGTGAGAGTTCAGGTTTGAGTCTCATATAAAAAAGAAAGAAATACTGAGTGGAGAACAATTCTAAAGGTAAAGAATATAATTAATCCAAAAGCAGAATAAATATACATATATAAAACACACTTTGACGAGCAACAGCAATAATAATCATTTCACCGTCATGCAAATTAAACATTTTTTTCTGTAATGTGAATAATTTATAGTAGTGTTACCACATGACAACATACATCTTTCATTAAAAACAAACATTTTTACAATAGCAAGATTTAAACAATGCATATGTAGATTATAGTTTATGAAGAATGCACACTGTAGGAGTCAAAGATTTCAGTGCACACAATCCTATCGACACACAGAAAAGGTTTTACTTCATCGTTCATTTGTTTTTTCTTTTTATAAAAAGAAACAAATGGTAACCTGTCACACAGAAGTTTCTTGCACTCTGTAGAAAACATGGAGTCAAAATCACATGGAACGTTCCTGAGGGACTGGGAGGGAAAATATTTTTCAACTGGGTGAGAGGTTTATTACTTACAACAGTGGACATGGACAGAGCGCTACACAATCATACGGTGTGCAGACAGAGGTAAGGAAGTGTGTGTGCGTGTGTGTATGTGTGTGTGTACACTCTAGTGTTCTATAAAATATAGCTTCAATTCCCAATAGTTCATACTAAAGCTTTTGGAGAATAACACTGAATGTAGATGAGTTGGGGTTTAAGGAAACTACAAATGATTGCGATGATTAGAGGAAAAAAAAACAATTTACAAAAAATTTTTTTTGTATTTGAAATTTTAAATTCTGAATTTAAATGTCTTTGTCTCATTAAACATGTACATTTTCATACTTAATAAAGTCAGAAAGCTTTCTATGATGTGCGATGATGTGTATGTCACAGATGGTGGTGGTTCTCCAGCTGGCTGCCCTCCTGGTGCCCCACCTCTCCGTCTCATCTGAGAGATGCAGAGGACAGAATTCTCCGCCGTAAGTGTGTTTTACGTCTGAGAGAAAACCATCTCCCTAATCATGCAGCATGAGCTAGAATCAAATCAGTGTAGAGCTAAGGACACGAAACAGGCCTGGAATACAGTGTACATTTAGTTCAAAGAGTAGTAAAAAATAAATAAGCACAAATCTACTGCATTAAACAGTAAAATGTTTTTTAAGTGTATAACAAATAGAATGATAAATAAATAAACAAATAAACAAACAAAGCTAGAAACTGAAAAACATTTTTTTTAAATGTCAAAAGTAATTTAGAATTAGATCATCAGAGCAAAATATTAATTAGGGTCAGCAAAAAAACAAACAAACAAAAAGAGTAGATATATAAATAAAATGTATAAATACAATAAAGTTTAACAGTTCTTTAAGTGTTCATGGGATAAAAAAGGGATCTCAGCTTCCAAAAAGGGTTCTGTGTAGAACCCTTTCTGAAAGCAAAACACTTTAAGGGTTCCACTAGTGGGACAAATAACAAACCCTAAAGGCTTTAAAAATACTTTTAGAAATGTTTCGTCAAAGTGTTGTGAAGAGTTCATTAGATAATTGAGGCTTCTTAGCTTACAAAAAATGTTTTACTAATTCTAGTTGGAAAATGCTTCATTGTAGAGTTCAACATAGGACCTTTAAGGGTTCCTACTGAGGGACGACTGAAAAAGGCTTAAGGATTTTACACTTTCATGAGTAACACTCTTTAAAACGCACATACATACTAATTATATATATATATACACATATACATATATACATATATATATATATATATATATATATATATATATATATATATATATACACACACACACACACACACACATACAGTGCCTTGCGAAAGTATTCGGCCCCCTTGAACTTTTCAACCTTTTGCCACATTTCAGGCTTCAAACATAAAGATATAACATTTTAATTTTTTGTGAAGAATCACCAACAAGTGGGACACAATTGTGAAGTGGAACGAAATCTATTGGATATTTTAAACTTTTTTAGCAAATAAAAAACTGAAAAGTGGTGCGTGCAAAATTATTCGGCCCCCTTTACTTTCAGTGCAGCAAACTCACTCCAGAAGTTCAGCGAGGATCTCTGAGTGATCCAATGTTGTCCTAAATGACTGATGGTGATAAATAGAATCCACCTGTGTGTAATCAAGTCTCTGTATAAATGCACCTGCTCTGTGATAGTCTCAGGGTTCTGTTGAAAGCGCAGAGAGCATCATGAAGACCAAGGAACACACCAGGCAGGTCCGTAATACTGTTGTGGAGAAGTTTAAAGCCGGATTTGGATACAAAAAGATTTCCCAAGCTTTAAACATCCCAAGGAGCACTGTGCAAGCGATCATTTTGAAATGGAAGGAGTATCAGACCACTGCAAATTTACCAAGACCTGGCCGTCCCTCTAAACTTTCAGCTCAGACAAGGAGAAGACTGATCAGAGATGCAGCCAAGAGGCCCATGATCACTCTGGATGAATTGCAGAGAACTACAGCTGAGGTGGGAGAGTCTGTCCATAGGACAACAATCAGTCGTACACTGCACAAATCTGGCCTTTATGGAAGAGTGGCAAGAAGAAAGCCATTTCTCAATGTTTGGTGTGACATTTGGTGTGTCTCCCAGGTGGCTTGTGGCAAACTTTAGACGAGACTTTTTATGGATATCTTTGAGAAATGGCTTTCTTTTCAGTTTTTTATTGTTAAAAAAGTTTCAAAAATCCAATAGATTTCGTTCGATTTTCGTTCACTTGTTGGTGATTCTTCACAAAAAATAAAATTTTTATATCTTTATGTTTGAAGACTGAAATGTGGCAAAAGGTCGAAAAGTTCAAGGGGGCCGAATACTTTCACAAGGCACTGTGTGTGTGTGTGTGTGTGTGTGTGTGTGTGTGTATATATATATATATATAAAGTTTTCTTAAGGGTTCGTTGGATAATAAAGTGTTCTGAATTTCCAAAACATTGTTTTGCTTGGAGCTTTAGAACTCTGTCTAGAGGAGAAACCCTGTTATTATGGGAATTTATATAGAATATTTAAGGGTTGTACTAGAACAGTGGTCACCAACCCTCTTCCTTGAAATCTACCTTCTTGCAGTTTTCATCTCCAACCAAAAACTAACACATCTGTTTAGTTAGATCTTGAAGAACTTCTTAAGGCAATGATGATCAGGTGAGTATGATTATGGTTGGTGCTAATGTCTCTATATTCAGGAGGGTAGATCTCCAGGAACATGGTTGATGTCTACTGCCCTAAAAGGATAACTGAAGAACATTTAAGGCTTCTACACATATTTTATAATGTACCATTCTAGAAAAAAAAAGTATATTTATATGGTAATTTTATGATAATTAATGAAAATCTGACAAAAAAAAGTGAAAGATAAATGAAAATATGAAGATAAAAATAAATATGTAACTTCTTACTCTTCAGCTCTCACGCTCAGCTTCAGCAGACGTCACGTCCCAGTATCTAACGGGAACTACATCTGGACCCTGAGCTTTAATGAGACTCAGGACTCTGAGCATTCTCTGGTCCCGGTGGTGCTGCTGCATGGGTTTGGGAGTGGAGTGGGATTGTGGGTAAAGAACCTGGCTTCTCTGGCGCTCAGCGGGAGAACCGTGTATGCTCTGGACCTGCTGGGCTTCGGCCAGAGCAGCCGACCAATGGCAAGCAGCCATGCCCAGGATTCGGAGGAGATGTTTGTCCAATCACTGGAGGAGTGGAGGGAGGCGGTGGGGGTAGAGCTTATGATTTTGTTAGGTCACGACCTTGGAGGGTTTGTCTCCACGGCTTACGCTCTGACACACCCACACAGGTGAGATGTGGAAGTAACGAAGCACTGGAGTACAAGATATACTAGCATGTTTAATTCAGAACAGTGAACCACAACCTGGACACGATTTAGCTAAATGCATTTGTGAATACTTACACAATTATTCACTCCCTTGAATGTTTTCTAAAAGTTGGAGAGACCATGAGAAGCATGGTGGTTTTAGCATGATATTGAGGGTTATGCTTAGCCTACCTACAGACTTTTAATTTCAATTCCAAGGTTGTAACACTAGACAATGTAGAAAAGGTGATCATTTATACAAGTTATTAGAACTGAACTCTGAATTGTGTGTTGAGGTTTTAACCCCCTGTGTGTGACTGTTCAGAGTGAAGACTCTGATCCTGGTAGAACCGTGGGGATTCTCAGAAAGACCCAAAAAGCAGGAGTTCCACTGCAGGATCCCCATGTGGGTAAAAGCTCTGGGAAATGCAATGAACCTATTCAACCCCCTCTCACTGCTCAGACTCACAGGCCCACTGGGTACACACACACACACACACACACACACACACACACACACACACAAAGTAAGGCATAGTATGTTGTCTCTATCTCTGTCACTCTCTCTCTCTCTCTCTCTCTCTCTCTCCCCATCAGGTCCTTTGCTGTTACAGACTCTGAGGTCAGACTTTAAACAGAAATATTCAGATGTGATCGATGATGACACGGTGACTGATTACCTTTACCACCTTAATGCACAGACCCCCAGGTATTTAACACACCCATGTGCCTTCAACAACTTGTGTTTCATTCTAAAACTATAATCATGGTTTGCAATTCAAAATCAAAACCAATTTTCAGTGGGTAAAGTCATGGGGTGCCAATACGTTTGTGAGTTTACTGATTAGGACAAAAAAAAAAGAACAATGCAAATGTATCACAGTGCTGAAAAATCGGAGGTGCGTGACAGGTAGTTGAAGTATATTTAATGACCATGACTTTTATAAATTTAATCGTGTATGTCGTTGAGTGCAAAAGTTTGTGCACCCTTATGGCTGAATATAGAAGAAACAAGGCCATCTGCATCTTTTAAATTTTTTTTAAGATTAGTTAAGATTTTAATAGTGAATTCCCCTCCCCCCAAATTCTACAGTTTTGTTCCCCCTTTCGCTATAAATTGATTGAAATGATCAAATAATGTATCTACTATTTACCCTTATACCTGCCTTCACCCTTTTATATCCTCTGCTTTTGTACATCTTGGTTATAAAATATAGTTGCATAAAACACACACACACGCACACACACACATTCTTTCTGACAACTCTGAGGATCTCAGGCCAAAACAGATAAATTGTGAAATGAAGGTGGGCATTCTTTTTTATTCAGAAAACACAGTAAGTGCAAACCTTTGTATAAGTGACCCAAACAGACTTGCTAAACTGACTGGAGTTACAAACATCAAACTTCAAACTATAAAACATCAAAAAAAAAATATATATATATTTTCGCTTCACAGCGGTGAGACAGCGTTCAAGAACATGACCGTTCCGTACAGCTGGGCCCAGCGCCCTATGATGCAACGTGTGGGAATGATCAATCACACAATCTCAATTTCCATCATCTGTGGCTCCCGTTCCTGCATAGATGGCCAATCAGGACACGCCATTCGCGAGATGCGACCCAACTCACAGACAGAGATTATTGTGAGTCCAGTGAATTAGTCTGAAAATCTACCTTGCATTCTAGTACTGTTTTAAACACACCCTTGTAGACTTCTCTGATCACATAATTGCTTTACTTAAGAATGTGTAGCATTTAAACCTGAATCATTTGGGCTTGGTAAATATCTAGCCTGATAGTTAGCTAGCAAGCGGAATAAAATATTGAAAAGAATTGGAGTAGCTAACTACAGAAAACCTAATGTCAATGTAGCAAATTATATTAATTGTTTTTATGTTATATATTTAATTGCTATTAATTAATACAAAAACAAATAAGCAAAAAGCAAACAAGCAAAAAAGACAATTAGACATAGAACAGAGCCTTGTGGAGCGGAAAATGTTCATGTTGGAATTCACATTTACAAACTGATCGTTGTCATTAAAATAAGATCTGACTAAATAAGATCTGAACTCTATTCTTTATCATCAACAAAAATGTTCTAGTCTGAATAGAAGAACAACATGTTTTATGATATTAAAATTCACACTGATACCAAGCAACACAAGCAGCACAGAACAATGGTCAATATTCAGCCATTTACTACTTTAACCAACGCTGTCTCAGTTCTGTGAGGCCTAATTCTTGACTGAAAAAAAAAAAAATGTCATGTTCCTAAAGGAAATGAAATCAGATCTAAGTACTTTCTGATTGTTCTAAAGTCTGCAGTCATGTTGCATTGATCCCCCACACCACTTTGTAGTCATTTACTGAAGCTAATAAAAGTAAAAATGATATTTGAAATGCAGACACAGCTTCAAAGGAAAAAACAAGAGCAAGTCAAGGTGTATTAAAAACAACAGTGTAACAGAGTCAGTGTATATTTTCGAGTTAAGATTTTCATGCTTATTGTCCCGTAGGTCATCAGAGGGGCTGGACATTACGTGTTTGCCGACCAATCAGAAGATTTCAACGAGGTTGTGCTCAAAATATGCTCAGACGTGAATAATGAAGGAGAGACAGAAGTGGAAAAGAAAGATGAAAGAAAAGTGAAAGGGGAGAAAGAGTGAAGGGGAGAACATAATACTATACACTAGAACATACCACTGGAAAATTCAAGCAAATTGTGAACAATTTAGGAATAAATTGAGAGGGAGATAGGAAAAAAAAATGTAGGAAGCATTTTTCATCCTGACTCCAAATCCATTGTCCATATATTATGCATGTGTATATATATTTGAAGAACTATCTATCTATCTATCTATCTATCTATCTATCTATCTATCTATCTATCTATCTATCTATCTATCTATCTATCTATCTATCTATCTATCTATCTATCTATTTCTCTCACAGATTTTGTGCCATTAATATTATGTCATTAATAATGAGTAGAGAGATTAAAATCATTGAATTATTCTGTACTTTTACACTAACACAAATAAAGCTTTAGAGAAATAAGAATTCAGCATCTGCACTAATGCACTATAATGTATTTTGATGAATACAATGATTGCATGTTATTGAATGGCATTGTTATAATAAATGAATAATATTAATATGAATAATATAAAATTATATATGACTAATCATTAGTTAGTTTTTGTTTATGAATTCTTATTCAATTTATTTTACAATTAATTCTTAGGTAATACTTAGATTATGTAGTATTTAGTACATGGATGAGCACACAGAAGAGGTGTGTGAAACAAACGGTAGCTTATAGACCGTTTTAAACCAGAAATGTAACGATTTGAAAAACTCCCTGCAAAACACGTCCTCACCGGCTCACTGTGAGCCAACTGACTCAACTGGGCTGAACCGCCCTTGAAGATAAAGCTTGGCTGTTTAGACATACGGTTCTGATCCATTTGCAGTAATAGGCCTATTTATTGAGGTGCAGTGGAAAACGTACCTCAACTCCTCCTCCTCAACCTCAACTCCTCCTCTGGATTTGTAAAATGTGTGAAATGTCAAGGACTCTCACTGGTTAGCTACACACTTTTGCTTTAACCCACTATAAATTCTGATTATTGTTATAATGGTTATCCATTTTAAGAAACGCCTTAAAATATGTTGTAAAAGCATTTTATTTATTTTGTTGTTATGAATGTAACATAACATGGTATTCACTATAATGACTGGTTTAAAACAAAACAAAAAAACTTGTGTGTGGTCTTCACATTGATTCAGTAATATAACTCACCACCGCCCTCCTGTGTGCACACTGAATCATTACACCTTTCAATAAAAATTGACTCAAAAACTCGAACTTAAAGTGCACCGATTTTGGTTTTTCAGAGATTACCTTTCATGTAGTGTGCTATAGAGCTGTTTGTGAATGTAAAAAGTCTCCTGTACCAACCTAGGAAGGTTTGTAACAAAAAATCCTGCCTCTGGTCTTCGTTTTTTTTTTCAGATGGAGCTAAAACTCGTTATATATCTAACTCAATCAGTTAGAACTGACAATTGAATGAGTCTTTTTTGACATTGGGGGAAAAAAGGTAATGCTGCAATTTAAATTATGAGCACATGAAAGTGTTTTTTTTTTTTTTTTATTATTTTTTTTTTTACCTTGGATGCATGTAAATGAGACCTCTAAAACAAAATATGGCACCTTTCAAAACCATAAACCATTTTTTTTATTTGTGAAATGTAGCCTGTACATATTTACTGAACACAAAGTGTCCTGTGATCACAGTGATCAGTAAACCATCACAGGACTTCCCCGAGTTCAAGAAACACCAAATATTCTCCCACTCTGATAACAAATGCCTTTAAACACACTGCAGGCTAAAATTAGTGATTAGTCAGTTTCTAAAATTAACCTCTGGACATGAGCCTGCATACTGCAGCTTTAACACCATATAAACATAGTAAGCTATTTACACCTGTCATAACACAATTAGAAATATTACAGTAGGACACATTAATATCGTTGCGCTGCATAAAGTATTGGCACCTCTTTATTGCACACATCAGTGAAAATGATCCACTATCAGAGCACAGCTGTACAGACATAATTAGGTTGCTCGTTTATTTCCAGTGAAGCAGATATTGTTTGAATTATAACCAGCTTAACTTTCCAGTCGTGTAGAAGAAAAAGAAACCGAAGAAATAGCATCTAAACCTAAAATATCCGCAAATCCCGCAATAAAACCACGGACTTGCCAACCCTGAACTCTCTCTCATACAGAACCTCCTTCTCCATCACCTCCTCTCCACTATTGGGCCGCGCAAACAAACCTAAGAATCTGATTAGATGCTGTATCCATCAATCACGCATCCTCCGCCCCCTTACAGCTCTGGCTTTTAAAAAAGCTCCAGACGCACTGCGACTTTCTCCTGCAATCCTGCACTTTCATCTTTCTCCAGCATCACAGATAAAAGTCACCATGAGTGTGAGTATTTCATCATATTTCACATAATCCGCTTATTAAACGTTTATAATCCTTCCTAATGCACGTTCTGTTACTACCACAGAGCCTCTTATGCACGCATTATGGTATAAAGTTGGGTTGCACATAGTTGCATTTCTGCATAAGGGATCAGAGTGATGGTGAGGAATCTGCTCTTGGAGAAAGGGTGTGGCTCCTCACTTTCAAAAAATTCTGGAGTTTATTTTCTCCAATGGGAATAAAACGTCTTACATGAATGTATACACTGTAGAGCAAAACGAATTATTAATAAGCTGCAATAAGATCAGATCAGCGTTGTTACTTATTTGTGGAAAAATTACATAAAATAATAACGGTCTAATCAAAGGGAAAAATAATATTAATATCAGTCATTTAGAAATGTAGTTTAGTTTTATTGTTGAGCCAGGAAGAGGCACAGGCTGTAGGCCTATAAAACATCATGCACACTAATATACTACATACACTTTAGATACACATTTAGAACCTTTCAAGGGCTCTTCGCTTGTTGCTCTGTGGGAACTCAAAGGTTCTATGTAAAAAAAAAAAAAAAAAAAAAAAAGAAGATAAAAAGTGTTTCCCTATGAAGAAGTACACTTTGTTACTTACCTTCAGCTACAATGCAATAGAAGATAATAAAATAATGAAAATAAATGAAATAAGTACAATTAAATACGTGTATATATACAGATGAAAAATAAATAGGCTATAATACCTATGCTTGTATATGTATATTAACTATTGCAGTGTTTACTAGGTTTATAAACCTACAACAGATTGTTTCTAGAACATTTTTAGAAACTAGGAACCCTTAATTATCCAATAAACCCTTAAAGAACCTTTAGAACACTTTTCCCCGTGAGAGATTGGCTGATTCCAGCTCCGTATTAAAAAAGCAACTGGAACATGCTGGGGTTTAATTTTTGTTTTCAGCAATAACAAACTAGAAAATGGCAAAAAAAAAAGCAATTACAAATTTCATTGAATATTTTTTGCGCCATACTACAACATCTCTGTAGTATATCTTATACCATATATAAAGGCCTAAGACTAGCGTTAGCTAAAAATCGTGATGGCACTTGGCCTGGATTTGTGCTTCAGCAATAAGTTAATCAAAGTGGTCAGAATTTTTAGCTCTTGCAGAACAGATCTTGCTCTGTGTCCAAGCCGTGTCCATGTTTATGGTCGTGTAGTAAACACAGAGTCAGAAGGAAAACCTGTTAATCGCGTTATATCCAAATTGAGTTTGAGAAAGACCAGCTGGAGGTGGTCTAATCTCTCTAAGATTAACATGATACAAACATCAGCGGTATCAAATACTGAAATAACGATCTGGAACATGTAACTTAGCAGAGTTAGAGCTACAGAGATGCATCCAGTTACGCTTTTGTAACAGAAAGTCAGACATGTCACACTCACTCGAGACGGCATTTTTTCACTCGTTGTGAAAAATTACATTACAGCAGAGTTTAGATGTTATACTCCAGCTGCCTGAATCTGCTCATCTGCTCTCTCTCCCTCTCGCTCTCTCACTGCTTTCACTTGAACACAGTTCCTTCATCTTGCTGTTTTTCTTTTTATATTGTATCAGTCTCATATCTCCCACTTTCCCCTGCCAAATTTAGCCTTGCTCCTTGGCCATCGTCTAGTCTAGTCTGCTCTCATGAGCCAAATCAGTATCTGATGTCAAGAAGGGGAATTTTATCTGAACTGCAGACTTTTTATATATTAGAATTAGTTTATTTATTAACCAAGTACATTTTAAGACTAAGGGCCATGTTCAGACATGAGCTACGTAAATAATTACACACATCAATATTCAGAACTCAGATATAACTACAGACTATTCAGACGTTATGCACAGGGGACAGAGTTTGTCTCAGTTCCACTCAATTCTGATCTTGAACTTAAGTGCATGTTTCTTGCGTGATATCGACTTGAGTGAGGAGCAATGTTAAGTCCATTGTTAATACAAACACTGGGTTTATTTTATTACTCTAGCATCCCACACATTATGATCTTATAATGCTGATTTAGTGTCTCCTGGCTTCGTTAAATTGTGCACACGATTAACAATTAAAAAAGAAATTGTAAAATATTCTATAAAATATTCGTGATATTCTATAAACTGCTGAATAATGAGTATTGAACCCATTTTGTTCTTCCTATTATGTTACATCGTATTACATGCGACAGCTAAGGAAAAAAACACTGTTTCCTTTTTCAGTCTGCATTATCTATCCCTGATTTGTGTGTTTAACGGCGATGGTCTAGTTTAAAACTCTGTCTCGGATAAACTATAAGTACACACATTCTAACAATGTGGAGGTCAGAAACTCCAGTTAAGCAGCAGCAGAACCCAACTCTGAATATCAGGAACTTGATGTACTAGATCATCTGATTAAAAATAAAAAGAGAGGAAAAGTATTTTCTGTAATGCTTTACATTAAGTGACATTTAATCTTCCTGTAAGATTCATAATATACATTTATTTATATATATAAATATAAAATATACACACACGTGTATGTATGTATAAATTTTTTTAAATATGTATTTCATTATAATTATTAAATAATTTAAAAATTATTTTAGTTAACGTAAGCTTTAATGCTCCATCGGTAACATTAACAATAACTAACACATAATTTTTTATGTTAACTTATGCAGTAAATAATGCTAGTTAATTTAAGTAAACTGTTGCTGAAATTTCAGCTCGACTGCTATCTTGCTCACAGCTGCTCATTTTCCATGCTGTAGAACTTTCCAGAAGACAGGCAATGCCACATGTTCAGTATAAACCCCAGTCTTGGCTCTGCTCTTATTCTCCTGTACGGAAAATCTGACTTTCAGTTTGCTTATTCCTTATCCTTCATCGTTCCAGCTGCAGTTTTAAGATCTGCTGGAGGACATTTATCTTGCTGTCCAACTGTATGAGACGTCGCCCATGCTGGTGCTGTGCCCAATTCATAAATAACACTCGAGTGGAAACAGATGGTCTGTAATTCAGTTCAGTTCGGAGGGTTTGTACAGTCAGGACCAGGTGGTTAACAAAGGATCCAACGCTGTGTTATGCTTTTCTGCTCCAGCTACGTAGGTGTTGTTATTACAATCTCAAGTCACATTTCTTTCTTTTTTTCTTTCAGGGTGTAGTAGTGCAGAACATGTCCTTTAAAGCAGGACAGACCCTGACAATAACTGGAGTCGTGGTTCCCGATTCCACCGAGTAAGTCTTTAAAATGGAATAAAGGAGGGGGATTACACAGTGGATTACACAGAGGACTACCACTGCACTGGCGAATTGTGGCTTGTGATTGGTCAGAAGGTGTTGATAAAGGGTTAATATGCAGTATAGAAAAGTATTTGATTTTAGTAATTTCCAGATGTGGATAAGTATGGAGAAAAAAAAATCAGTATGGAAAAATGTGTTTCCAGACTATTGCCCCTATTCTGTTTTCTAAAATATAAAATTGAGAATTTCTAAAAATAAATTTATCACACAAGCAGTGTTTTTCATGGCGTTTGGAGCAGGCACCAGGGCAACCAAAAGGTCGTGCTAGACTGGATCTGTGGGAGGGACGGTCTGCTATGAATCGTTATGATGTTAGGTAGCAGTTCCCATCACAGTACAGCGTGTAAATTGATTTTAAAGCCATTGATCAGATGTTAAATATGGTCTGAAAAGTCTACATTGAAGTTTGTAAATTAGAGTTTTTAAAAGTATGGAATTTTGAAATGGAAAATGTGTAGGAACCCTGTGATTAGTTTTCTATAACAGCAGCTCTGACGGTAGCACAGCTGCAAATCACGGGTTTATTCATTCATTAATGCACTCATTCTAATTATAATATGTAATCGTTTCTATAGTAAAAACCTCATTCACAGGTACGTGTACAGCGTACACGGATAATAAACAGATTTTAAAAAATGTCATTGGTGATCTTTTCTTAAAGTAATGAGATGTTTATGTAACATGTATGTAAGCAGTCTCCAGGGTCAGTGCTTTGTAACAGTCAGAGGGAACGCTGTAACTTTAAGTTTGACGCCTTCAAGACAGTGGAGTTTATCCTTCTTGCAGTTTCTCAGTAACATGCGTAACAAGCTGCATAAATTTGTTGTCTTATTAACTTTAAGAGAGAACAAAGAGAGGCTGGTAAGGGAACCACTGTTTATATCTGCTATAACATAAGTGAGAACAGGAACTAACTTGTCTTTTGAACATCCTCTTCATCACACCATTTCACTGCCACGCATTCAGTGTGTTTATGAAGTTCCATCTCCAACATGTGTAAATGTGATGTTTTCCTCCGTATCTACAGTTTTGCCTTTAACATCGGGAGCAGTCCTGAAGAACTCGCTCTGCACATGAATCCTCGCTTTAATATTCATGGAGATAACAACACTGTAGTGTGTAACTCATACCAGGGGGGCAGCTGGTGCCAGGAGCACAGACCAGATGGCTTTCCCTTTAATTATGGTGAGGAGTTTAAGGTGAGGCTTAAAAATCTAATTTTAATAAATAAAGTTCTGGACTGAGGTAGGTAAAATATTATTGATTGAAACAATAGATTTATTGTTTAAAATTGTTTAAAAAACAAAAATGACCAAGTGTACCTTTTAAAGACATGAAAATTTAAAACACTAAGAGTTGCAATACTGGCATGCTGTGTAGCTCTGCCCCTTTTCCTCACAAGTCAAATCACAAGGCATATTTGTTGTATGTAGACCTAGTACACACTATTATGGATACCTTACTGACCACTGAAAATGTCCAAAGCAGTGTTTTTGAACACAGAAAGGATATCTTTTCTATATGGTTCTCCAAAAATTGAATGAAGGAAAAACTCATCATGAATATATCATGGTTGAACATAATGTGATGCTGTATTTAAGCATTTTCATTTTATTTCTAACATGTACAGCCGACTCTGTGGCATGCAAGGGACCATTCTTTTGTGTTCGTGTTGGCAAAAAAATAAAAATAAAAATTGGTGCACATGATGTAAAAGTCATGGGTCAGACATTCCGTGTGCAGGAACAGCATGGTGTTTTCCATCATCTCTGGACAAGAAACATTTCAGAAATGAACAGAGACAGGGGTGTAGTTACCGGGGTGGGGCAATTTGTAATTGCTAATCCCATTTATTGAAAGGCGATTATTTCCAATAATCGGAAATAGCAATTACAAACCCCCACCCCCAATATTTATAGCATGATCATCTGAAACATATTAAAGATCATTTATTTTTTAACATTATTGGTGATCCGAATTGATTGTTAGTTTATTATTAATAAATTGGATAAAAATATTAAGAGCTCTCCTCTGTTGCACACATTGGTAAAAATGTGTAAAAAACATGTACTCAGGAGGAGGCAAGATAATATGGTGTAGTCTAGGTAATGACACTCCACATATATTGTGGCTAGCTAATTCATTGCAATTTGGTCATAACTATCAATATAGCAGATTAGCCTTGTGTTATGTAAGCTAAATTTATTTTAATGGATCCAATTATTATCAACAACAAGGTTGTTCACACTGGGCATCGTGTTCACACTGTGCACTACAGTGGCATGTTAAAATCTCACAGTAAACGATGTGTATAAGTTTTAATCAGTTACAGTGTGCATTCTTTTTAACTATTATTATGCCTTGTGTAATTGTTTTAATGAAACAATCATTTGAATAGAAATGCTTGTGGACGATAGATAGATTAGGGAAAAAGTTGGATGGGTAGATAGATAAGCAGAGGGAAATTATATAATGACACTGCAGATAAAACAAAGCTGTTTTTTTTTTGTACTTTTCCAAAATTGAAACAGAAGAGAGCACCAGCTTGCATTTTACTTTTCGGACAGCAGAGGGCGCCAAAAACATACAAACTGTGTTTTTATTTTTTTTATTCATTTATTTATTTTTAAATTCTAGAACATGGTGAATTAATGAAACCCCTTTATTCCTCCTCAGTTATGGATCACTTTCACCCATGACGAGTTTAAGATCATTCTGCCAGACAACTCGGAAATCCACTTCCCAAATCGCCCTGGCGCTGAAAAGTACACCTACATGCACTTCGAAGGTGGGGTGCGAATCCAAGGCATTGAAATCAAGTAGAGTTGATTTCTACTATGCTGGAACACGTCTGTTCACTTATTCAGCCAATCTATGCTAGGGCTCCTCTGTCTTACACATCACTGTGCTACTATGCAATTAAACAATTTAAAATGAACCCTTGAGAACAAACAAGTTTATTTCAGATTACAGAATGAAATGATCACATTCATGTTCACAGGAAAGCTTTTTCTTGCAGTTTTAGCATCATTCCAATAACCCCCCCCCCAAAAAAATGCAATTTTAATTCAAACTCTGTTTTGTAACTTAAACCAAAGTTCTTTTTCAACAGCGATGTTTTGCTTCTTGCTTCTTTGTCAATAAAATGATTACAATAAGGACTGGACTCCATTTGTCTTACTCTATGGTTATTGCTGGTTATAATACAGCAGTGTTCAAGTCGCATTTGTCAGGTGTTGATCAATTCTGTATAACAGCAGTTCTGACAATAGTCTATCCATCTACCGCTCACTCCTTCAGGGTCAGCGGGGAACCTGGACCCGATCCCAAGGAACATCGGGCACAAGGCGGGGTACACCCTGGACAGGGTGCTCTGACAATAGTGCAGAATATAATTTCTATACTAACCGCTCATTCACAGGGTCATCTAAAATGGACGCTCCACATAAATGGATAAAAAAATGCGTGTAATTGTTGCTATAGGTCAAGTTCTTTAAGGAAATGTGCGAACATGTATGGAAGGTGTCTCCAGTGTCAGCGCTTTGTAACAGTCAGAGGTAAAGCTGTAACATTAAGTTTTCTGACATCTTCAGGGCAGATGAGTTTATGCTTCATTGCGGTTTTTGTGTAACATGCGTAACAAGTTGAGTTTTTTTTTTGTCCTATTAACTTCAAGAGAGAATAAAGAAAGGCTGGTGAGGGAACAACTGTTTATAGCTGCTATAATGTATGTGACAACAGAAACTAACTTGTTTCATGAACGTTATATGTAATTGTAAACAAATAAGTATAATGTGTTCTTGAATAAATGTTAAAAATGGGTTCTTTTAAATAATTCTTCTCTTTGTTCTTGAGATTTTCATCTGTATAAAGGTGCAGATGAAAACAGTAATGAATTGGGAACAGTTTAAATAAATTTAATCATTACAGTGGGGTTTCCATTAATTTTAAATGCCATTCAATAATTGTATTGATTGAAGGTGGTGGGAGTCAGAAGCAGCGTGCGCGGACCGGAAGCAGCTGCTGCTAATGAGCTTAATTACGTGCACGCGCTGGAGAGCAGTTCAGTCCTGTGAGTTATAATACCTGATCACCCTAAAAACTCAGCTTGATATTCACACGTTTTCTAATCAACGGCTCACAGACAAGTTTTGCACAAGTTTATAAACTGGTGCAAAGTTACATCTGATATAAAAATGAGAACAAAGTCACCTACAGTTTTTTTAACCCTCCTATTGTGTTATGGGTCAATGACCCATTTCCACATTTGAGTCTGAAATACCGGTTAATTTCTCTTTTTTCTTTGATTTTTTTTTACTTTCCTCATTTAGGGTCATGAACTCGTATGCAAATATTCCTTCTTATGGCTCTAATGGCATTTTGACCCATAACATAATCGATGTAACTCCCCCCCCAACATATCCATCCATCCATCCATCCTCAACCGCTTACCCGTTATCGGGTCGCGAGGGCAGCAGCTCCTGCAGGGGACCCAAAACTTCCCTTTTCTGAAATACATTAACCAGCTCTGACTGGGGGATCCCGAGGCTTTCCAAGGCCAGTGTGGAGATATAATCTCTCCAACTAGTCCTGGGTCTTCCCCAAGGTCTCCTTCCAGCTGGACGTGCCTGTAATAATTCCCTAGGCAGGCGCCCAGGGAGCATCCATACCAGGTGCCCGAACCACCTTATCCGGCTCAAAGGAGTAACGGCTCTACTCTGAGTTCCTCTTGGATAGTCGAGCTTCTCACCCTATCTCTAAGGGAGAAGCCTCCTGAGAAAACACCTCACCCCATACTCCCTTAGCACCTAACACAGTAAACCCCTGGGGACCTGGTCATGTGCCTTATCCAGATCCAAAAAACACATGTAGATACTGGACATACTTCCAGGCCACCTCTAAGATCCTCGCAAGAGTAAAGAGCTGGTCCGTTGTTCCATGCCCAGGACGGAATCCGCATTGTTCCTCTTCAATCCGAGGTTTGACTATTTGTCAAACCCTCCATTCCAGCACCTTGGAGTAGACTTTACCAGGGAGGCTGAGAAATGTGATACCCCTATAATTGGCACAAACTCTCTGGTCCCCCTTTTTGAACAGAGGGACCACCACCCCAGTCTGCCACTCCTTGGGCACTGTCCCCGACTCCCACGCATATATATATATATATATATATATATATATATATATATATATATATATATATATATATATATATATATATATATATATATATATATATATATATATATATATATAATTATTATTATTATTATTATTATTATTATTATTACAGATGCACTGATGAACAGATCTGTAAATAATTACACTTTCTGGTGTGTTCTAGTGCGGTTCCTCCAAAAATTTACTGGAATTTTGATTCATGATTTTGATTTTGATAAATTACAGCCTTGATGAATTCCTTGCATTTGTGTAAAAATTTTCTTCTCTAGTTTTCATATTTTTATGATGCATTTGTTGTTGTGAAGTGTAGACAGTCATACCAGACAGAGTCAAAAACTTTCTATGAAGCAGGTGAAGGTTTTTCCTTTGGTGTTCGTGTTTCTGAATAACCATAGATACAGGAAGGTGTGTGTATATTGAGAGAGTGTACAACAAGAACTAACTTGTTTCATGGCCATTCAGCAACATTAAATGGAACTGCAATTGGTTAAAAAATAAAAAAAAAAGATTTTTTTTGTTAATTAATATAAATTGTTGTAATTGTTGTTAAATTGTACAATTGTAATTATGGTATAAGTGGGGTAAAATGCTTGGGGCTGTGCTTTTAGAGGAAAATAATCAGCTTTTAGCGGCTTCGTCACACCAGCACAGTGTGGATTAATTTTTTATAATATCATGACCCACTGTGTGTTATTCCATACATGTTATGTATACCATTTTATCTCATGAATTGATGTAGTTTTATTGTCACCCATTGTTTTCATACTTCTTCGGCTTTAATTCTTTATAAATTCTGATGTGTTGTTTGTGCATCACTGAATCTAATGGGAGTCTTTTCCTCTCCACAGTGAGGTGGCTTTCACTTTTCTCTTTTTCATTTCTCTCCATTGCTTCTAATTCATCCTCAGTTTGCTCACACAGCATTTAATACCATTCAATTTGACACCCCGTTGGTAATGCTTCCGGCCGTCACTACCAACCCATGTGCCATAAAGCCCAGATTTAAGCAAGATGAAAGTGTTCTGCATTTTTTCCTTCAACTCCTGTTTGTGTTCCTTTTGTACTGTGAAAGTTTAACTGATTCTTTAAAATTGGTTAAATAAATGATACAGTCTAGAAATGACTGTTAACAGACTATTAAACATATTAAACAATTTTATGTAGTTACTGCTGATGTTTATTATTTTCCTACAACATAATGTCCCAAAGTGTTTGATTCCTCTCATTCTTTACATTTAATGTACATTAAACAAATTTGTTATTGTCACTTACATTACACATCCAAGGGTTCTGTTAGTTCTTTTTTTTTGGAAGCTAGGACACCTTAATTATCTAATGAACCCTGAAAGACCCCTTAAAGAGCCTCCATCCATCCATCCATCCAACCATTCATCTTCAACCACTTATTCCTTCTTCAGGCTCACGGGGAACCTGGAGCCTATCCCAGGAAGCATTTTATTGATTCAACTATGAATTGTGCATCAAATCAAAGAGTGCTTGACGATAAATTGAAGCCCTCTGTCCGAAAGTTGAAGTTGAACCGAAAATGGACCATACAGCAGGATAATGTTCCTAAGCATGCTATCAAATCCACCAAGCGATGGCTCAAAAAGAAGAAATGGAGGGTTATGGAATGGCCTAGTCAAAGCCCGGAATCCAATTGAAATATTGTGGTGGAATTTGAAACGGGTAGTTCATGCAAGAAAACACTCAAACATTTTGCAATGGAAATAACATTGCATGGAAGAGTGGTCAAAGATTCCAGCAAGCCTGATGAACAATTATGCAAAACGCCTAGAAGAAGTTATTTCTGCTAAACCAATAATACTAGCTTTTGAGGGCAAGGGTGTACTTACTTTTTCCACAGAAGAATATCACTTCTATTGCTATTTCTGTTGAATAAATGATTGGTTAAGAAATTGGACTACTGGTCAGAAGGTCGTATGTTCAAATCCAGCACTGCCAAGCTTCCACTGTTAGGCCCTTGAGCAAGGCCCTTAACCTTCAACTGCTCAGTTGTATAAATGAGTTAAATGTAAGTCACTCTGGATAAGGGCATTTGCCAAATGCCATAAAATGTAAATGTAAAAAGCCAACAATTTCCATTGGGTGTACTTAATTTTTCACATTACTGTATATTATCTGCACTCCCACCCTTGTGCTGTTCATCATAAATGGCTGTGTACTATTAAGAATTAAAATTAAGATATGACATCTTGGGAATTTCAAAACAAACATCAGAACCATGTTTGTAGAGGAAATAGATGCATGTTCTCATGAGGATCAAGAAAATGCTTTTGCACACATCACTGCATTGTATTGCTTAGGAAAAAAACTTTTGAAATTATGCAGGAATGGAGTCGGGAGATTGCAGGCCTTCTCAGGATTCTACGTTGCAGATCTGCTGAGACATGTATTTTATTCCTGTCTATGGTGCTCCAAATGAGCTTTTAAGCACTATCTGAATCCTCAGGGTCACACCTACAGCATGACAGGAAATTGAATTTGTGTGGACACTTGAGGCTTCATGCATGCATTTTTCGTCTTTTATTTTCTCTCTGTACTGTGAATAATTGGGAAACCCACATGGAAATAAACGCGTGTCCTGAGGGTTCGTCTGGATGTGAGTAAGCCTCCTGGAGTGTGTGCTGACCGGACAGAACCTATTTTCAGTCACAAACTCTGTGTGTGTGTGTTCGTACATCAGTCTCTCCCGCTGTGCATCTGTTCAGCTCTTGCTAGAAAGCTGTGATGTGTGTGTGAAAACCTCTACAGAATTTGCTGGAAAGAAAACTGAGCACAAAGTCGGAGTCAGAGCTTGATAAATGTCTTCCTGAGTCCCTCAACATGGTGATGGCATCAATACTGAAACACACGGCCCTTACAGCTTGGCACCTCCACATCTTATAATTGCTATGACAAATATATAAGTGCAGTGTGAGGGCCATGAACCTGAGGCTAAAATGAAACAGAACAAGGAAAGTGAGAGCAGAAGAAAATCTGCTGAGAATAAAATCTGAAATGATAAAAAAAAGTATATAAAAATCGCAATCCAAAGCTAGAACAGGTGATTTTGCTTTTCATCAGCTTTATCCAGTCTTGCTATAATCTAAAATATAAAATAACAGTAAAATAAACAAACTGCATGCTAATAAAATTACCTAGGTAATTTTTTTTATGTAAAAGGAGGCTAGGAACAAAATATGTACTATTAAATGACACATTATACTTTTTATATGTTTATAGTAGGGCTGGGGCACACGGTGGCTTAGTGGTTAGCATGTTCACCTCACACCTCCAGGGTCGGTGTGTCCAAAGACATGCATGGTGGACTGATTGGCATGTCTAAAGTGTCTGTAGTGTATGAATGGGTGTGTGAGTGTATATGTGATTGAGCCCTGTGATGGACTGACACCCTGTCCAGGGTGTACCCTACCTTGTGCCCGATCTTCCCTGGGATAGGCTCCAGGTTCCCCGTGACCCTAAAATGGATAAAGTGGTATAGAAGATGGATGGATAGTAGGGCTGGGTGATATGATAGAAATATATCATGAATGTCTGAGACATTTTTACGATACACTATATGTATCTCAATCTGCTCATAATCTGCTGTTGACAATACAGTAGTGGTGAATTGTTTTCAATAAATAAAATACTTTAACATATAAAACATTTTTTTTTGCTGAAAATACTTCATTTCTTAAAAAATGTTATATTTAAAACTGAAAAGGAGAAACAATTTAAATAAAAAAAAACTTTCTGAATTTAATTTGTCAAAGCAGCTGCTTCTAATTAAACTGAATAGATATAAAAATGTTTGTAATTATAAAAAGATATCTGATATCACAGACAAGTGTATTGTGATTTAATTTATCTTGATATCAATATTCTATCATCATATCACACATCTCTACTTTATTGATACATGCGATGTTGATGTTGTCACTTACGCTATAGCAGCTATAAACACTCGTTCCCTCACCAGCATCTCTCTCTTCAAGTTAATAAGACAAAGAAAGTTACACAACTTGTCATGTTACAGAGAAACCCCAAAGAAGCATAAACTCTTCTGTCCTGAAGATGTTAGAAAACTTCAAGTTACAGCTTTACTTAAACTTAAAGTTACAAAGCATTGACACTGGAGACTGCTTCGATAAATGTTACATAAACATCTCCTCACAGATCAGCGATTATATGTTATAATTTTAAAAACCCGCTTATTGTATCTGTGAACGACCTGCTATTATAGAAATGATAATGTATTAGAACAAGCGTATTAATATAAGCTGCACTACTGTGAAAATTTACCAGCCATCTGGAATAATAATAATAATAATAATAATAATAATAATAATAATAATAATAATAATAATAATAAAGACAATAAAAACATTGTTGTCTTTTTATCTAAACTTGTTGTTCGGTCTCTGACTTTCTAACACTAAAATAACTTCTCTGTTTTTAAAGATCTGTGATGTAAAAGGCTGAATTCTGATGAAGAAAAACTTGTGAAAAATCTTTTAGAACATTATAACAAGTGTTTACATGACTATTTAATATTCTCAATCACACAAACACTACTCTGGTTTCCTCCTTACACAAATGGACTCATTACTTTTTGGTAACTAAACACACACACATACACACTCGTGTCAGGCAGGTCATTAGTGTAGAACAGTTTATAAACACAGTAGTGGAATAACATCTGAGCGGCGTGTTCTCTCTCTAACAGCACATTAATATTCTATGTGATCTGGTGATGAAGGTCAGGTGTAACAATAAACACAGCTGATTCTGTTCCTGTAAATATTTGCTTGTTTTATTTTCACTTTTTTGTTACTGACTTTCTGTTTGGGGTAAAAAAAAAGTCAACCATGTTTAATTGTCTCTGGTTGTTTTTGCTTTAGGGACGTTCCTGTCGCTGTGTAAAAGGCAGTTTCATTACTTTCTCACCTCGAGGGAAGATGGATGAGTTTGTAGAGGAACAGGAAGTTGATTTAACATGACTGTATAATTCAGGAGCCGAACTTCCTCCCTGAAGACAGGTAATAACTCACAATTGCAAAAAAAACTATATTAATAAATAAATAAACAAGAGCAATAAAACACTCAACATTTCACAAAGTCTAACAGGTGCTTCACTTTTTATTGCTATTACCGCATTTACTGCATTTTAATGCTAATTCTGTTAGCTAGCTATCCCATGATACATCCTTCATGACATACCCCACCGGCAGAACCTGTTAAGTCTCTACGTAATACCTTACAACAAACTGTTTCCCAATTTGGGGGGTTGGGTGGGGGGCTTAATTATCTACTGAACCCTTAAAGAACCTTTTTCTAAGAGTGCACCAAGAACCAAGAAGGTTAAAAAAAAAAACTTGCTCTTGAAGAGTTTATTAGTTTTTATTTTCCAAAAATGGGTTCTAATTGTTAAAACGTTGTTGAACATGGCTTGAGTGAGAGACCCTACTCAGCTGAGGATGCCGCTCAGCCTCCCTGCTCAGCTGAGGACGCCGCTCAGCCTCCATGTCCAGTCGAGGACCTTGCACCCCTCTCAAGCGTCAATGAGAGTGTCACTCAGCCTGTCTGCCCGGCTGTAGACTTTGTTTTGCTCCCCAGCTCCAAGAACACTGTGCAGTTTCTTCTTGGCACTGCATGGGACATTCGGCCCAGGGGCCTGGGGCCGCCAATGAAAGGAGAGGACTCCTGGCACTCCGGGGGGAGTGCCTTTGGGGGGGTGTTCTGTCACAGTTCTCCGGGAATAGCGTGAGCAAAGCGCTGTTGCTCACGCGCGGACTTCTTCTGGGGTGACGTCATGTTTTTGCCCCCTCGCGTTGTGTGTGACGGAAGACCCCGCAGCTGGAAGCTATTGCAGGCTAATGACTGTGTGGATATATACCGTGAGCTGTGCTTCACACGACGTGGTTGAATGCGTTGCGTTGAATACATGCGTTGTTTGGCGAGTCTTGGTTTCATGTCCTGTTTATGCCATAGCCATAGCCATAGCCTTAGCATTAGCGTTTGCGTTAGCCACAGTCTTAGTTTCGTTTAACTTAGCTTAGTTGTAGAGAGAGCCTTGTTTCTGTTTCTGTTTATTTTCATCAATTGTAAATAAACCTCACCGTTTGAACTGCGAATACATCCTGCCTGCTTCCTGCCGTCACGCCACGTGACACAAGGGTTTTTTGAGTTCAGTGGATAATTAATGGTTCTTACCTTACAAAAAAACGTTCTACATAAACACTTTAAGGATTCATTCAGAAAGGCAACTGAAGATGAGTATTAGAGTTTAAAACTCCCAAAAAGGGAACGTTCTTAAAAGAAAAAAGGATTTTTTTTAAAGAATTCTTTAAATAATTAGGGGTATTTAGCTTCAAAAAGGGGTTCTGTTTGCTTTATTGATTGGTGGAAAACTCTGTAAGGTTCTACATTAGGGATCCGATATTACGAGAATGGATACTTTGGTACCAAGTCAGTACCAACATTCTTAAAAAGTGACAGTACTTGTTTTTCTGCAATTCCGTTAGTACCATTTGTAAAGAAAGTACCGAAAGTACAGAGGTTGCGATTCTTCCGAACCTGATGGGAGCAGCAAATACACAAGTGGTAAACAATAAGAACTACGCACATGACAAAAACTACAAAAGTTTTTCCCATGTGTCACGATTTCCCCTTTAAGCAGCGTGCTGCAGAGCATGGTATGCAAGCACCTACTTTTTTGTTGTTGACAATCGTGACATTTGGACAGTGCATTTGTCATATTTTGTTATGTCTCCTCCCTGTTCTGTCATTGGCTATTGTTTCACGTGTGTCTGAATTGCCCTAAGCCGTCAGACATTACGAGGCTGATTATGTTTGTATACATACCGCACGCCTACCAGCACACGGCGCGGAATATTAGAATTGAATAGATAGATTACAGTGAGGTAAAAAAGTATTTGATCCCCTGCTGATTTTGTACGTTTGCCCACTGACAAAGAAATGATCAGTCTATAATTTTAATGGTAGATTTATTTGAACAGTGAGAGACAGAACAACAAGAAAATATCCAGAAAAACACGTCAAAAATGTTATAAATTGATTTGCTTTTTAATGAGGGAAATAAGTATTTGACCCCTCTGCAAAACATGACTTAGTACTTGGTGGCAAAACCCTTGTTGGCAATCACAGAGGTCGGATGTTTCTTGTAGTTGGCCACCAGGTTTGCACACATCTCAGGATGTCGCAAGAGTCGAATATGGAAATACTTTGCATTCGAGGCAGATAAAGACGTACATATAATTGATGCTCTGAAGCCGGTGTGCAAACGATGCCATCGTACACTTCAAACAAAGGGAGGTAAAACCTTGAATTTGGCGAAGCACCTGAAAGACAGGCACCCCGATCTCTTCAAAAAATTCAGGGTGAGTGAGTTTCAAGTCATATTAATTAAACAAACTGTAAAACTTCTTATCCTTATCCTGAAAGACGGTCCTATATTATGTTTGTTTGAGGCAGTGGGCATTGTAGCCGTGAAACCAGCTAACGTTATGCTCCATGTAATGTTAGCGATAACCTGTTATATGTTAATGACGCTAACGCATTGTAATGTTATAAACTACCTCCTAATGGGCCACCATGCATCGCCATTCAGTCCGTGTCCTGTCAGCTACATGTAGCCTAATGTCACCAGATTAAATAATTATTGTAATTTGAATGCTTTTAATAAATTTTTTCGGCCTGAGACCATGTCAGTGAATTCAAACTAATGCTTGCAATTATTGTGTAAGTTGTGTGTTTAGGAGTACACCTTTGCACCTGTAAACTCCACTGTTTTAGTCATTGTCAGACAGTGTTTGATAACTAAAATCTCTCTCTCTCTATTTCTCTCTCTCTTTCTCTCTCTCTCTCTCTCTCTCTCTCTTTTTTTTTTTTTTTTTTTTTTTTTTTTTTTTTTTTTTTTTTTTTTTTTTTAACCCCCCACACAAGGGCGCCCCCCCCAACACACGGCACCACAGTCTGCCCACATTAACACAGCCAACCTTAAGAGAAGCTTATAAAATGCACAGAAAGTATGACAAAAACTCAAACAAAGAAAGGAAACTGGATAGGGCAGTTGCTGAATGCATATGCATGGATCAAGTTAGAAAAAACATGGATTCCAGCAAATTACTTCATGTATACAGAGATCCCCAAACTATACACTGAAACCAGAGACCTCATTTCAGAACATCTCAAAGAAAAAAACATTTTATGCTTACATATTTATTATATATCTATTTTGTAATTGTTTTTTTTTTTTTACAATTATGTAACTGTTGCCACTATTGTTTTTTTTTCAATATATAATGCTCAAATGTTTATATAAAGGAATTAATGTTTAAGTATTATTTAATTTTTTATTTTTACACACCCTGATATTGACTTTTGTATTGCGTATCATGTACTTTCGCTGGTATCGGTACCGGCTACTAGATTTTTGGTATCGTGACATCCCTATTATACATAGAAGCTTTTAATTGGTCCTACAGTTCCATTGATGAACCTTTAAGTGTCCATAATTTTCTTGGAGTGTCCAGTTCTTTAGCGGGACTTTAATAATTCTTTGGATAAGGGTTCTACACAGAACCCTTACATGTTCATGTTAAAGCATCAGGGTTGCAGAAAAAGTCATTTACTAACATTAGTTTTTGGTAACATTAGATATTTAGCTAGTAATGTTATTTTTGTGCTAAAACGTTTCCATAGTGTTTTGCAGTCACTGTATTGTTAGGCTAATATAATGCTAGCGAAGTAGAACTAGCAAGTGCTAATGTGTAGCATGATAAATGTTCTCAGTCGAGTAATTTTAATAAAAGAGTTGCTTTGTCCTATGAGACGTGAGCTGAGAATGAAAAATCTTTTAAACAACTTTGCATTGAGAATGAACACCGGTTCCACTTGGCTGCCTGTTCAGCTCTAAATTGGCCATGCCCACCTGTGACTAAAACCTTTCTCTTAATGTACTACACATAGCAAAAAAAAAAAAAAAAAAAAAAAAAATCCAAAGCAAATAAACATTTTCACTTTAGCTTTTAGCTAGCTTTTATTACTCAACTTAAATGTACTGCCATGTTACTTTTACATAACTTTAATATTATTCTAATTCTTTAAAGCAATTTGATTATTTAAGTAATCCTATACCTTTTGCTTTGCATATTGTAATTTTTTACTTTTGGTTATTATTATTATTATTATTATTATTATTATTATTATTATTATTATTATTATTATTATTACCATCAATAACAACAACAACAAGAACAATAACAATAACAATATTATTTATTATTATTATTATTATTATTATTATTATTATTATTATTATTATTATTATTATTATACACAGAGTGACGTTTGTGACTGGTCCGGACAGAGAAGTGTGTTTCTAGGACGTGAGTGATGATGGATGGGCGAGTCAAGACAGCGTTCTTCTGGCTCCAGGCGATTATGAGAGCTGTCACAGCAAATTAGCATAATCACCTGGATCCCAGGGACCAGAGGGAACTGATTAAAATATCGTTCTTTGCTTTTAGAGAACAAAATGATGCAGCCTTTGAATCCTAAAGGGAAAAACTCTGAGAGCTCTGGTTTATCTTTAAAGCATTAACTCGGACAGAAAAAACCATACATGCCACCAAACTTAACCAGAGCAGTGAAATAAACATCCAGTCGATTAAACGTACATTAATCTGTAGGAGTAATAGTTGGATGACAGTTTCCTTCTTATAATTTTAACCACACTCACCTGCTTTCAGTACTGACTCAAAAAAATTCTACTAAGAGACATCAGATACATTAGAGTGCTTTCACACATGTTACTCCATGTACCAAGTCTGAATCAGAATGAAATTGATTCTTTTCATTCATTTGTTATTTATCATGATTTGGTTTTACACTGCACATCATTAAATAAACTAAAAAGCAAAAAAGAGGCAGGTGAAGAATGAAAACTTCTCATAATACCTTTTCATTCTTTTTTTCTTTCAGAAATATGGCAACTACAAACAGAGTTCACTTGGAAGCTGATCAAGACCACCTCAGGTGCTTTAATTTACTCGGCTGGAACGGAATCCTGGGGTACCATCCCCCCCCCAAATAAAAAATACACTTCCAAGTGAACTCTAGATAGCATCTAGAGATAGTGATATTCTAAATAGCATGGAAGGAGAGTCTACTGAACTATAGAAGATGTCTTGCCGATGCTAGAAAAACTTATTTCTCCACCTTAATAGCAGATGACAAAAACAATTCTAGATTCCTATTCAACACAGTATCAAAATTAACTAGGAATAAAACCACTACAGAGAGAAACACTCAATCATTACATAGCAGTGAAGATTTCTTGAAATTTTCATTGGTAAGTTTGAAAATATTAGATGTGAAATACAGGCCATTAAATTAAAACTGGACAGTATTGTAACAAATCCATTAGATGATAATGTAGCAATATCAGATCAATGTTTAGAGTGTTTTGCTCTGCTTAGAGAGACAAAACTAGCTACATTAATCTCTTCAGCGAATTCATCAACTTGCATACTAGATCCTGTACCTACATGTTTCATTAAACAGATTTGTCCAGGAGTAATTGAACCACTTTTAATTATAATCAATTCTTCCCTTAGCACTGGCACCTTGAACCCTCTCAACTGTCCAGCTATAGACCTATATCAAATCTCCCCTTCCTCTCTAAGATCTTGTATTGTTCTTGTATTGATATTGTAATGTTGTAGCAAAGCAGTTATGCTCGTACTTGCATAGGAATAACATTCATGAAATGTATCAGTCAGGATTTAGACCTCATCATAGCACAGAGACAGCGTTAGTTAAAGTAGTAAATGACCTACTACTGACCTCTGATCAGGGTTGTGTCTCACTGCTTGTGTTACTTGACCTTAGTGCAGCTTTTGATACTATAGACCACACTATTCTCATTGATAGATTAGAAAATGTTGTTGGCATTAAGGGAACAGTCCTCTCCTGGCTCAGGTCTTATCTGACCGATTGTTATCAGTTCGTATATGTAAATGGAGACTTCTGCACGCATACTGAGGTTAACTAACTTCCTTTTACTTAATTCTGATAAAACAGAAATACTTTTATTAGGATCACATGTACCTAGAAGTAAGCTTTCTGATCACATGGTTACTCTGGATGGACTTTCTGTTTTAATATGTACAGCAGTTAAAGACCTTGGAGTAATTATTGACTTGACAGCCTATCATTTGATGTAGATAATATTACTAGGATAGCCTTCTTTCATCTAAAATATTTCTAAGATAAGAAATATATTGTCACTACATGATGCGGAAATACTAGTTCATGCATTCGTCACCTCTAGATTAGATTACTGTTATGCCTTACTGTCTGGATGTTCCAGTAGGAACATAAACAAACTCCAGTCCAGAATGCAGCTGCTAGAGTCCTAACTAGAACCATAAGATAAGACCATATCACACCAATTGTATCAATACTGCATTGGCTCCCAGTGAAATCTCGCACTGACTATAAAATACTATTATTAATACTATTATTAACCTATAACGAACTAAACAGTCTCGCGCCACAATATCTAAACTACCTTTT
This sequence comes from Ameiurus melas, assembly GCA_012411365.1. Taxonomy (NCBI): domain Eukaryota; kingdom Metazoa; phylum Chordata; class Actinopteri; order Siluriformes; family Ictaluridae; genus Ameiurus; species Ameiurus melas. Next base: position 22,875,830 of record CM022753.1, read on the forward strand.
GGTTTTCCATTATCCGCCACGCCTACTTAGATCAAAAGATGCAGGCTATTTGACGGTACCTCGAATAGTGAAGGCTACAGCAGGGGAAGAGTCTTCGCTTATAGAGCCCCACAGTTATGGAACAGTCTTCCTATTAGTGTCCGGGACTCAGACACAGTCTCAGTGTTTAAGTCTAGGCCTAAAACGTATTTGTTTCATCAAGCCTACCCTGACTAGACTTTCTATTATGCTAATTCCCAGTCCTAATTATCTTTTCTCTCCCTCTCTCCTTCTGCCGAGCCACACATGATTTTATGGAGATACTAGAGATCCAGATCCTTTCTGCCTCTGGCTCCTGAGGCCATACAGATTTCCTATAAGTCAATAATGAACTTTTTCAAAATATTTGTTGTTACCCAGATGAGGATGGGTTCCCTTCTGAGTCTGGTTCCTCTTAAGGTTTCTTCCCCTTAAAAAATCTTAGGGAGTTTTTCCTTGCCACCGTCACCACTCAGTGGCTTGCTCAGTTGGGATAAATTCACACCTATAATATTTGTATCCCGTGTTGATATTTCTGTAAAGCTGTTTTGAGACTATGTCTATTGTAAAAAGCGCTATACAAATAAAATTGAATTTAATTGAATTGGATCTGAAATGATTCTCCCCTAGTAGCGTGTCAGGAGCTGTTCATCTTCTGCACAGTTAAAGAGTACCCAGGTTAGTGAACTTCAGCAGAGTGTGTTGGGGGTACATTCTTTGGTGAGCACCAGGTGTCAAGGTTTTTAATTTAGCTGCTGGTAAAACTATCAAAATAATAGATGTATAGATCAAAAATATCCAAAACTACTACTATAAATAATTTATATACAATGGTTAACCATAACATTAAATCCACTGACCACTGTGAAGTGAATAACATTATCTCATTACAATGGCACCTGTCAAGGGGTGGTATATATTAGGCAGCAAATGATCAGTCAGTTCTTGAAGACGATGTGTTGGAAGCAGGAAAAATGGGCAAGCATAAGGATCTAAGCAAATGTGACAAAGGCCAAATTGTGATGGCTAGATGACCGGGTCAGAGCATTTCCAAAACTGCAGGACTTGTGGGGGTGTTCCCGGTATGCAGTGGTTAGGGCCTACCAAAAGTGGTCCAAGGAAGGACAACTGGTGAACTGGCTACAGGGTTATTGGCACTCAAGGCTCACTGATGAGCATGATGAGCATGAGGAGCAAAGGCTAGCCCTTCTGGTCCGATCCCACAGAAGAGCTACTGTTCAAGGCCTCCAAATTCCTCAGATCTCAATCCGATCAAGCATCTGTGGGATCTGCTGGACAAACAAGTCTGATCCATGGTGGTCCCACCTCTCAACTTACTGGACTTAAAGGTTCTGCTGCTAACATCTAGGTGCCAGATACAACAATACACCTTAAGGGGTCTTGTGGAGTCCATGACTCGATGGGCCAGAGCTGTTTTGGTTGCACAAGGAAGACCTACACAATATTAAGCAGGTGGTTTTAATGTTATGGGTGATTGGTGTATATCTTCACTAAGGGTAAACCTGACTGACTTGGAGATGCTCACAGGATAAAGAGAATGTCCTTTTCTGAGATGTTTCACTTTTTTATTTTAATTGGATGTGTTCCCTATTTATTAACTCCAGCAACATGAGGGGTGTCTGAGCAAGAAACGATCCTCAAGCCAAACTAATTCTCAATTAAACAAAAAGAACACTGAACTATTAAACAGTTATCGGAATATGAGTTATCCCTCAGTCTATATTTACAAGAATCTGAGGCTAATTATCTCAGGGTTTAGTAGATTAGCATTTTGTCTACATAAATCTAATTACAGCAGGGCAAAAGATGTGGTGATAATTAGGGAAAAATCTAATTATAAGCTCACTTTAGTATCCATGGTTGACATTATATATTCCTTTTCTTTTTTTAAAAACTGGTGACCGACTCATTTAACCTGTTACTGCCTTAGAAAAGGAGTTCTTCAGTTCCTTGTGGAGAAGTGGTTCCTTTTTCAGGTACTAAAACCCCTTAATTATCTAACGAATCCTTAAAAAGCACTTCAAGAACCCTTTTATCAAAGAGTGCAGACAAAATCTGCAGAGTAGAGAGCGGTAAACCTAACCTGGTCATCAAACTCAGTCTCTTCTCAAATTTAATTGGGTGCCACACTAAACATAACAACAATATTACATTTGTAGAGTTGAAATCACCCAGCTAGTATTATTTTAAGTTTATTTTAAAAATGCAAGTGTAAAAGTGAAAACCATGATGCAAGTGCAAAGAATTAGAGTTGTGTTTATTTGGGCTATTCCAATAATCTTGGTGGATACACCAGTTAGGGGTCAAAACACAGGCTGGGGGGGGGGGGTATTCCAAGGAAAACAGGCAAGGGTCAGAACCAGGAAAAAAAAAAACACTGACAGGAAGTAGAAAACTAGTGAAAAAAAGTAATTACATTTCTATAGAAATATGCAAAACTTTGCCATGAGCGGGGCAGAGACAAAGAACTTAAATAAAGTCAGAAAGTTCATAAGAAAGTGTAGGAAGCTCTAAACAAATATGGAACAAGAAGGACATAAAGAACATCAAATAAACAGAAAGAGAGCATTAATGAAAACAGGAAGTTCTGACTAAATATGGGAAAGGTGTAAATAAATAACAGAAAGAGTGAGAGGTAATGAGAAGAGGAAGCTTTGAATAAATAAGTTAAGGGGATGCTGAAAGTGTGCTGGGTGAACAGGGACAGAATCAGAATGGACATGACTGTTATGACGAGCAGCTGATTGACAGGCATCAATCACAGCTACACATGATGACGACTGGACAAGTCATGTAAATAAAAACACATCTACAAGTGTAGATTTGTACACCAACACCACTTCAGCTCCAAATAACTCAAGGAAGACTTCTAGGGTGTGAAAAAAATGGAGTGCGTCCAAAATGGAAAAATCTTTCTCACCCCTAAAAAAACTGGAAAACTGTGCATGAAGGTTTCATCGTCATTGGTAGCATAGCACACATGCAGATCAATATACAAAGATATAAGTACATACGTTCAAGCTCAATAATGGTACAGTGGCGAGTCCATTCAGCTTCGAGTGCTCAATAAAACCTCGTCTAATACTCGACACTGTTAGACATTAAACCTACATAGGCCTTCATAAACATGACATGACACTCATGACATGACATATAGTCTATTGGGATCTGTTCAGATTTCCAGATTATTTTTAACCAAGTTTTTTTTGCAATCATGTAATCAAAGCTCAATCAGTTATCAAATATCTGTTCATTAGTTTATCAAAATTTAAACGCTTTTCAGAATTGCTGAGCACATTAACGTTACGAACAGTTAAGTTTAGGACTGTCACATTAGCTTCCTGTCTGAGCATTGTAATTCATTTGAACAGATTTTTGCAGCACAAAACCCAAAATGAAGGATGTGCTGATGTTAGTGTGCTGAGATTCTCATTATAGACAACTGTGTAAATGTAGAATTTAGTACTTCTTAATAAATTTAATAAGTACTTTGTAAACCAGTCTTCTGGTTCCACCTTGATCATGTTTATTAGGCAAGAAAAAAAAAAACAAACTCCTGCAAACATAGCTTCATTAGGTGAAACTAGAAGTGTGCATCAAGAAAAAAATGATTGCTAGAGCCGGTTGTTTTTACTCTCATGCAAGCAGTAGTGAATGATCAGCTATGAAGCTCTCAGAACAAAGAAGGTCCGCATTGTTTAATGTGAAAGTGTATTGGATGCAGAGTTGTGCTTGCGTGTTCATTCCTGACCTTCAGTAACTGCTTTATGCTTGTCAAGGTCTCTGTGGTTTAAATGACTAATTTGTTTATATTTTCGGATAAAACCTACTCGGTTCATTAGAAAATATTGCAGGCAGGGACAAACAAACATAATAACTGCAGGTGTTGGTAGGATTGGTCAAGCTTGCAACAAGTGCAAGCGAGATTAGTCAAATGTCTGTAGTAGTGTGCAAGATTTATCAGAATTCCATCATCAGTGGGTGTGACTGATCAGAATTTCTTTGTGTTAATGGGATTGCTCAAGCGTTTTTGTGGGAGTGGGTTGGATTGGTCAAACTTTTTTTTGGGCGTGGGTGGGATTGGTAAAGCATTTTTGTGGGTGTGGGTGGGATTGCTCAAGCATTTTTGTAGGAGTGGGTGGGATTGGTAAAACATTTTTATAGGACTGGGTGGAATTGGTCAAGATTATTTGTAGGATTGGGTGGGATTGGTCAAACATTTTTATAGGAGTGGGTGGAATTGGTCAAGAGTATTTGTAGGATTGGGTGGGATTGGTCAAACATTTTTATAGGAGTGGGTGGAATTGGTCAAGAGTATTTGTAGGATTGGGTGGGATTGGTCAAACATTTTTATAGGAGTGGGTGGAATTGGTCAAGAGTATTTGTAGGATTGGGTGGGATTGGTCAAACATTTTTATAGGAGTGGGTGGAATTGGTCAAGAGTATTTGTAGGATTGGGTGGGATTGGTCAAACATTTTTATAGGAGTGGGTGGAATTGGTCAAGAGTATTTGTAGGATTGGGTGGGATTGGTCAAACATTTTTGTGGGAGTAGGTGGGATTGATCAGAATTCCTTTAAGAGTTAAATGGAAGTGGAATTGTTCAAAATCCTTTTGGGAATAGCAGAATTATTCAGAATTCCTTCGGGGGCAGGCGGGACTGGGCTTAAAACACAGTCCTGTGCACATCTCTTGCCGAATCTACTTAAAAACTTGATTCTTAAACCACACTGCTCTCGTTTGTAACAGAGATACATTTTGAAATGTAGACAGGGTTAATCTATTTAACTTTGAGAGCCAGAAAATGTTGTGCCATGTTCATGATGCATTGATGTAAGCTTACAAATTTTTTTCTTTCCCTCACTCCTGTCTGAAAATCCAGATCTTTCTTTAGTGGTGTGTTCCAAGGCCCTGAGTTCAAAATGACCTCATTTATTAATTTAGTCCTATCAAATAATGAGAAATGGTGTGTTCTGATTGGCCCCCAAGGTTATGTTCACCATGTGCACTATTCTATTATGTTGAAATAACATCATATTTAGACGTAGGGCATACACAAAGCTACACTTTATTGCTGTATCGTCAGGTTCCCATTTGTTGTCTGGTCCACTGACAGCAGATTTGTCTTCAGATCTCCAAGATGATCTTGGAAAGTGAGAAAGCCCTTCATATTTATGTCTTTGTTTTTCATGAAATAAATTCTTTAAACCTACCACTTTAAACCTAAAGCTAACACTGTGTCGAGCACTGTGACGAGAACTAATATAGTCTTGACTAAACCACAACACCATTGATATACTGTACAGTGGTCACTTGATGATATCGCCACATTATGGACAGACAACCACTACCAATCAAAAAGAAATTGGTCAACAGGTCAAGCCAAACATTTTTCAATAATCACCTGAATTCTATAAACAGAAAGAAACACATCAGGGACACCAAGTGCTACGGTAGGACTACACTAAAACGTAATTTCCTCTTAAGTATTTTGAGTGGCATACTTATAGGTTTAAAAGATGTTCTGTTTTTGTACATGAGCCAAATGGCTGGTTGATCTAAGCTAGCTAACAATAGAGCGAATGAGTGCAATTATAAAATTCAAGGAATAATATGAAGAATCCTACTGCAGTCCAGTAACCGACCATGCCAGAGAAGAGTAATGCTCAAATATGTGTATCTGTTGCAAATCTAATAAACCTATTTATGTCATATGACACTCAAATTAAAGCTCTGGCAATATTTTCAAAACTTCTTTCAATTAATTCAGGCACGGTTCCTTCATGATGTTTCCGGTTGAGTGGTGCAAGAGCTGCTTAAGCCTACTTGTCTTGTTGACAAATTCCAAAGCATCTCCTCATCATCTTCTTCTTCTTTGCTTAGTCTATTTCTTCCCGCATACAAAATATTCTCTTGTTACCCGAGTTACAAATTTGGAAGTCACTTGCAGGAAACAATTTAAAATAAGACAGAGAAACAGTAGGGCTGGGATGAGGACAAGGCAACAATAACACATGTACTTTCCTCATTTCCATTACAGCCGACCTGTTTATAAAAAAATATCTCAGTAAAAATCACACTGCTATTGTCCGGCATTGACATCATCATACGGATCTGTGTGTGTCAAAATTTCAAGTTGTCTGTAAAGAGATGCCGTCATGCAAAATATTTTTTTTCTTTTTTTTGCTCCTTTTCTAAGACAGCGATTACATATTTTTCCATTTTATCGCTCTTAAGACAAGCCTCTCATATTGGCCCCATTTTTTGCATTCTACAAAACAATGAGAATGCATTGAGGTTCAAATACACATACACACAAATATGCGCACACGCGCAGACGCATGCAAGCATTTACTTTGTGTGCACAATGCTGCTAAATATAGCTTGGATTTTTTCAGCCCTCTCAAAAACTTTCTTCTCTACTGCACTTGCATGCCCTTTCCACAAGATGCAAAAGTTCCTTGCAATGCCTTTGTAGTCTTTGAAGGTCACCACCTGTTTTTCAATAAATATTTTCAATTTTGCATTTTGACTCATTTAATTTACCAAAACATAAATGAAACCGCTACATCCTACTGCTCTTGCATTTGGACATCCTGATTTGAACTCCCTCAACCATCAGGATTTAGGATTTGGTGGTTGTTTTGTAGAGTATTGTCCCCTGCTTCTTTTGCTCTGGAGGGCCAGACGTGCATTTCGGAGTGGATCCAGCTCGTCTCTCATGAGCAAAATAGAAAACAGGATCAGGCCACGGATGAAAAGAGAGAGACAGTGCTAGATCGGGATTTGTTCTTTTTTTGTTCTTAACATGGAACATCACGTGTCCAACTTTGAATGTCTCCGCGCAGAAAAATGCAACAAAAACACGGAGAGGAAAAGTTGCAGACCGCTTAAAGTGGAATGCCATTAAAGAGTGTTTCATCTGTTTTTCCTCAAGCCTGCCACTCTTACTTGACTCGTGCTTTCTCCTTGAAATTCCGATGCTTCCCCCGGTTCCTTTCCAGTAACCCGAAGATTAACCAGTTGCACTCCTTCTGATCCTTCCTTTGCCCCTTTGCCTTCCTTTCCCTCTTTACCCAGGGCCAAACTTCCAGTGCTATTGCTCTTCTTGACCAGTGGGGGCATCAGATAGCTCGGCGAAAGCAGTGATGTTAAAGAAAGGCTGCTCAGTGTTTCTGATAACTGTTCGCTGTTGCCGGCCTTTTCGGAGCCATGTAAAGGGTCTATGGAACCCTGGCAGTTGCTCTGGACCCCTCTATTAGCATGGAGGTCAAAGGCTGGTCTCAGTGTCTCTGTGGAAAGTCCTCTGTTGGGTTCATGTGATGAAGAGACACTGAAGCTAAGCCCTTCCTCCATCGTGGTCTGCAGACTTCCCTCTGAGCTGCCTGTGGCCAGGGATGAGTCACTGTGAGATGCATACTAAGGAAAACAGAAAAAACGAGAGTTCATACCATTAACAAAAGTAGGCCTGAACTATGATCACATGAAAAGTCACTTTAGCTTCTATGTGTATAACAACTGCATTTATCTTCACAGGAGACCTGGAAGCTTTACAAACGTTTTTGTTCCAACACTCCTTGCCTTGCGGTTTTTATATAGTACTAGCCTCTACAACAGTTTTTTACAGTTTATTGATAAGCAGTTTCAAAGCACTTATGTAAGTCGCTCTGAATATAGGGCATCTGCCAAATGCTATAAATGTAAATTTCATAGACATTAGTCAGGGGTGGCTCCTAAGCAACTATTCTACTGTCAGGGGGTTGTTGAAACTGCAGCTCTTTACCATACTATTGCTCTCTGGCTAAAGTTAATGGGGTGGAAGGCATATCCACTACACTGGCCTTTGAGCCATTTTCTCTGCTGGCAATTAAAGGTTCTTTGTCATCTATTATGGTGATCATTTTGGTCTGTGTCAAGGCTCCTGCCCCAGCCTTAGTCCGTGTCAAGGCTCCAGACTCAGATGTAGTCTCTGTCAGGCTCCTGCCTCAACCTTAGTCTCTGACAGAACACCAGCCTCAAACAATATTTTGGTCAAGGCTCTAGCCAAGGGTTCAGCTCCAGACATTGTCTCAGTCAGGCTCCTGACTCAACCTTAGCCTTAGTCAAAGCTCTAGCCTAAGCATTAGTCTCTGTAAGGCTTCCGCGTCTGTCTTAGATCAACCTTAGTCTTTGATAAGGTTACAGCCCTGCCCTTGGTTGCAGTCAAGACTCCGGCCTCAGCCTCAGCTTTGGTCAAGGCTCCAGCCCTGGTTGTAATCTCAGTCAAGGTTCCAGCCTCATTTGTGGCCTTGTTCAAGGCTCCATTGTAGTCCCTGAGTTGTCATACTGTCCATCATAAAACATATGCCTGATAGAGCACAGTTAAAAAAAATTATGTGATGTAAGCTGTCATGATAGCAAATATTATGACAGCTATCATGTCAGTTAAACTTAACATGACACTCATGTCACTAGACCTAAACTGTCAAAAGAGCTAATGACTTCTACCTGTGCAGTGAGAAGTTCAAGGTTGGCTCCAGGTGAGCGAAGGGAGGCCCAGGATGCTGGAGAGGTCAGCCTCAGGCCTCGGGGTTTGTGACCCAGGCGAACTCTCGGGGGTGCCGGTAGCGCTGCTGCTGCTGGATGGAAAAACTCAGCAGGAAGATGGAAGACAGTGGAAGAATCACCTCCAGTACCACCATCGTTTCTATTACTGCTGCTGCACAGAGTCCCAGCTGACAGAAAGGGACAGGGAATGACTTCATCACTTGTATAAGCAAAAAAAAAAAAGACTAACATGTTTTTCAAACACAGAATACGCAAAGAATAAAACATTACAAGGTGTGCTGTTGTAGAAAATGATGGGATGGTGTGATTCACCAGGGCCATTACCACATCAAAGTTAATTATTTCCTATAACAGTATAATAAATGTGTTGGAATGTTGCTAAAACAAGTTAGTTCCTGTTCTCACTTATGTTATAGCAGCTACAAACACAGCTTGTCATGTGACCAAGAAACTACAACGTGTAAACTCCTATGTCCTATAGATGTCGGAAAACTTTGTTACAGTACCTCTGACTGTTGCAAAGTGCTGACACTGGAGACTGCTTACATACATGTTACATAAACATCTCCTTACAGAAAACTTCAGGATATGAATGATTACACATGTTTTTAATCTGTTTATGTGGCACATCCTTTGTACATGTCCCTAAGAATGAGCTGTTACTATAGAAACAATAATGTATTAGAAGGAGAGCATTAATATAAACCTGTGATTTGCAGCTGCATTATTGTCAGAACTGCTTTTACAGAACATTAATCAACACCTTTCGACCAATAAGAATTTTTGGCTAGTGGATGACTAAAGTTGTTTTAGTTAAGTATGGAATAAACATAGTTAACAAAGTTGTGTTTAGTTTGTCAGTTATTTAAACACCAATTTACACACTTTCTATAATAATGATTGTTGTAAGCAAAGCTTAACCCTTGTGCATCAATTAAAAAAGTTACAAATAGGTCCATAGAGGACAAAAATATCCATGTCCAAAAATTGTAGTAAAAATATCAAATATAATTTTTTTTTCCATTTTCACTGATGTCAATTTTTTATTTATTTATTATCATTTTTTTTTTTTTTTTACCAGCATCAGTTCTGATCATAATTACCAAACATTCATTCATTTTCAGAATTGTAACCCTTTAAATGCTGGGTTGTTAACGTAATGCAAAAATCTTCAAGAAACATTCTTTGACTCATATACATGGGGTGGGATTTGTGATTTCCAGTACAATATAATTTCTTGCTTTCAAACTGTTCTCACAAAGATTACATTTTCAGTACACACATACAAACTTATATCCATATAAACACACCCACACAATTATAGCTGCATAATTTATTCAGTTGGTCTGCAGTGCTCTGTAATACAGCAGAACCAGAAATAAAGGAAACGCATGTACATGTGCATCTCAAAAAATTAGAACATTGTGAAAAAGTTAATTTTTTCCCTAATTTAATTAAAAAATGGAACTTTCATATATTCTAGATTCATTACACACAAAGTGAAATATTTCAAACCTTTTTTTTTGTTTTACTCTTGATTACTATGGCTTAGAGCTCATGCAAATAAAAAATGCAGTATCTCAAAATAGTTTATAATATAGAAATGTTGACCTTCTGAAAAGTATATTAATTTATGCACTCAAGACTTGGTTGGGGGTCCTTTTGCATGAAATACTACATCAATGTGGTGTGGCATGGGAGCAATCAGTCTGTGCCACTGCTGAGGTGTTGTGGAAGCCCAGGTTGCTTTCATAGTGGCCTTCAGCTCGTCTGTATTGTTGGGTCTGGTGTCTCTCATAGATTCTGTATGGGGTTCAGGTCAGGCGAGTTGGCTGACCAATCAAGCACAATAATACCATGCTCAGCAAACCAGTTACTAGTAGTTTTGACACTGTGGGCAGGTGACAAGTCCTGCTGGAAAAGGAAATCAGCATCTCCATAAAGCTTGTCAGCAGATGGAAGCATGCAGCTCTAAAATCTCCTGGTAAATGCTGCATTGACTCTTGGCTTGAGAAAACACTGTGGACCAACACCAGCAATTGACATGGCAAAATTCTTTATCCTAATATTCTGAGATATTGGATTTTTATTTCCATGAGGTATAAGCCGTAATTATCAAGATTAAAACAAAAAAAATTTCACTTTATGTGTAATGAATCTAGAATATATGAAAGTTTTTTGACTTAAATTACAGAAAAAAATGAACTTTTCCACAATATTCTAATTTTTTTGAGATACACCTATGTTTTCTCCATAGGCTAAACCTGAGTAAAGTACATATTTAAGAAAATCTTTTTAAAAATCAATGTTTTGATTGCATGATTTTATGCGTAAACATCACAGTGATTAAATACTGCAGTTTGATTGGGTTTAAATAGGGACATTTTTGTCCTTAGGGTCCTGAGTGTAAATACTTTGAGTATCTAGTTTAAAACAGATTTATGAAAGCAAATGTGGGTGAAATATTATGATTCCAAAAAAATACACACCTTTTGCAAAATTTATGCTGTTTGCATTAACACAGACAAAATAAAAAAAAAAAAAAAAAAAGACAAAAATGTCCATAATGACACACAAGGGTTAATATAAAGTTGAACCAAAATTATATACTTGAACACAGGGATTAATGACATTAATTAATTGAATCCAATCTCCCTAATTATTTTTTTTTTCAACATCAGCAACAACAACAACAAAAAAAACTTTCTGAAGCAATATGATGCATAAATAAATGCTACATTACCGATGCTATGGCGGTTTGATGTGTATGGCTTCCTGAGCCATCTGTGACCTTCGTCCTCTGCTCTTGCTGCTTCTTCACCCCCTGCTACCTCTTCCGAGCTTTTCTCCATCTATACAGTAATCATATCAAAGCTCAGCTAGCTTCGTTAAATCCTTTCTGTTCCATCCCATTGGAACTTGGTGTTAAAATTAACGTTATTATTGGATTTTTCCATGAATTTGGACAATTTCATGGTAAATTGATATAACTACTTCACATAGATAAATTTTAAGCAGCCATCTGTCTAACGATTATTATTATATCTGTCAAAAGATTATTATTCTGTCTCTATACTCAATATGTCCTCTTGTCCTACATGCTGGTAGCGTAATCTGTCAAATAGAAGAGAAAACTAGCCCTGGACCTTCCGTCTCAGTCTGCAGGATTTATTTATTTCATGTCTATGGGCTCATTAGTGTGAGTCCACGGTCATTTGAACTGATTAGGGTTCATTAAAAAGCTGATGCTGAGGGAGATTTAAAAGATTACAGCAGCTTATAAAACGGCTGCCACAGAGCTGCCAAGTGAGAACAGCACAGTTCTAGGTAACATTTTGTCCCTCATATTATATGGAACAGATGCTGAATCATTCCCATAAGAGGCTTCATTAAAGAGTGTTTTGTAAAAGTACAAACTGAGCATCAAGCAAATGTTCAACATCTCACGACTGCAAATTAGTACAAAATTCACACAGCTCAATTTGCCTGGAAAGTTACAAGCTTTAAAGTTAGAGTTACGAATGGAGTTCATATAAATTTTGTATAAACCACATTGCTTTCACTGGTTCGAAGCCACGTGAATTTCCCATTAGTTTTGGACTGCTTAAGTGCAGGGCTCAAATGTGCCAGAAATATTAATTAAATGCACTAAAGTGCAAAAATTGATTCTGAATTACAGTCTATATTACAAATGTAACCATTTTAAAATGAATTAATTAGATAAAACTCCAAGTACTAATATAAAAATCAATCAGTGTTTGGATTTTAGAATTAGTGGCAACATTTAGATCTAAATACAGTGGGGGAAATAAGTCTTGAACGTGTCAACATTTTTAAAAATATATTTCCAATGAGGTTATCCACATTAAATTTTCACCAGACATCAGTATTAACTGAAGAAATCCACAAATATAAAGAATTCACAACATTCATAACATCCTTATATTTATTTAGAAGTACCGTATGAGCATCAGCATGGTCAATGCCTTTGAATAAATGCATTTTAGTGCCAAAAGTCAACTTTCTGGTGATAATCAGACCAGCAGGTACTGTTTTCACAAATGCACAGAAATGGTCACGTTATGACTCCAAACCTCTGCAGTGTCAGTTGCACTGGTTGATGCTGAAGATGAAGATGGATCAGGGTCTGAATCATGAGAGTTTGCATCACTATCAGTTTCAGTTTCGGTTTCAACATAGCCTGAACTTTCACCGCTGTCACTATCTAGAATCCTCGCTCTCGCCTGTGTAACTGTGTATGTTTTCTTTTTTTCCCACTCTTTTAGATGTACCTGTGTTCACTGTAGGTGTAACTTTTGCTGGAACACGAAAGCTTTTCGCTTTTCGCTTTGGCATTTTTAGTTCACTTCTACTATTACACCAATATTCATGCTTGGATCTTCATCTAATGACGGCGTAATAACGTAATCACGTCGTGACGTCATCAACCTTCTGGGTCAAAAAAAATTATTTAATAAGTCAGGAATCATAGCAGAGTAATGCTGGCATACCAGCCTTACAGGGATAACATTTACACTTTAAAGCCACTATATCGGCCTTACAGGGATTTGGCATAGACGACCAAGCCGGTATATCGTCCTTACGGGAATAGGTCAAAGATGGGCAAACCGGTTTTTTGGCCATACCGGGTAAGAGGGTTAAAGTCCATAAAAAGTTATGTGTAATGAAGTGGAATGACAAAGGAAAAAAGTATTGAACACACTAAGAAAAAGCAGTTCTCCAATGCAAGGTAATCTGCAAGTAGTTAGAAAGTAATTATACCTCTAATCTGTGCAAATTAATATCAGCTGGGTTAGTAAAATGATGGTCTATGAAAAGGCTTTTGGTTACAAAGGTGTCATACAAGAAACATCTTATGATGGGTAAAGGCAAAGACCTCTGCCAAAAACTTCACAACAATATAGTTGCGAACCATTTTGATGGAATCGGATACAGACATATTTCAAAACTTCTGAATCTTGCAGTAAGCACCAATGGGGCCAATATTCACTACAGGAAGCAAATCATGCAGTCATCAATTGACCAAGTACAGGAGCTCCTCACAATATTTCTGATCAGGGAGTCAGAAGAATAGTCAGAAGAGTAGCCCAAGAGCCAAGGACCACTCGGAAAGAGCTCCAGAAACACTTGGAGGCAGCAGGTGCCATTGTCACAGAGAAAACAATAGGCAAAACACTCCACTGCTCACGCTCACCACGCAAGACTCCATTACTAAAGAAATTCATGTCAAAGCTCGTATAAAGTTTGTTTCAACTTATTTGGACAAGCCTATGAAATACTAGGAGAGTGTAGTCTGGTCAGACGAGAGTAAAATTGAACTATTTGGGTGTCATACTACACACCATGTTTGTAGAAGAAATGGCACTGCACGTCACCCCAAAAACACTATAACAACAGTGAAGTTTGGAGGAGGAAGCGTCATGAGGTGGGGCTGTTTTTCATTGCATGGTACTGCCAGACTTCATATAATTGAAGGAACAATGAATGGAACCCTTTACTGGGAGATTCTTGAGAAGAATCTGCTGCCATCCACCAGGATGATGACGTGGGTGGACCTTCTAGCAGGACAACAATCCAAACCATACAGCAAAGGAAACTCTCAATTGGTTTCAGAGAAAATAAATCAAGGCATTAGAATGGCCCAGTCAATCACCTGACTTGAAGTAAATTGAACAAGATTTAAAGACAATATGTTTAGAAGAATGAGCCAAAATCATACCTGAACACTCCAGCCAATTAATTTCTTCTTAAGGAAACGTCTTAAAGCTGACATTACAAACAAAGGCTTCTCCACTAAGTATTAAATAAATTTCAGTTAGCTTGTTCAATACATTTTTCCTGTCTCATTCCTCTTTATTACACATAACTTTATTTATGGACTTTAATGTTGTGAATTCTTTATATGTGTGGATTTCTTGAGTTAATACTGATGTCTGGTGAAAATGTCATGGGAAAAGCCTCATTGGAAAAAACCTTTGTCAATACTTATTTCCCCCACTGTATTTAATTAGACTGCTATATTACATGGCTTAATTATATATAAAAAAAAATAATATGAACTTATTTTTATTATTTTTGACTGGTCAACTAACTAATTGGGAAGTACATATTAAATTATTTTATAAATTAATTGCAATTCTGATTGACTTGCACTTTAAGAATTTTTTATGTAAGTAAACACATGTCATTTCTTATTAATTAATTACTAATTAATTGATTAATTAATATTTTTAAAATGATAATTTTTTGTTATTCTTTTATTTCTGACCCAATTACTGTAGGGTTCTGTACCAAGATTATATCACTGTTTACTAATATTCTTTATACAGTATTGCAAATTATACAAATTTAGGTTAGTTTTTTACACAGCTTAAAAATAAAAAATAGGGTTTTCCTGAATTTTTGATATATGATATACAGACTTCTGTAGGTATTGTTTTTGTGAGCTCTTTGTGAGAAATTATGTTGTCTTTCAGCACTAAAGCTCACCTGCAAAATGTTCTGCTCGTCCAGGACACGGTCATCAGGGTGCACTGGTGAGGAAGATATGTCTGAGATACGCTCTGATCTCAGAGACGCTCGCTCCAGCTCAGCCATGTGGATCTGCTGCGTGTAGAACATGAAAAATTATTGTGTATCGTGTATTATTATTTATCTGCAGTATGAGAGCCGTGTGAGTGATGGAGAGTGACGTGGCTGTACCTCCTCCGGGTGACTCTTGCAGTCTTTACATGATGATGGAGACGAGTAGTGATGGAAGACGGAGCCCGAGAGCTTGTCAATCAATAACACCTCTCCATCAAACGTGTCTTTAATAAGCAGAGACACGCTGTCCAGCCATATGTTCTCCTGGCATGCACACACACACACACACACACACACACACACACACACACGTCCCATAGTCAGTGATGAGGTTTTAGAATTTACAGTGACACAGGAGGACATTTAAAATGTACTAAGTCCACTGTAAACAATAAGCACTTATTAAATGGACATTGTACAGACACAAATATGTAGATAGATAGATAGATAGATAGATAGATAGATAGATAGATAGATAGATAGATAGATAGATAGATAGATAGATAGATAGATAGATAGATAGATAGATAGATAGATAGATAAGATAGAACAAGGGTTCTTCAGTGGTTCTCTGGATGGTCCATCCATCCATCCATCAGTCACTATTTTTCATCTATCTACAAATCATCCACTCAAGTCACTATCATCCATCCATTAATTAATCCCTCCCGACATACAACAGTCACTATTTATCATCCATACATTCAATATCTATCTACATTATCCATCCATTGTTCTTTCATTCATACTTCATCCAACATCTATATATTCAATTAATCATCTATCCACTCACACAGCCATCCATCTATTCATCCATCCATCTATCCGACATCAACACACAATGTTATATATAAAAAAGGTTATTTAGATATTTATAATTTTTTAAATATCAAGCTATAAAACACATTCTCCTAATATTTAAATGCTGAAGTTAAAGAAATTCTTTACAGATAGGCCGTGTTAGTATTTTATATGAAAAATGTCACTCTGGACTTCTGAGAAGTTGAATTTGGTCCAGAAATGTTAAATACCTGATTTATCTCAAACAGACCAGAAGAAAAACTCAGCAGAGAGAGCTGTTGAATTCATCTGTTACACAACTGAACTGAATTTACAATATGTTCCTCATCAGGGATTAATCGAACTCTGTATTATTTCCCTTGATGGCTGTGTTCATTACATCACAGGAGACTCGTTAACGACATGTAGCCGAGAGTCTACGCCCAAAAGCAATTAGACGCAAATGAGCCATTTAAAACAGGACACAGTGTCATCGGTCCAAACGCATAGATACATAAACACTGCATTCAGCACAAACCTGAATAGCAGCACTTACTGCAGCCATCAGGGAACTTTTACTCACTTCATTTTTATAATTTGGAATTTTGGAATTTTTATATTACAGCTCTCAGTTCCATGTTCACTTCCTGGAAATAAAATGAATAGGAAATAACTTACATGTGGAATCTGCTTATTAAAGTGAAATTTCAAGTGCTTTTAACATTTGCACCAGCACACTGAGGAAAATATCTATTAACAATGTGGCTGGTTCTTTAGAGTACCACATAACAGAACGGCGCTTGTGCTGGTATTAAAGTTTCATATCATAAGCTGCTAACCTCATCAGTTTTTACTACTGAGATATTATAAATATATTATTAAGAAAGGTTAAGCACACTCTAGCATTGTTATTATTATTACTTTTTAAATTATTGAACTACAGTGGTGCGCTAAAGGTTTCTGAACCCTTTAAAAATGGAACACAGTGGCTTAGTGGTTAGCATGTTTGTCTCACAGGTTTGAGGGTTCAATTCCCACCGTGGCCCTGTGTGTGTGGGGTTTGCTTGTTCTCCTCGCGCTTCGACGGTTTAATCTGGGTACTCTGGTTTACTCCCCGCTCCAAAGACATGCAATGTAGGCTGCTTGGTGTGTCCAAAAAGTGTCTGTAGCATATGAGTGGGTGTGTGGATGTGTGGGTGATTGTGTCATGCAATGGATTGGTACCCTGTCCAGGGTATCCCCCGCCTTGTGACCCATGCCCCCTGGGATAGGCTCCAGGTTCCGCCTGACCCAGCAGGGATAAGCGGTACAGAAAATGGATGGATGGAACCCTTTAAAAATTTCTATATATCTGTATAAATATGACCTAAAAATTCATCAGATTTTCACACAAATCCTAAAAGTAGACAAAGAGAACCCAATTAAACAAATGAGACGGAAAAATATTATACTTGTGGCAAAAGTATGTGAACCTCTAGGATTATCAGTTAATTTGAAGGTGAAATTAGAGTCAAGTGTTTTCAATCAATGGGATGACACTCAGGTGTGAGTGAGTGCCATGTTTTATTTAAATAACAGGGATCTATCAGAGTCTGAGCTTCACAACACATGTTTGTGTAGGTGTATCATGACACGAAAATATGAGATTTGTTGAAGCTTATGTTGCTGAAAAAGCTTACAAAACCATCTGTAAAAAGTTTGGAGTTCACCAATCCACAGACAGACAGATTGTGTACAAATGGAGGAAATTCAAGACTATTGTTCCCCTCCCCATGAGTGGTCAACCAACAAAGATCAAGATCAACCAACAAAGATACAAAAGCAAGATGTTTAATAGTCCATCAGGTCACAAAGGACCCAGGGTAACTTCTAAGCAACTAAAGGCCTCTCTCACACCGGCTAATGTTAATGTTCATGAGTCCACCATCAGGAGTACACTGAACAACAATGGTGTCCATGGCAGGGTTGCAAGGAGAAAGTCACTGCTCTCCAAAAGAACATTGCTGTCTGTCTGCAGTTTGCTAAAGATCACGTGGACAAGCCAGAAGGCTAATAGAGAAATGTTTTGTGGATGAATGAGACCAAAATAGAAATGTTGGTTTAAATGAGAAGCATTATGTTTAGAGAAACGAAAACACTGAATTCCAGCATAAGCACCTTATCCCATCTGTGAAACATGGTGGTACTATAATGGTTTGGGCCTGTATTACTGCAACTGGGCCAGGACGAATTGCCATCATTGATGGATCAGTGAATTCTGAATTATAAATCTAAATGAAAATTTCAGAACATCTGTCCATGCTCTGAATCATGCAGCAAGACAGTGACCCTAGGCACACAAGTCGTTCTACCAAAAAATGGTTAAAGAAGTTCATATTTTGGCATGGCCAAGTCAAAGTACTAACCTTAATCCAATAGAAATGTTGTGGAAGGACCTGAAGCAATCAGTTCATGGTAAGAAACCCAGAGTTGAAGCTGTTGTGTACTGAGGAATAGGCTAAAATTCCTCCAGGCTGATGTGCATGACAATTAACAGGACAGACAAACAGTTACCAGAAATGTTTAGTTGCAGCTATCGCTGCACACGGGGGTCACACCAGATACTGAAAGCAAAGGTTCACATATTTTTGCCACTCACAGGTATGTAATATTGGATCATTTTCCTCAATAAATAAATGGCCATGTATATTATTTTTGTCTCAATTGTTGAATTGGGTTCTCCTTGTCTATTTGAAAATGTTATGTTTTTTAGGCCATAATCAAGAAAATTCTAAAGGATTCACAAACCTTCAAGCACCAATGTATGCTCATCATTTGCGATGTGTATTTGTTTACTGTGTTTAACATGAATAAAATTTGTTGTTTAAATCAGATTAAATCTCAGTTCTGAAGCCTCCTGGACTGTGTAGAATGTGTTATAAATATTATTAAAAAAAAACAACAACCCTCGAAATAAATAAATTTAACCTGATTTAAATTAGATTAACATTCCTGCTCAGTACAAATATTTCATTGACTTTGTAAATAAACACATCTGTTAGTCCACCGATCACTCCATTCATCCTCATTAATTCATTGATCCCTCAATCCTTTCATTCAAGTCCCTATGTTTCCATCCATCCATCCTTCCTTTACTTCAAGTTCATATTCTTACATCTATCCATTTCTTTGCCCATCCATTCATCGTTTCGTTTAAGTCTCCATCCATCCATCCCTCAACACGCCTATCCTATAACCAGTGGATCCACACCCTATTCATTATCCACCTGACCTTTCATTTAACCCTCGTACCCCTAAGTTCCCACAGTATTATGTCCCATAACCCTATATTCCCCAGAGAAACAGCACACCAACCCTGAGTTCCTGGGCCAAAATCAACATTTTAATTTCAAACATTTTAGGCCTTGAAACAACTTATAATAATTTCTTTGTGTAATATTACTTTGAAAATGATGCAGTTCAGTGTTTTTACTAAACTTAGAGCACAATTCTTAACTAGAGAAATTACGAAAAATGCTCGCTAAAATCCTTCTACTCATGTAGAAGTACCATACGAGCATCAACGTGGTCAATGCCTTTGAATAAATTCAAGTAAATAATAACTAAATAAATGCATTTTAGTGCCAAAAGTCAACTTTCTGGTGACAATCAGACCAGCAGGTACTGTTTTCATGAATGCACAGAGATGGTCAGGTTATGACTCCAAACCTCTGCAGTGTCAGTTGCACTGGTTGATGCTGAAGATGAAGACGGATCAGGGTCTGAATCATGAGAGTTCAAGTAACTTTAGCTGGAACACAATTAGCTTTGGCATTTTTAGTTCACTTCTACAATTACACCAACATTCACGCTTGGATCAGCTTCATCGTAATGACGGCGTAATAAGGGAATCACGTCGTGACGTCATCAACCTTCCGGGTCAAACAATAATAGTTAATAATAATTAATAAGTAAGGAATCATAGCAGAGTAAAGCCGGTACACCAGCCTTACGGGGATAACGTTTGAACTGTAAATCCGCTATATCGGCCTTACAGGGATTTGGCATAGACGACCAAGCTGACATATTGTCCTTGTGGGAATAGATCAAAGACGGGCAAGCCGGTTTTTCGGCCATACGAGGTAAGAGGGTTAAGTCCAAGTTCATTCACTATTTATCCATCCATTTATCATTTCAATCAAGTCCCCATCATTCCATACTTCCATCCTATCATCTGTCCAGCCATACTTTATTACTTAATCATCATCTCCCTCTATCCATCCAGCCAATACCACCATTGAGCAAGGACTTTAACACTCTCTGGCCCTAACCTCTGACCCCTATTCCAAGCTGAGTTATATGAAAGAAAGCATTTCACTGTACTGAAATGTGAGAAATGAAGGTTTCTTCTTCTTCATTCATCTCTCCATTAATAAAAACATGATCATGGTAGCCTTAAATGCAGCTCCAAGTAATAAACATTATATTTAATGAGATTTAAATTTAACTTATAGAACAGAGCAAAGTCATGCTGCAGTAAATAAGCTCTTGATTTTATCTCTACCTTGAGTAAAAGCATAGTGCTTGTGAATTTATATTTGTTTGTTTCCGCAAATTCCCTAAATTCAGACTAAATGAACTGCAGTTTTTAAATGAGACTGGTGGAGTGCCATGTGGGGAAGGTTTTTTGTTGCTTAGTCCATTTGTTTATTATTAAATTGCAATGTTTACATCATTGAGCAATAAAACATTGTCTTAATATTTATAAAATTCTAAGTGTGTTCAAGAGTTCTGGCTGTAAATGGTGGAGCTTTCAGGGGGAGTAGATCATTGCTTCAAAAAGGATCACAGCCTCTCTCTCTCTCTCTCTCTTGTGTGACAGAGGAGAGGAGATTCTCATGCTCTGAGTTTATTTATAAATGCTCAGTGAACATTAGTACCGACCTGTTATTGTGAACGTAGTGCGAAAATGGGTTCTTCAAATTAATTACTTCAAAATGTGCACTTAATGTCTCGACTCTCTCCTCCCACCTCTATTCTTTTTGTCATTATCTTTATCCGACACTCCCACAGCCCCCTCTCTCTCTCTCTCTCTCTCTCTCTCTCTATATATATATATATATATATATAGAGAGAGAGAGAGAGAGAGAGAAAGAGAGTCATGTGAAAAAATAAGTATACCCCATGGAAATTGTTGGCATTTTGACGTATTTGTACAAGCAAAAAATTTGATCATCTTTGAAACAGTGCCTATTAATATACTTGATATACTTGAACAAAGCCACAAGGAAAATGAGCTTTTTCAATCATTTATTCAACAGCAATATGAATAGATGTGATATTCTTCTTCGGAAAAGTAAGTATATAACTGGCTTCAGAAACTAGTATTGCCCCCTTTAGCAGAAATAACTTATAGTAGGCATTTTGCTTAATTGTCCACCAGGCTTGCTTGAATTTTTGACCACTCTTCCATGCAAAATTATTTCAGTTGCAAGATGAGTGTTTTCTTGCATATGTACTGCCCATTTCAGATCTCCCCACAGCATTTCAGTGAGATTCAAATCTGGGCTTTGACTAGACCATTCCATAACCCCCCATTTCTTCTTTTTGAGCCATTCCTTGATGGATTTGTTAGTGTGCTTAGGATCATTATCCTGTTGAAAGGTCCACTTTCGGTTCAACTTCAACTTTGACAGATGGCCTCACATTAGCTTCAAGCACTCTTTGATATGATGTAGAATTCATAGTTGAATCAATGAATGCAAGCTCTCCAGTCTCTGAGTGTTACGTTCTCCAATGTATTTCTGTTTGCTCTATGGGCCATTTGTGTGTCTATGCCGGTGGTGGGATGGATTTATTTTGTCTCCTCCCCTTCTCTAGGCCCCGCCAACTGCATGCGTCATGTTCTGACTTGCTACTGGATGATCACATCTTGTCCATGCCTGCTCCGGCCTTGTGCGATAGGATTGGCTGACTGCACGTTTCCGGAAGTGTACTCGTCAGTCTCTCCAAGGGCAGATCACTGCCATTGCTTTGTGTGTAGTGAGAAGTGCTTTTCGTTTATTGATTTCGTCTGTGTATGACTTTATGCCTGATTTGACTTTGTTTATGTTCTGCCCTGTTAAGATTCGAGTGATACTGTTGTGTATATATGTACATATTATTTTGTTCATGGACACACTAATAGTGACCTCTGTAAATAGTGCATGGTTAAGAGTGGTTTGTAGGAAGTCGGCGCCATTTATGTTGATTCTTCGTTTCTCCCGGTTTTGGGTTAGCTAGGCAGTGAGGGAAGATGGTGTATTTTTGTTTTCTTTTCTTGTAGTTTAGTTAGTTTTCTTTTGGTAAAGCTAGAGGGTATTTTTGTTTATTATTTTGGCTTGGTCAGCTTCTGAAATGATAACCACTATAGATATATAAAAGGTGAATAAAATAAAGCAAACGCAATCTTGGTTCCGCCAACCCCTTTTTAAAATTTTTTATTGTATGTTACGACCCGACCTAGACTGGGTCATAACACTGAGGCAGAGAAGCAAACCATAACATTTCCACCACCGTGCTTTAAAGTTGGTATGTTGTGCTTATCCTGAAAAGCTGTCTTTGGTCTGTGCCAAACATGTCTGCTGTTACTGTGGCCAAACAACACTATCTTTTATTTGTCTGTCCAAAGCACATTATTCCAAAAGGCCTGGTCTTTGACTATATGCTCATTGGCAAAGTGAGTCTTGCTTTTATGTTCTTTTTAGACAGCAAAGGCTTTTTTGTGGCACTCCTCTTATGCTGGTCACATTTGTGCAATCTCGTTCTGATTGTAGAAGCATGCATTTTGACTCCAACAATTGCAAGACTTACTAGCGGATCCTGTGATGAAATTGAGGGATTTGTGGAGACTTTTTTTTGCATCAGGTCTGCTCTTGTCCTGAATTTGCTGCGACAGCCAGTCTGGGACAAACTGGCAGTCGTATGAAATCTGCACCATTTGTAGATTATTTTCCTTACAGATGAATGATGTATTTCATCCACAACCTTTTTTCTAAAGACCTTACAGACTCTTAGGGTTAGGGATGATGACACCACACACCTCAATAACAAATGGAACACTAGATATGAGAGTGGTTTAAATAAGACAGACACGCACACACGTACTTATACTGGTCTCTCACTCTCACACTCTCTCTCTCTCAACATCCACAGCTGAAGCTCAACCACGCCCCAGCCCCCACAATCACATATAGTATGTATACAGTCATGGACAAAATTATTGGCACCCCTGGAACTTTTCCAGAAAATGCACCATTTCTCCCAGAAAAGTGTTGCAATGACAAATGTTTGGTATACACATGTTTATTACCTTTAAGTGCATTGGAACAGCACAAAAAAGCAGAAGAAAAAAGGCAAATTTGACATCATTTTACACAAAACTCCCTAAATGTACTGGACAAAATCATTGGCACCCTATTAAAACTGTGGGTAAATAATTTCATTTCAAGCATGTGATGTTCATTTAAACTCACCTGTGGCAAGTAACAGGTGCTGGCAATACAGAAATCAAAACTGAAGCCAGTTAGAGTGTATAAAAGTTGGCTCAACCTTTGTGTTGTGTGCCTGTGTGTGCCACACCAAGCATGGAGAAGAGAAAGAAAAGCCGAGAATTGTCTGAGGACTTAAGAAGCAAAATTGTGGAAAAATATCAACAATCTCAAGGTTACAAGTCAATCTCCAGAGATCTTAAAGTTCCTTTGTCCACTGTGCGCAATATAATCAAGAAGTTTATAACCCATGGAACTGTGGCAAATCTCCCTGGACGTGGACAGAAGAGAAAAATTTATGAAAGAATGCAACGCAGGATAGTTCGAATGGTGGATAAACAACCTCAGTCAACTTCCACGCAAATTTAGGCTGTCCTGCAGACTCAGGGTGCATCAGTGTCAGCTCGAACCATACGTCATCATCTGAATGAGAAGAAGCGCTATGGCAGGAGACCGAGGAGAACCCCACTTCTGACACAGAGGCATAAAAAAGCCAGACTGCAGTTTGCAAAAATGTACCTGAGTAAGCCTCAATCCTTCTGGGAGAACGTTTTGTGGACAGATGAGACTAAGGTAGAGCTTTTTGGCAAAGCACGTCATTCTACTGTTTACAGAAAACAAAAAAAGGCCTACACAATACCTACAGTCAAACATGGTGGAGGTTCAAGGATGTTTTGGGGTTGTTTTGCTGCCTCTGGCACTGGGTGCATTGACTGTGTGCAAGGAATCATGAAATCTGGAGACTATCAAAAGATTTTGGCTTAGTGTCAGAAAGCTGGGTCTGCGTCAGAGGTCATGGGTGTTTCAGCAGGACAGTGACCTGAAACATACTTCAAAAAGCACCCAGAAATGGTTGGAGACAAAGCGCTGGAGAATTCTCAAGTGGCCATCAATGAGTCCGGATCTAAATCCCATAGAACACCTATGGAGAGATCTCAAAACTGCTGTTGCGAGAAGGCACCCTTCAAACCTGAGAGACCTGGAGCAGTTTTCAAAAGAAGAGTGGTCCAAAATTCCAGTTGAGAGGTGTAGGAAGCTTGTTGATGGTTATAGGAAGCGATTGGTTTCAGTTAATTTCAGTTAAAGGGTGTGCAACCAAATATTAATTTGAGGGTGCCAACAATTTTGTCCGACCTAATTTTGTGTAAAATGATGTCAAATTTGCCTTTTTTCTTCTGCTTTTTTGTGCTGTTCCAATGCACTTAAAGGTAATAAACATGTGTATACCAAAACATTTGTCATTGCAACACTTTTCTGGGAGAAATGGTGCATTTTCTGGAAAAGTTCCAGGGGTGCCAATAATTTCGTCCATGACTGTAGATGTGCAGATTTTTTCCAGTTTGCCCGGTAAACTTTATAATTCCTGGACATGTTGGCTGGCACCTACATTTCTTCTTCTCCTTCACTGCAGGAGGATGTAATGCTAACACACCATGCAGACTTTCAGGTTTATAAATTTCTGTTTGTCTCTCTCTGCCTCTTTCCCTCTCTTTTCTTCTCCCTCTGTCTGTCTGTTTCTCCCTCACTCTGTCTGTCTCTCTCAGTCTCTCTCTGCTTCTCTTGCTTTATTTTTTATTTTAAACTAAAGCTCATTCCTAATGTTCTGCTTCAGTGCGAGTTTGTTTTCCAGATATATTTTTCGTTTCCTGATGCGCTCAGTTCTGTCAGCAGCTGAACCTCTGATTTCCATTTTCTGCGGATGGGCAAGTTTAAGCATGTACGCACACACACACACACACACACACACACACACACACACACTGCATGCTCCATGTTTTGAGCTCTCCTGCTGCTCTCACTTACATAACCATGCTGGCTAAAAATGGACCAGGAAAAACAATTATAGCTTCAGCTACCTGACTCTAACTCACTGTGTCTGTGAGTGTGTGTGGGTCCATGCCACCAGGGCTGACATGGGACTGTTGCCATGGTGACAGAAGTCAAGTCCTCATCAAAACTCCTCTCTCATGTGTCTGTGTTTAAACAAAAATAAATTACTCAGCCATCACTGAGCTTTTATACAGAGAGATTCCACATTCTTATACCTTTATCTGTCCATCCATCTATTTTCTTCCACCCATCCATCAGTCCATCTGTTCATTTTATTCTATAAGGGATCTATAAGGATAAAGCAAGACTCTCATAACTTCTGAGTCAATAAAGGCAAATAATTCTTTACTCCATTTAGCAGTTCCTCTATCCATTCATCCATTCATCATTTATCACTTCCACCAGTCATTCATCTGTACATACATCCAGCCATCGGTCCATCTATTCTCTTATTTAACAGTACATATTCATTAATTAATCCACTACTCACCATTCAACCATTTGTCCATCCATCCTGCCTGACCATTCTGCCACCAATCGATCAATCCACCCTTCTATTCTTTCATCCAATAATCCTCAATTCATCCATACACACATCAGTCAGTTCCTCTGTCTGTCTAGCCATACGTCTGAGTATTCATTCATCCATCTATCCATTTATCTATCCATTCATCAGTCTGATATTGACTCATCCACCCATACATTCATCCAAATATAAATCCACCAAAGTAGCCATATTTTCATTCATTTGTTTATTCTTCATTCTCTCACTCACTCATACCCAGTCATCTATCCATCTATCAATTTTGTCTATATATCTATTTCTGCCCAGGAGCTCATCTTTCCATACTCTGACCCTCCAGCCATCAATCATCTACATCCACTGTCCCATCTAACCATATGTCTGTCTATGCATCCATCCATCTACCTCTCCATCCATCCATCCATCCATCTATCCGTCCTTCTACCAACAATTCCCAATCCATCTAAATACATTCACCAATCCATCAATCACTCCTTTCATTTAACAGCCTCCATCCATCCATCCATCCATCCATCTTTCATAACCCATATATTCATCCATACATCAATCCATCTGCTGTCTCTTTTGGCCCATCCATATATGCAACAGTCACCACTGATTCATCCATTCAATGGTTCCTGCATTTGATTGTGCTTATTTGTTCATCCATCCTTCCATCACACAGTTTGTGTCGTACCTGTACAGGTGAGTACAGTTTTTTGGAGCTGTTAGTTTTATGTTCTCCTGGTGAATGTGGTGCAGCTCCAGAGCTCCCTCCATTTCCTCCACCTCCCTGCTTCTCTCCTTCACCTCCTCTCATCCCTCCTCCTCCAGCTCCAGCTCCAGCTGCACCTCCAGCTCCAGCTCCAGCTCCAGCTCCAGCCAGACCTCCCATGCAGCAGAGGGCACCATGTGCTAGCTCCATTTCGATCTCGGCGTCCATCTCGGCCTCCTCTTGTGCCTCCTTGTTGGAGTCGTCGAGGTGCTTCATTAACACAGCCACCACCACATTGATGAGGACGAACTGCGCCGTCAACACGAAGCTCACGAAGTAGAGTGGAGAAATGAACTGCAGGCTTGGGTTACAGCTATACTCGCCTGAGGGGCACTCACGCAGCGTGTCCTACACACACACACACGCGCACACACACACACACACACACACACACACACACACACACACATTACAAACCACACTCATAAATACCCTGTTCACATCAAAACGTTTACTTTCTTTAATTTCAATAAATAACATACAGTTTTTATTTTATTTCCCTCCTTTCCTCCTGTTAAATTATCTTACCATTTAAAAATGTTTGAATGTTGTTTTAAAAAAAGCTAAATATCTTAACTAATATATTAACTATTGTTAAATAAATATAAAGTAAGGGTTATTATAATTAATAAACTCCTACTCCTACAGGTCATCATATATATATATATCCTATCATTGCATTTTCTTAAAAAATAATATTATTATTCCTTCTTCTTTTAAATCATTATTGATCAGTTGATTATTTTTTTTCACTTTACTGAAGTTGTATTTGCTATCCTTCTAAACGTTTATTTCTTTTCATTGTAATCCTTCTTTTGTGCTGCATGTGTAATGAAACATAAGATGTACAAAAATAGATAAAGATAAATAGATAAAGACTTTATATGTTTTTTTTTATCTTATTACAAAATCAAATATGAAATGATAATTTTTGCCCTTTTTTTGAGTATTTTAAACTAAAAGTATATTCTTATTTATAAATTTATTATTTTTTAATATATCTGTGTCCTTAATTAAGGACTTGTGTGCACAAAGACAGGAATAAAATAATATGTTGTATCACTCTTCTTTCCTTCATTATTGCTCTAACTGATAAGTGAGAAATTCTGAAAGAAGCAAAAATATAGATAAAGAGAAATTAAGTGTATGTGTGATATAAAGGTGCTTTTTTTCCCAATAAAAAGTTTAAAATATATATATATATATATATTCGATATTTCCTGACAGAGGAAATCACATCTCACATGAAATATGACCAGACTGTAAAAGCACCAAACTCAAACACAAATGTAGGCTGGTATTTTCAGCTCATGATGAAATTATACCTTTGATCAGTCAGACCACAATCGCATTCCAAATGTCCGATACCATGAGCCGTGGATCCGATAAGCGTTTTTCATCATCAGACTAAAATACTGTGAAATACAAAGAACCCAAAAGATAACACCACGCTACCTTCATGATGCCGTTCCAGTTATCACCCGTGGACACTTGGAAGAGTGTGAGGAATGCCATGCCGAAGTTTTCGAAGGTAGCGTGTCGACTCATCCCCTCACACGGATAATCCTCATTACACACTGTAACACACAATGATCAAGAACCATAACATAGCTCACATAAAACCACCCAGTACTGAGGTTCTCCATTCTCACTGTGAGTACATTCTAAACATTTCGGAAGAATGTGGGGATGTGAATTTAAGATTTGATAATGCGGTCAAAAACATGGGTACACTCTCTTCCTCAGGGAGAACCATTAAAGGCTATTTTTTTCTATCAGAAAATGTTTTTACAAGTAATTTTTTTGGTTGCTAAAAAAATACTTAATGAACCCATAAAACAACCCTTAGAGAAAGCTGTACACTCTCAAATTATTTAGAATCTTTAAGGGTTCTTCAGTCACCACTGGGTGAACCCTTGAATATTACAGTAGAACCCTACTTAAAAGCACTTTCTTATCAGAAAGGATCCCTAATACAAGTGATTATTTTAAAAACAAGACAAAACAAAACAAAAAAAACCTCAATAGTCCAGTGAATGGTTGAACAACCTGTACAGAAAAAGTGGGCAAAACTTTTACCCCTATCTTTACTTATCCATATGGGGAACTTTTAAATCAACTACATAGAACCCGATGACAGTGTTTACCTATCAAGCAGCACCCTTTATAGAAGCTAAAAAGCCTAAATTAGTAAATAAACCTTGAAGCGGAAAACGATGTATAAGAACGGTGAAGAAAATCCTTAAGGGTTTTTTGGTTGTACCCTCTGGGGTTCCATATAGGTTGTGTAGAACCCTAAAACAGAGTGTCTAACTTTCAGAAAGGATTCCATGTGCAACCAGTAAGGAGGCTAAAAGCCATTAATTATCCAATAAATCATTAAAGAACCCTTCATTAAAGAATCCAATTACCATC
The DNA here is from genome assembly GCA_012411365.1 of Ameiurus melas. Classification (NCBI taxonomy): domain Eukaryota; kingdom Metazoa; phylum Chordata; class Actinopteri; order Siluriformes; family Ictaluridae; genus Ameiurus; species Ameiurus melas. The sequence continues at coordinate 22,904,852 of CM022753.1, forward strand.
ACATGTTTAACTAAATTCTGTACACACCCTAAGAACCCTTTTTAAAGTAGTTTAAAGTAGAACCCATTTTTGTAAGCTAAGAACCCTTAATTATTTCCTGAATTCTTAAAGAACTCTTGAAGAGCCCCCTGTTTCCAAGAGTTTATGTATTAAGTGTATTAACAATTTACTGCTCGGTATTTTCTTTGTAATATCTAAGAACTTGTCAAGAGTTTAACATTGAACTAAACAGGTTCTGGGATTGGAAGGGTTCTTCAAAGGTTCATTAACAGGAAAACATCCAACAACCAAAAATGCTGTGTTTGCTGTAGGTACCTTGCAGTTATATACTATAATATTACGCTACAGTGGGATAGATTATGACATCACAATACAAAGAAATAAAAGTAATTAAATGCTTTTTTTTTTTTTTACCAAGTTCTCCAAACAGTTCCACTCCTAACGCAGCGTAGATGAAGAAGAGCAGCATAAAGAGGAGGCCAAGGTTTCCCACCTGAACAATAAAGCATCCATTTTATATATAAATTCCTCTTTTAAAATATAAAAACTCAGACACAAAAGAACACGAGAGGGACGTGCACATCAGGAAACAAGGGAAAACACCAGACAGGACATTTTTCTATTTGGCATAATAAAGAAGAGTTGCTCGTTCCCCTTGGGCACCATGAAATATTCACAAGTGTCCAAGTCAAGCGAGTGAACTCAGCGGTCGTTTAAAATATGATGCGATTAAAATCGCTCTGCAGGTCACTCAAACGCTTCACCTATACCTTCAACAGAGTTTAATAATGCACAACTTTAATAATGTGAATATATATAAGTGAGCTGAATAAAAGGTTCCTAATGCACACATACACACACACACGCACACACACACACACACACACACACACACACACCCCTCCTCAACTGATACAGATATTCTGCAGCTGGAGCTAAAATGAAATTACATAAAACATGTAACACTACTGTGCTAACAGCATGGCTAAGTGATGCTAATTACACAGAAAGATGAGTTACAAGAGGAAGCTAAATACACAAAATGCTCAAATTGTAATGCTAATTTGCAAAACTAACACAATGCTATTGATCATGTAATCGTTTAAAGCGTCAACAAGGCTTTTAAACAACAAGCTGAGTGCAAGTGCAGGCCTAAAACGCATAAACCTGCCACTACATTCCGTGTGTGTTCTTAATTTAAAGGTCTGCAAGGGAAATTGGGACTACGGCGGGTTATAACATTTTATCTTAGTTATAATATTACTGCAAAATACGTGTTTAACAATAAACAACCGTTCATTTTTATTCTATCTGGTCTGACATCATAATAAAAATCCATTGCCCCTCTCTGCACAATGATAGCTAGAAGGTTTAGTGATTCAGCTCATTTATTTCAATTCACTAAGATATTCTAATGCTTTAGTCACATTAATACTGATGAGCATAATTCTTTATAGTGATTCGAATATTTTTGTTCAGTACACTAACAGTATAAAAATTTTACAGTGAGTCACATTTATAATGAATCTTTTTAGTGATTCGAATCATTTTGTTCAATGCATTAGTTATTCAAATATAATAGTGAGTTACTTTGATAATGATTATTTTTAGTGATTCAAATCATTTTGTTCAGTACACTAGCATTATTCAAATATAATAGTGAGTCACATTGATAATGATTCTTTTTAGTGATTCGAATCATTTTGTTCAATTCATTAGTTATTCAAATATTATAGTGAGTTACTTTGATAATGATTCTTTTTAGTGATTCAAATCAATTTGTTCTATTGAGCACCTATTGTGTTCTTTTAGAGATTTGATCATACATTTCAATTCACTAAAGTAATTCTAATGATTTATCAATTCTTTCAATTCTTTTTAGCAATTTGAATAATTTAGTTCATTACACTAAAGCAACACAAATGTTTTAGTCAAGTTACACTGTAGTGATTCTTTAGTGATTTGAATAATTTTGAATGTGATTCAAATCACAGTAATGTGCAAAGCAATTCTTTTTAGAGACTTGAATCATTTAAATCAGTTGTTCACTCACTGATTCATAATTTTTTCTGGTGAGGGGGTGTGTATTAGAAACAAAGAATGAATTGCCATTCATTAGTTTTATTTATTACTAAATCGAACAGTGTGTGGTGAGCATTAAATAAAAAATGACTGCATAAATGATGTTGTGTGCAAATAAAGGAAATAAATTAATATTTAAATAGTTTTTGTGCGTGTTCTTTTCAGCAAGTGATGTTATAATAAATGGTTATAGTGTTTTTTTTCTGAAGAATCTTTGCAGTGATTATTCAGTCTATAAACAATTTACAAAATGCATTTTTAATAATAATTATAATTAGCTTCAGACAGAATATCTGTGTGATGGCTGTAGATCTGTAGAACGAGGGCCGGACCTCACGCTGGTGTCATTAATCATCTCAAGCATTAATTATCTCTCAGACGCAGGAGAATAAATCACACACTCCTGCTCTAATGAACTCTGGATCAATATTCACAGAGGAGCTCTGTACTACAGCTCTCTACAGCACCTCCTCACCCTTTCTGCTCACGTTATCGGCTGGAGGAAAGTTCGTTAGTTGAGTCGCTGCAGGTTGAATTGAAACACGCTCACAGGAAATATATATAGAATTATAATGCAGGTGTATAACAGTAATAAGTGTGAGGGCTCGGGAGTCTGTAATAACATACAGTTCCTCCAGAAACAAGATGCTTTGGACAGAAATCTATTATCGGAGATGAAAGTGATGTGTGTGTGTGAGTGTGTGTGTATATGTGTGTGTGTGTGTAAATAAAGGCTCATACACTTCCACTGAGATGTTTAGAAAGCATCTGCACAAATATTTCACATTTTTCAAGCTCATGAAAGAACTTTCAGAACATTGATGAATTTATGGATGAGAAAATTATAAATAGGTAAACACTGATAGCAGATATAGTGTGTGTGTGTGTGTGTGTGTGTTTACCTGAGGTAGAGCCTGTACCACTGTGTCCAGCAGAGCTCTCATCCCCGTCGCCATCTTTAACAACTTCAGCACTGCAAAAAAAAAAATAACAGGAGAAAGTGTGGAAAGTGTGTGTGTGTGTGTGTATGTATGTGTATGTGTGTGTATGTGTGTGTGATGTACACTAACCACGAGCGATGCGCAGAACCCTCATGATGCGGATGATGGTGGGATTGATGGGTAAAGCGGCGCTGATTTCAATCTCCTCCAGTGTGATACCCATCACCGAGAGCAGAACTATAGCCAAATCCAACTGATTCCACCTACACACACACACACACACACACACACACAGAGCTATGATTGATAAAGTAGACTTACGGGTATCAACCTGAAGTTGATTATTTTCTTATAGCAGTATGTCTGAAACTGTTTTATTCCTCTTATACACAAGACAGTTTAGTTCCTGTTCTTCTTTAAGTTATAGCGGATAGAGTGTACTAAATTTACTCCTAGGTCCAAACAAAACCACTCTAAATACTGTTGCTAAGCAACCAGTTTAAGCAAAAAAATATAAATAAATAAATAAATAAAAACACTAATTCATTGTACAAACAATGCAACTATAAAAACATACAGGAGTAACTTTTCAAATGATGATAAGTTTGAAATTCGGTAATTAATCTATTAAATCCATTAGAGAGTCTGATTAATAGGCAGAGAATCTGGCAGTGTGAGTGTGTGTGTGTGCACGCGCATGTGTGAGTGCATGTGCGTGTGTGCGTGTGTGTGTGCTGTACCTGTCTTTGAAGAAGCGTCGGAAGCCAAATGCTATGAGTTTCAGCACAGCCTCGAGCACAAAGGTGCTGGTGAAGAAATAATTACAGTACTTGAGAGTGATCTCCAGAGACTGAGAGCAAGAAGAGAGAGAGAGAGAGAAGTGCAATGAAAATGAGAGAATAAAAATATACTGCAGCAAAAATAGTCTCTACAACATGAATACTATTGGATTGTGTGTAATGTGTATTCTTCACAATTAATTCATTCTGTATATCTTCTGATATCAGAAAACTTAAAGTTACAACTTAATTTCTGACTGTTACAAAGCGCTGACACTGGAGACTCTTTCCATACATGTTACATACTGTTTATGTGCTATACGAGTCCCTGTGAATGAGCTGTTACTATAGAAAACACAATGTAATCAATTAATCAACATCTTCTGACCAATCAGGATGCAGGATTTAACAGTGACGTGGTTTAAGAGCATTTCTCAAACAGTATCTACAGTATCAATGTTCCTGAAAGATCACTGAAATGTATTTGCTGTTTGTTTTAATAAATGATGAAATCGAACCTGTTCCTGTTCTAACACACAGATTCTAATGAGATCAATAGAACACACACTCACATGAGGCTGACTGTAGTGCTCCAGAGACATGGTCACCACATTCACACAGATGATGAAGGTAATGAAGAGGTCCAGGTAGTGATTGGTGCACAGGTTGTGGATCATCAGGCGGACATGACTGTAACTGGCGTAATACGGCAACTTGTGGGCTTCTAAAATAAAATAAAGTAAAAAAAAAAAGTCAAATACTAAATTTAAATAATAAATTAATAAAATCAACAACTCTCAGAAATTTTATTTATTTTACCAATGTCTGTGGTATTAAATCCATATAATTAAATATAATTTCTCTTGTGATTAAATTAATTTACATTTATACCTGAAATTGTGTTGAAATTTTACAAAAGGCAGAAATAATGTGTGTGAAATATTTTCTGCATATTTGTGATCATCAGTGTGGGCGTAAATGATTAGCAGTGATGTCATTATTTTAAAAAGGGGGCGGAGTTAGAATAAATAAAATTAATGCATTATCAACAGAGGTGTTTATAATATTATGATACTTAAGGGTTCTTCAGTAGTCCTTCGTTCTATGCAGAACCCAAAAACAGACTGTTTCCGTATCAGAAATTGTTCTATGTCAAGCCAGAAGCCTTACAGAACCCTTAAAGAACCATTTAATTCAAATAGTGTGCCAAGTAACAAGAACCTAAATGTTCTAGATATTAAGATGAAAAATAATGAGCAATAATTTTGAATTTTGCACTGCACACTCCAATACAAAAAAGGTTGTTCAAGGGTTCTTTAATCATTCCTTGACTAATTTAGAGCTCTTATGATCCAAAAAAGGTTCTATTAGGAACTACAGTATTTATAATAAAACACTTTTTTGTGGGGTTCTACATATAACCTTTAATGAGTCCAGTGGGGTGGCATCCGGACTATCTTAATGGTTCTAACTCTATTAAGAATGAGCACTTTTAGAAAAAAAAAAGGTTCTCTAAGGGTTTGTTGGATAAGTTATGGTTCTTAGCTTCCAAAAAATGGTTCAGAAAAGAAAACACTTTGTTGTAGGGTTTCAACACAGAACCTCTGAAGACTGGTGATGAATGAAAAAATCCTTATGGGCTCTACATACAGGTTGTTCATTGGATAATGAAGAACCTTGTTTTGGAGCCTTCCAAAAAGGGGGTTGTACTTGGAACCCTTTCTGATCAGAAAACAATAGCAAGGTTCTAGAACCTTTAAGGTTGGATTTCCTCAGAGCAACAACCAAGTTAACTCTGCGTGAAAACCTCTAATTAGTGGCAAAATCTCTGAATTATCACATATAAAAAATCACTGCAACTAGTTTCTTACTCCGTCTCTTCTTCTCCATGCGCCGGAGTCGCTTCTCCTCCCTTCTTTTGGCCTCCTCCACCTCCTGGTGCTGTCGGCACTTGTGGAAGTTCTCCACCACCACACCCACGAACATGTTGAGCACGAAGAAACTGACGATGAGGAGGAAGGAGATGAAGTACAGCAGCATCCATGGGTTGTTGTTGGTGATCGGCTAATAAAAGAACGAGCAGAAAAACAGAGCGGTAAGATGGAAAAGCGGAGGAGAGATGAGATAACACACAGAGGTTCACGGCGCGATCCATTCTGATAAATTTGAAGCTGGGGAAGAGAAGAATGGTAAACGGTGGTGGAAATTGGTTGAATTATTGTGAGATGAAGTGAGGTGTGTGAGATATTCGGCTGGTTACCACACCAGAGAACAGAGGTCGAGACCAAATCAGGTGCTGCAGCGTTCATGAGAGAAAACAAACCCAGAGCTCAGAGGATGAAAATTACACACAGTGTTTAGTTTCCAATTTCTGATTACGCAAATAGATGATTTGGTGAAAAGTGTGGAGCAGAAAGGAGAATAATCAGGTTGTTATTATTTTTCGAGACGGCAACAGCAGGAGGAGATTTTGTGCTCAGAATTGCATGTTTACAGATGCGATGCTATTTGATAACTAAAAATATAGACAACCAGCATGCGCACACTTCTTCTGGTGAAGAGAAAAAATAAAAAAATTATAAAAACAACACAAAACATGGGGAAAAAAGTGAAATAAAACTAAAATAAAAAACACCATTATATATATAGTGCAATATTTAAATTGCAATATATATAAAATATATAATATGCAATATTTAACAAAAAGACAGTTTTATTAAAGCTAATTGAAGGTTTGGTATGTATTTGGGATTCTATTCCCCAGGACAGGAATTTATTTAAGTTACAAGAAGATGTGGGAGCTGGAGTCCTAGTGTAAAGTAATGGCACCACGAGGAGGGTTTTGAAGGAGAATGTGTACCTGCTGGTCCACACTGACTGCATCCAGACCGTGATACATGATGTTGACCCAACCATCCTTAGACGCGAGGACAAACAGGGACATAAGGGCCTGAAGGGGAAAAAAAGCAAAACAAATAATAATGTCAGAGCTTCTGCAGGAAAAGTAGGACAAAATAATGGCACACACACAGTATGTATAAACATTATTACTTAATGAAAGTAATAAAATTATTTTAGTAACATTTTACTTTGTAAAATGCAACACTGTTAATTTAGAAATTAAAAAACCTGTACAAATGTACTTTTGTCACTTATTTTTTTTTTATATAAATGTCAGCTCAGCTGGTAGAGCGAGTTGTCCACTAATCGTAGGGTTGGCGGTTCGATCCCCAGCCCACGCGACTCCACAAGTGTCGTTGGGCAAGGCACTGAACCCCAAGTTGCTCCAGATAGTTAGTGCCTTGCATGGCAGCTCTGCTACCTTTGGTGTGTGAGTGTGTGTGTGGGTGAATGGGTGAATGAGAACCAGTGTAAAGCACTTTGGAACCGCTAAGGTTAAAAAAGCACTTTATAAGTGCAGACCAACACAAATATTTTAGATAGGATACTTTACTGTTACTTTAAAATGAATAATTTACATATATTTTGTTATTATGATGATTATTTTTATTATTATTAATTACACATTTTAGCATGGTTACATTACAACATTGTAACACTATTACTTTAGAAATGATGAAATCTTTACAAATTATAACTGTCACTTTAAAAGTATTACATCGTTACTTTAAAATGTATAAATATCTTTTTAAAAATATTTTTTATCCATCCATCCATCTTCAACCGCTTATCCATAATCGGGTCGCGGGGAGTATTTATTATTTACAAAATTGTAATAAGGTTACTTTACAAATAAGAAAATTATTATTTTAATGATATGTACTTTTCAAAATTCATTATTAATTTATAAATTATAATATTGTTACTTTGTAAAGTGACCTTCACTGGAAGAAAGAGGAAAAAAAAGAAAAGAAATGATGGATGTTTATGTTTTTGGAAGTGAATGAGACATAAAAAAACTAGTGTAATGCTAGTTGAAATAAAAAGCGTGAGAATGGAGCTCACCTGTCCCAGATTGTCGAAGTTGTACTTGTGATGAACCCACTTGTAATTGGCAAGCAGGCAGTCAGACTTGTTGGTGATGTTTCTGACATCCAGACCCAGGCAGTAGAAGAATTTTCCTTTGAAAAGCTGTCGAGGTGAAACAGAAACACCAAATTGAGTAAGTCAGACTCGCACAGATTATTTTTTTTTCATTTCTGACAACCTTGTCAAAGTCAGGCATGAAAAAAAAAAAACCCAGAGCAATGTGAGAGGAAAAAATGGACAAATCACAAGAAATAAAGAGGTGAAAAATACAGTATAATGATAAATTCAAATCAAGCGAAAGCGGCATAAGTGTAAATGTAAAGGAGGAAAATAAAGAATAAAATAAAAGGAAAGATGAAGAAGATATTCGGAGAGAAAGAGAAGGCCTCAGGCTCTGTACCTGGACTCCAAGGATACCAAAAATTATGAAAAAAGCACAGCAGATGAGAACGATGTTGCCGATGGGCTTCAGAGACGTAATCAAAGTCTCCACTACGAGCTTGAGGCCCGGAGCTCGACTGATCACCCTAAGAAAAAGAAAAATAAAAAAATAAAAATAAAAAAAATGTGTTCTTATCGACACATCACCACACCACTGTGCTGATGGATGCTTTAGTTAAACTTTCTTAATATTTATCAACTATTTATCCACATGAATAACTGTAAACCGCCAAAGAGCCTTATGGAAATATTTAGTTTTGAAGAGTGTACTGCTGTATCCTCTTCATCTCCTGCAGTTCCTCTTCCATACCTGAGAGGGCGCAGTGTGCGCAGAAGCCTGAGAACCCTTAGAACCCCCAGAATCTTAGCTCCGCCTGCCATTGACACTACAATGTCAATCAACGAGACGAAAACCAAAAAACCATCAAGGACATTCCAACTGCTGCGCAGGTACGCCTGATCACCCAAGTATAACCCCATCGAAACCACCTGAGAGAAAGAGAGAGAGAGAGAGAGAGAGAGAGAGAGAGAGAGAGAGAGAGAGAGAGGAACATGAGAAGAACATTATAGGAGAATGAAAGGAACATGAGAGGAACATGAGGGGGAATGAGAAGAGAAGGAGAAGAGAATGAGAGGATCATGAGAGAAAAATGAGAAAAGTTGAAGAGGATGAGAACAGAATGAAAGGAGAATGAGAAGAGAATGAGAACAGGAATGAGAGGATCATGAGAGGAGAATGAGAAAAGAAGGAGAACAGAATGAGAGGATAATGAAAGGAGAATGAGAAAAGAAGAGAATGAGAACAGAATGAGAGGATCATGAATGGAGAACGAGAGCAGAATGTGAACAGAATGAGAGCAGAATGAGAACAGAATGAGAGGATCATGAAAGGAGAACGAGAATAGAATGAGAACAGAATGAGAGCAGAATGAGAGGATTATGAGAGGAGAACGAGAATAGAATGAGAGGATCATGAGAGGATCATGAGAGGATAATGATGCTGCTGTGTTTATCCTGAAACACTTCATGATGATGTTTACACTGTAGTTTCATGGAGACATGAAATTATCATAAATATCAAATTTACCTTTAGAGTCATCTCACCCACGAAGATAGCAGTGAAGATGTAATTAGAGATGGTGAGAAAAAGCCTCTCCTATACACACACACACACACACACACACACACAACGTTACATCTTTGTATGGTTTTGCTCAAATATGATCAGCATTGTATACTCATGTATATAAAATTCATAATACATAATACATGATTCCTTCATTTCTAACATGTTATAGTGCATCTATATATCATATCCTGTAATGTCTGTATGAATGTGTTATGAAGCATCATTAGGATTAATGATATAGCAGGTTACATGAATCATTCTAATATTATTATAAATAATAATATCATGGAATTTAGTCAGCGATGGAGGCAACATCAACTACTGCAGTCTGAAAAACCTGAGCTGTACTCTGGTGTCAAATCACAGCAGACCAGTGACTACATTTCCCAATCCTACACTGCGGTCTACAAACATGGCCGCCGTGGACAACAATTCCCAGAACACTCACTTTCATTCTAATCGCACACCTGCATGCAATCTCACACGCAATCACACCACACATAAAAGAGACTTGTTTGAAAGTATTATCCCTCGTTTATGCCCGTTAGGATCACCTGACCTATTGTCTGTTCATGACCACGTATATGTTTCACGATTTGGAATTGTCTGCCAGTGTCTGTCATATAATAAAGCTCGTATCTGCATTTGCATCTGTCCTCAACTCCAATACATGAGATCGGAGTTAATGTACACAAGTCAAAATGTAAGGTTTAGGTGATACACTCAGAGGAAAGCGCTTGTGCATGCATGAGCTCACAGACATCCATGATTGGCCAGTGTCACTGTGATTGACAGGGGAGAGAGAGTATGCCCCTCCCACCCCAGAGCACGGCCATTACAGTAAGTCAGCTCTGATATCATAATGGATTTTTGATAAACACATATTTAATCAGAGAAACTGTGACATGCAGTTCTGCCGTAGCAGTAGAGTTGCTGCTTAGTGAATTTGTTCATACAGGTGTCATTATTTAAAGCCTTTATTATAACGCACAATAACACCAGATCTGCATTATAACCTTTATTTTATAACCACAACCCAACTACTAAATATCAGACTCATTATTTAAATGCGCACAATAATATTTGTGCTACACACTGCAGGCACAAAGTATACATATAAATACACTTAAATATAATAAGTTTGAGTTAATTTTTTGTTATATTTAAGTGTATTTGGCTTAAAGAAATTGATTTATCAACTTAAAAATTTGGGGGTAATTAGTTTCCTCAAATTTTTTTGAGTTAAATGAACTATCCGGTTTTACAGTGCTGGATTTTACACTCACAGAACACATGTCTATTAAACTTGTTATTAAATTCAGATTAACAATAATAATTTTTTGACAGTAATAAATATAACTTTATTTATGATGAGTGGTGAGTTTTGTAACAAAATCTAAGGACAAAACAAAAAACAAAACAAAGAAACATCGACCCCATGGCTATGCTGTATGGCCCCCCTGGAGGTTCCCAGATTGCAGTTTGAGAATTAAATAGTTGTTAGCAGTTAGTGCTTAGTGCTTAGAGTTTGTTGTGAGTCGTACCAAACTGCCCTGGAGGATTTTGGGTCTCTCCAGAGCCACAGTGATGCAGTTGGAGAAGATGAAGACCAACACCACGTAGTCAAACAGCTTATGGGCTATGATGGACTGGCACATCAACCTGAACCTGAAAACAACAACAAAAAATAATCAGGAGGCAAAAAAAGTAATCAGGAGTCAATTACCCAATGACACAGTACTCCACCTGAAAGTAAAACTGCTTCCCTCGGGCCTTTAAGTGACTGTCTTAAACCTCTTTGCAGGGAAAAAAAAAGTAATTCAAAAAGTCTCTAAAAGTCTCAGTCACGTCCCTGGCTGATTTGCATATTCACGGAATCATCATAAACATTTTCATGTAAAAATGTGTTACAAGATGAAAAGAAGATGGTAAAGAATAGAACAGAACTGTAGGCACCAAAAAGCAAACAAAATAAATCAAAACAACAAAAATAAAACATACATACTAAAAATTATATTCCATTTTTACAATTATTATTTTGTGAAAGACCTTGAGAAAGTAAGTGGTGAGTACACAATAATTACCTAAAAAACTTAAAACCATGTCCTCTTCTTTCAGAAAAAAATCTGGTGAACGTATGAAATTTTCCCTTTTTTTTAATGTCTATGTTTTTTTTTCATTCAAAGCTTCTCAGGGGCTCTGTAGAATAGAGTTTTAATAGAATAGAATTGAAATTTCAGAGTACAGGAGCTGGTGCTGTGTTTCCTGTTTCCATAAATATGATTTATCTAACAAAGAATTAATAAAGGCTTAATAAAGAGTGCTTAAAACAGATTTTATTTGCCTTTTGCTGTAAAATGTGGATGGTCTGGTGAATAGGATGAATAAAGTGCAGCAATTGCACATGCACACATTCAGACACAGAGGTATGTTTAAGACATTTCCTCCACAATGCTCAGAGGTGGGAAAAACTGGATGCTGTCTCACTAACGCTGATCGATAACCAAATCAAACCCGTCTCCTAGGTACTGACAACCCATCACGACTATTGATTGTGTGTGTGGCATGTGTGTGTTCACTAACTCTACGTTCACATTAGCAAGCGGCAGAACAACACATTATCTCCTTGTGCATCTCTGAGACAGGTCGAGCATGAGATTTCCACAGACCACAAAATCCACATTGTTTCTGAACCAGCAGAGCAGTTTTTCATACCTCAAATAACTTACAGTGAACATGTGGTGAGATTTCAGTCAGTGAGATTCAGATTTAATAAACAAACAGTGATATTAACTGGGATTTAATCAGAAATGCTATTTAATATAAACAGAATTAATTATTTTCACCAGGAAACTAAGGGGAGGGGGTGCAAACTTTTTCACCCAACCATATATTGCTATTTGAGTGCTATTTGCTTGTTAATATATACGTGTTAAAGTGTAATAATAATAATGAATGTTAATTACAGAGATTGTACAGAGAATGTGCCATGCTAAGTTAAATATACAGTACATATTATTATTATTATGATTATGATGATGATGATGATGATGATGATGATTATTATTATTATTAATACTATTTATAGTTAAATTGTACGTTTAATCTCGGCTAATCTCAGCTTGTTATGCTAACATCAGGAGATGGATGAGCATCGAAACTGACTTGTTCTGAGGGGAGAAGAGGAAAATGCTCCAGTCCTCTCTTGTCTCACACCAGTCAGGACGATAAACTTCAATCATCTTCTGGATCCTGAAGCACAAACTCTGCACAGAGAAACAAAAACAAAACAAAAAATAAATTTCTAATAAACACTTTCATCAAACATTGCTCTTATTTTCGCCCCAGCGTTACTCAACAAGTGGTTTGGTCCATCATTCAGGGAAAAGCATGAGTTTGTAAATGAGACGTAACGATGAAGCAAATGGTGAGAAATGTATTTTTGTTATGACCACCACCACCACCACCACGTGATCAACAGCGAAGAACCCCAACATTGTTCTTTAATTACATACAAACATGCACGTGGTTGTAAATGAAAACGTGTGCACCATCATTTGCTCGCTTTCCTCCTCAACACTGTCATTAATTATTCAGTGTGATTGTGCGTTATATAGAAATCGGTCATTGTTCAGTGAAGAAGAAAAAATCAGTCCACTCAGCACATTAGCAGCGTTTTTTTTCTTCTGTGTTCTGGGTTCTGTGAAATGTCTGAGAGATTTTATATTCGTTTAAATCCGATAAAGACATTCTCCACAGTGTACAGAAGAGTGCAAAAATCCATCTCTATATTTTTGTTTCATCCATCATAAAAATGTAACACAATTTCTTTATTTACAAGTTCTATGTTCCTCAAACCAGATTATATTAAGTATAAACTTTCTTTATTCGATTCGTCACACACTTATTATCGACGCTGTTGTTGATAACTTCAGCACAAGCATAAAATGCAGAGTATGTTTTGATATTTTGTTAATAAAAACCCGCATAACATATATTAGCTAACAGCTAGTGAGCTACACTTTACTCAAATCTGAGTAAAAATCTGGTACAACATGGAAAAATTGGTTTAGTTGTTTTTTTTGTTGCAAAATTGTATACTATCAAAAATATTTCTCAGTGTTACACAGCATATTATAAAATTTATACCACAGCACGGTTGAATGCTTGAATCTGATTGGGAACAAGGTGTGAGTTATTTCAGTTGGAGAGAGAGAGAGAAAGAGAGAGAGTGAGAGAGAGAAAGAGAGAGAGAAAGAGAGGGAGAATAAGAGGGAGAGAGAAAGAGTGAGAGAGAAAGAATAAGAGGGAGAGAGAAAGAGTGAGAGAGAGAGAATAAGAGGGAGAGAGAAAGAGTGAGAGAGAGTGAGAGAGAGAATGTGAGAGAGAGTGAGAGAGAGAGAGAGAGAGAGAGAGAGAGAGAAAGAGTGAGAGAGAGAATAAGAGGGAGAGGGAAAGAGGGAAAGAGTGAGAGAGTGAGAGAGAGAAAGAGGTGTGAGAGAGAGAGAGAGAGAGAGAGAAAGAGAGAGAGAGAGAGAGGAAGAGTGAGAGAGAGAATAAGAGGGAGGGAAACAGTGAGAGAGTGAGAGAGAGAGAATAAGAGAGAGAGAGAGAAAGAGTGAGAGACAGAAAGAGTGGGAGACAGAAAGAGTGAAAGAGAGAGAGGGAGAGGAGAGAAAGAGAGAGAGTGAGAGAGAGAGAGAGAGAGAGAGAGAGAGAGAGAGAGAGAGAGAGAGAGAGAGAGAGAAAGAGAGAGAGAATAAGAGGGAGAGAGTGAGATAGTGAGAGAGAGAATAAGAATGAGAGAGAGTGAGAGAGAGAGAGAGAAAGAGTGAGAGAGAGAATAAGAGGGAGAGGGAAACAGTGAGAGAGTGAGAGAGAGAGAATAAGAGAAAGAGAGAGAAAGAGTGAGAGACAGAAAGAGTGGGAGACAGAAAGAGTGAGAGAGAGAGAGAAAGAGAGGGAGAGAGAAAGAGAGGGAGACAGAAAGAGAGAGAGAAAGAGAGGGAGACAGAAAGAGAAAGAGAAAGAGAGGGAGAGAAAAAGAGAGAATGAAAGAAAGAGAGGGGCTGGTGAGGGAAAGCCTGTTTATCTCCATAATGTAAGTGAGAAGAGGATCTTGTCTCTTGGAAAATACACAACATTAAATACATGATGTGTTGTTCATTAAAAATTAAGCATAATATTTATGTTTCATTTAGTAATTGATACATTTTTTATTAATCAATTATTCCATTTCCACCACCCATCCCCCCACACCCAAATATTTTCGTATAACGGTCTGTCGTTATTTTGTAGATAACTTTTTCATTATCATTTCATGTGTTGAATAAAATTCAAAATAAAATTACCATTAAAATACATGATATTTAATTAATGATGAGAAAAAACTGCTCCCTGATAACAACGCTACATTTGCGTCTCACTCACGTAATCGATCTCGTCCTCCAGGTCGTCTCGGTCTTTGCGAGGGTTGACTTGTGGATAAACTTCACTGAGGATCTGCTGCTGAACTGCTGGTGTCTTGCCGTTGCAGTCCTGATGCTCCACCGTGCCCGATGGTCCTCCTGAGAAGCTTTTCTTGCGCTGGCGTGAGTGCAGTGATGTGGGCGGCACACCGGGAACCTGTAGAAGCTCAGGCAGCTCCAAAGAGAGAGCGCGACGATCCCTACAGGGGACAAAATGTCTGGAGAAGAGCGGTGGAGGAGGATGAGGGTGTAGAGGAGGAGAAAGGAGGGATTCATGCTCAGCTTGGTATGAGTGAGGGCCTCGCACCCTCAGACTGCCCCCTGTGCCCACCCCCACGCTCCGACTCAGCCGCCCCATACTGTTCCAGCTTGACCTGCGGCTCCACGAGCCCTGAGGAACTGAACGAGTCCAACTGTACAGAGAACCTCCTCCTCCTGGACACTGAGGAGACAAAAATCAACATAAATTCTTCATCATACTTCTGTTCATTTGTTTATATTTACACTATATACTTTATTTTTAGTATATTAAAATATTTTATTTACTCATTCATGCTAAGTTAGATTATAATATATGTACTAGAGATGCACCAATGTATCGGCCGATACTGATTAGGCTATTTTTACCGCTATTGGCTATCGGCCGATAATTTAAAAACATCCGATGATCAGAGCCCTTTATATCCATTCAATAAAGAGGGCAGGAAAACATGTAGATTTTGTAAAGATGATGTCTCCTATGTGGAATGATGACAGAAAACTGCAGTTTGTAAGCGCTGCACTGCTAAATTTTTTTTACACCAGTACAGCAGTGAAATGAGTACTCCCCTTCTTAAAAAAAAATTGTTTAAAAGTATCCTCTTTTATTAATTAGCCTCCTCTCCAACAGGACAACGGTCCTCGAGTTTATCACAACAGGTCAGATTCACAAGTCTCTCTCTAAACGATCGTAGTGTGTATGCTAATGCTAATCGGCAAGTTCCGAGCACTAAGGCTGTGTCGAAAATCACATACTGTGACACTACCTACTGCATGGCCATTGAAACAGTACGTACTGATCAGTATGTGTGTAGTATGACTACAATCCCTGACATTCTATATCTGCCATGTTGGCATTGTCACGTGACCTTCGATGTCATTATAAATACAAAAATCTTAAAGGAACCACCAGATTAAAGCAACCGCACTAACAGTAAAATGCACATCAGGAAAGTTAACTGAATTACAATTGTAGTTTGGGCGGGGTTAACAGGTTGAGGTAAAGTCGTTAAGGTTACCTTGGCCGGCTAAGGTATGATGGATGTCACAAAAAAGGTTTCAAACGCAGTGAGAACAATTTTCTTATTTAAACCTCCTACAAGTTAAAGATTTATTCGGGTATTGTTAAATAAGTCCTGTTTAACCCAGGTTTAATACTTAAAAAGAGCCGATGCGCTGTCTTCTGGCATTTTGTTTCTGAGCTTGTCCGCAACGGCCCCGTAACATTATGGGATTTTTGACTCTCGTGATGCACACTGCAAAATCTCACCGGAAGCAGTACGCCATCCGGGCATTTCTCACCTACTGAGAATTCGGACATACTACCCCTCTGGAGTACTGCTTTTCACCTACTGTGTAGTAGGGTAGTACACAATTTGTTGTGTTATGTAAGTGCTGCTTTAAATGCTAATCCATGCAGACAGAACTGATGGCTAATTATTGGGCACTTTGTGCAGCTTTATGCAATTTTTGTGGTGTTGCAGAAAGAGTGTTTACCACAGTTCTCTGCTCCAGACCGGTTCTCTCGAGGGAACTCACACTGCTCTTTCTGGAGCCCAAAGCAAAGCTTAGCCGCTCAGCGGGGTAAACTCCGAGGGCGTTGGGCATCGGTGCCAGGTCCAGATGTCCGTTAGGGGTCAGAGTGCAGATTTTAGGATCTGGGAGAAGAGCAGGAAGTGGAGAATTTATGTATGTTCATACAGTCACTTCACCTTAGCAAAATAGTATTATGCTGATGACAATATGCTTTACTTTTATTGTTGTCTAGTTCAGTTTGGCCACGAAAACTTTTACACACAACTTTCTAGTGTGAAGAAAAACTATTCCTTCGCGAGTAATGCAGTTGATGACCAGAATTTCCTGTTTAGGTGGAAAACCTGTAAAGACTAAAATGTCATGCTTTCGAGAAAATCTGAACCTTGCTATAATGCTCATAACAGTGCCATCTGTTGCTGAGGAGGTCTGTGTGCCTGCATCCCTTATCTTAGTATGAGGCAAGATGATTTCTAGAAAAATCTTTCATGCATTAATCATACAAGTGAAATTAGTGGTGTGAAATTAGAGATCTGCAGGTCTTCATACCAGATAGCTGGAGAGGATCTTTTTCTCTTTCCTTTTCTTCAAAGTTGCAGGAGGATCGATCATCGTCTGAGTATGACCTGTTAGCATCGCCCTGTTTAACACACAGAGGAGAGAGCAAGAAAGGGAGAGAGAGAAAGGGGGAGAGAGAGAGAGAAAATATTTCACTAAAAACATTAAACAGATGATTAGAACAGTTAATGTTGGTGTTATTGTCCATGACCTCGCTGTAGAGGTTCCTCTGCCCCACTTCCCCATTCACCCTCCTCCTCGTCTCAGATGTAGACCACAACCTAAAAGCCCAGTTCCTCATGCTCCCTCAGGAGATAACCTACACCTGCTGTCTGACTACCTGCATCATGTGTAACCCAGTTTAGAACCCTCCCCAAAATAAAAATCAATTACACCATCAAAGACAACAAGCCTGAGAGCTCAAGAAGAAAATGCAGAATAGCCTCAGATCAACCTGAGCTCCAGTGAAAGATCTCTGAAGATCCCAGATCCATAAAAAAATAAAAATAAAAAAGCAAATAAACAAACAAATTCACAGGTCATCTGATTTGATTTAATTTCACTATTTTTTATATTTTGGTGTGTAAATCTGAAATTGTATAGAATGTTATTCTATTTCTGCATTATTTATTATGATTGTCTTTGTTTTTTTTTGTTTTTTTATAATTGAAAAATGTTGCCATGTATAATTTTGCCATTACTGTACATTACCCTACAGCGGAGTATTTTTCTATCAGAAAGAGTTCTAATCAATGAACAATGAAGCCTTAAATAAGCAGAAAGAACCCTTTAGGAGGCTTTTTTTAGAACCCTTTTAGGATGCTAAGAACCCTTAAAGAACTCTTTTCACCAAGAGTGTTTGACTGATTTTTATTTATTTATTTATTTACATTTTTTAATTCAGGTTCAATTCATGTGAATGTTAATAAAAATTAAATACATTTTTTAATAAACCAGATGTACAGTGCATTTAAATTCAGTGACATCAGTAATTCTTGAACGCTGATTGGCTGAATCTGTTCTGAATCTGTGCTCAGATAGCAAATCATTGTAATATTGTAATGCTACTTTGAAATTCGTTATAACATTAAAATTAGAATTTTGTATTTAATATTGGATTATTTTACAAATCAAATGGCAATTCTGTGAATTCTGTTTTAAAACATAAAATTAAACTTCAGAACAAAAACAGAAAAATGTAAAAAATTTTTTATTCAAAATTAAAATCCAAACCCGAGTGGCACAAATTTAACTCTATACATCCATCCATCCATCTTCTAGCGCTTTCTCCTTCTTCAGGGTCACGGGGAACCTGGAACCTATCCCAAGGAACATCGGGCACAAGGCGGGGTACACCCTGGACAGGGTGCCAGTCCACCACAGGGCAAACTCTCTAAATTATTTAATTAATTATTTAATGAGATTTAACACTGCTGATTTTTTATTAACACTCTGTTAATAAACATAATTTACATCACTAACAATGTAAATTATGATTATTAACAAAATCTACTTGTAAACTGCTGGCTGATATTAAACTGATTGGGTGTTTACATTCTTATTTTTTACAGCACTTCTTTTTATTAGTACCATTGTTTGATTTGTTTTTATTTCTTGCCTTTTTTTTGCTAAATTTGATTTCTTCAGTAAACTCTGGATGAAAAAAAAATCAGATAATATTATATATTAATAACTATATATTATTAATATTAATGAATATGGAGCAACACTGTTTTATTTGCTTTTTAGTTAATTATATTGTGAAAATGTCTTTCTCATAAGTATTATAAGCATATCATTATTTCCAATTAAAATATCTGAATTTTAGCCATTGTGCAACTCACGCATTTTCAAATCATCACTTTATTTATTTATACGTAATATTTATCATTTTTAATTTTAATATTGAATGTGCACATTTTTAAGAAGGGAAACAAACAAAAACAACTAAAAGCTGTGAAATTGTGCTGAACACTGAGTCATGTCTCGGAACCCTCAGGTCTATTACATCCACTTCCTGAAGAATCTCGCCTCAGTTCCTACGAGCCTCTCATCGCAGAACCCAATTACCCAGAATCCCTCAGGAGAGCAGCGTACCTCTGCCTGAAACCCCTCTACCAGGATGGCCACCAGCAGGTTGAACAGGACGTAGTTCCCGAACGTCATCAACGCCACGAAGTAAAGAGCAGCAAGAGGAGATGTGGAGGCCATGCCATTATAGAGAACCATGTTCCAGTCCTCCTGAGTCAGGATCTAAACACACACACACACACACACACACACACACAGAAAACAAACACACACCACATTGGGCCTTATGGGACTTATCATTAAGACCATGACACATGTTCATGCAGCCTTTACATGTAATAACATTCTATTTAAGTCAGGTATTTTGGCATATATCCACTTCTTCAAAGGCTGTTTTATCAACGTATATATGTGTTATAATTCTGTACCGATACTAACACTGAAACCTTGAAGATCATTGGATACACAGCTGATATGTTTTCATTAAAAACTACTGAGCTTTAAAATTATTTGCTTTTCATGTAAAAAATAAAAATACAGAAAAATATTTTATAAATACATTTATAATGTAATTATAAAATAAAAATATAATAAAATTCATTCTGATTGTTTTTATAATTTTTATATAACCAGCGACAGCTATTGATTAGCCATGATGAGGCTTTAAAAATAGTTTTTCATGAAAATGAATCACATGAAAATGAATCACATGTAAATGAATCATATGAAAATGAATAAATACATCAATGAAAAAAAAATCATACTGATAAAAAAAGACAGTTTCTTTTTGTGTACATTTCCAGTTAAAAAATTCAAATCTTGGTAACACTTTTTATGAAGACCATGCTTATAATGAATTTCAGTCCCATTTATTATTATTTATAAGTAAGTATTACTGCTCTACATGTAGCATGGCAGTAATTTTTTTTCACATGTAGCATGGTACTGCAGTTTTTATAATAATAAACAACAAGAAATGCACCAGCATGGGTTCTTTGATAGCTAAATAGCAATATACAATTATTATTGTTATTATATAAATATAAAAGCCAATTTAGCATTTACTATGGGTGATTTGGGGTACTTATTGTACTTTGTATTCAAAATTATTTGTTGTTACGGAGAAGAAGAAAATGCTGAGGCCTTCTTCTCTGAGGCCTTCTTCGACAACAACCACATGGAGGTTTTGACTGCAAAACTAACAGCTCTATCCACCCCCCAGAGAAGTCAGAGAAGAGGGGTCACTCATGTGTCACTCATTTGAGACATTAGAAAAGTTCGTACTCCTGCACCTACAACACAACCTGAACAGGACAGGTGGCACAATATTAACGAGGATGTGACTCCCGTACAATAATTTTTCTCCTGCCTACACTCCTGGGTTACGGCTTGATAGCCACCACCAGCACACTTCTCTAGAGCTGTTCTACTTATTTTTTTGGCAAAGCCACAGTCTCTGCAACAACACAAACATGTACGCAGAGAAAATGCAGAAGGATATGTAGGCACCATGGAGTCCTGGAACTAGTCTGAACATATGCATAGGCCTGGTTACTGTGACCTAATAAAGCCATCAAGAGTATGAGATTTGTGGAGAATGAATACGCTACATAATTTTCTACGCAATGTTCTGGATCCTGTACAAGAGCAACGTCAAAGACGATGAGCAGAGTGACCAGCTTAAAGGAATCACTGGCTATGATTGGCTCTTTTTTAATATGAAATCCATCAGAAATGAGCTCTTATTGACATACAGGGTATAATACCAGCCTCACCAGAATCTGGTCATTGATGAAAGAATGGTAGCCACAAGGTCTAGAATTGTGGATTTTGGGAGTTATGAGGCCATAAGTTCAGAGTGTCTTAGCCAGTGTGGTCTCACAGGTGGCAGAGTAGAGGCCACGCTATCCAGTGACAATTGTAAACAACTCAATCTCTACTAAGAGAAACAAAGCCTCAGCTGGGAGAAAGCAACGTGTACTGCCTTCATAGGAATAAGTACAGCAAGGCTTTCCAAATGCAGGTCTTGTGTTATGTCCTGTGTACCATAATGGACCATTTTTGTTTCACTGAGTTGGGATGATTTCAAGGACAGCCAAGCTCAATGATGTGCACTCTGACTTAATTTTTTTTCAAGTTTTTTGCACTCTTGTTCATGTTTTGCATATACTAGTGTATATCTTGCATTTTCTTATTTGTTGTAAATAGTTATTTTTGCCTCCTAAAATCCAATCCCATGTCCATGTCATAGGAGGTGGAAACAGCACCTTCTGCATTCCTATATTACATATGTGACAGTGCTAACAGGGCTCTGGTGCTGATTTCAATAAAGGCTAAATGAGATGAGTAAGTTTCAAACTTTTTATTTGTGAAATTGCACATTTTGTAGCTAAGAGTTTCATGCTTTGAATTATGTGGCATTTGGGTATATTTTTTTAGGTATTTGGTTGGTGGTTTCTGCCATCTGGACATGTTCTATTTGTGTAATAAGCTCATCTTCATGATTTCTTAACATGTGCATTATGGAAACTGCATCCTATGTTTTCACTTTACTTAAAGCCATCAATGATGCATTTATAAAGGTTAGTAATTGTAATATAACTCACAATAATTGTTTATAAGGCAGCACAACACAAGTATCAACAACAATAAAAAATAATTCACTTATTGGACCTAGAAATAAATCTGCATTACCAATAAATTATTATAACTATAATATCATAACATTATAAAATTGCAGGCTGTATTTTTATGAATACATTACTGGAACCATAAGACTAATTATTATTTATAAATTGGTGTATCATGCATTATGAGCATGGGCACTGAAAAACCAAGTGTATCACTTATAAGTAATTATAACAACAATATAAATGTAACTATAACTGTTATTATAATGAAGTATAGGTCTTTGTGTCTTTATAAATGTGTTTATAGAGCTGTAATACTTGCTTATAAATAATTATAAATGGGGCTATAATTCATTATAAGCTTGGGATAGAAAGTGTTACCCAAATATTTTACAAATCTTTTCCATTCATTCCAGGATCGGATCAAATTCCTTATTTATTTATTTTTGCTGCTGTCAGCCTTGAGATCCTGAGTATCGTAACAGTGATATATCTACCTGAAACACAGTAACGATGGCCCAAAGCAGAGAGTCGAAGTTTTTCCGATCAGGAACCGTATCTCCAGCTTCCGTCTTCAGACTGAACTTACAACCGAATATGTGCATTCCCAAAATACTGAAAAAACAAACAAAAAACAAAACACACTATAAAGTGATGCTCAGATCAAACCAACAGGGTCTGAGGAGTGTTGAAGATCATTTTAGGTGATCACCATGTCTACACACACACACACACACACACACACACATACACACAAAGCTTACTGCAGTGAACACACTGTAGAACTGAGATGACAGAGGAGCATCCAGTCAAATGCACATCCAGTCAAAATATTGAAATAATAATCATTTTAGTCTTTGATTGATCACAGCTAAGCTTTTAGCCATAATGCATCTCTCTGTAAGCATTCTGAATGACTGAGAAATGTGTCAATCATTACTCAGGCCCCGTCTGACCCCACCCCTCACTGCGCATAAACCTGTTCTGATAAAGAGAACGTGTGCATTAACCCTCTTACCTCATATGGCCGAACAACCGGCTTGCCCGTCTTTGATCTATTCCTATAAGGATGATATACCGGCTTGGTCGTCTATGCCAAATACCCGTAAGGCCGATATAGCGGATTTACAGTGTAAACATTATCCCCGTAAGGCTGGTATACCGGCATTACCCTGCTATGATTCCTTACTTATTTAAAAAAAAAAATTGACCCGGAAGGTTGATGATGTCACGACGTGATTACATTATTACACGGCCTAAAAATGACGCTGTTCCAAGCGTGAATATTGGTGTAATTGTAGAAGTGAACTAAAAATGCCAAAGCGAAAAGCTAATCGTGTTCCAGCTAAAGTTACACCTACAGTGAACACAGGTACATCTAAAACAGTGGGAAAAAAAGAAAACATACACAGTTACACAGGTGAGACGAGGATTCTAGATAGTGACCGCAGTGAAAGTTCAGGCTATGTTGAAACCGAAACTGAAACTGATAATGAGGCAAACTCTCATGATCCAGACCCTGATCCGTCTTCATCTTCAGCATCAACCAGTGCAACTGACACTTTCGTGGCATTCGTGAAAACACTACCTGCTGGTCTGATTATCACCAGAAAGCATTTATTTATTTATTATTTACTTGAATTTATTCAAAGGCATTGATGCTCGTATGGTACTTCTACATGAGTAGAAGGATTTTAGCGAGCATTTTTTTGTAATTTCTGTAGTTAAGAATTGTGCTCTAAGTTTAGTAAAAACACTGAACTGCTTCATTTTCAAAGTAATATTACACAAATACCTTATTATAAGTTGTTTCAAGGCCTAAAATTTTTAAAATTAAAATGCTGATTTTGGCCCAGGAACTCAGGGTTGGCGTGCTGTTTCTATGGGGAATATAGGGTTATGGGACATAATACTGAGGGAACATAGGGGTAAGAGGGTTAAGAGCGAAATCCGATGTACACCAATTTGCACGATTACTGAGTGTGAAGGTAATGAAGTATGTGTGGTGTAAAGTAACATATTTAGAGGGGTTTAGTTATAATGTAGTGTTTCAGGAATGTAGAGGAGAGTTAGTGCTGGAAATAAACTCGGTAACCTCAACATGCAGGTGTAAACAATGTCACTGTGTTCTGTTAAGGTGGATGACTTTGTGTGTCTGTGTGAAAGTGAGTGGAGAGTTTAATATGACACTTTGAACACTGACAGTACAGTGACATCATCATCATCATTATGCGAAGCATCACTTCATCCACACTCACTGATCAGTGATGTTCACACCTCTTTGTTTATTGTTATTTTTTTGTGCAGATGTAGATGAGTAATATTTGCTATGCACATGCAGTACGTATGTAGATGATAGTGGTGACATGTTGTATGAGCTCACGATAACGGTGTCAGTGTTTAAATGCCATAAACCTGAAGCTCGTTTAGACGAGTGTAAATTCATCAGCGCTCTGGGACGAAGTCGTGAAAGGAGCAGAAGACGGATGGGCGAAGGAGTTTAATGCACTCAATCCAGTGTGGGAACCCATCTGTCTGTGAGCACTCAGCAAGAATTGCAACGCTGCAGGGCTGTGAGTGTGTGTATGTGTGTGTGTGTGTGTGTGTGTGTGTGTGTGTGTGTGTGTGTGTGTGTGTGTGTGTGTGTGTGTGTGTGTGTGTGTGTGTGTGTGTGTTTGTGCGTGTGTATGTGTGTGTGTGTGTCTGTGGAGTGTGTGTGGGGTACAGGGGATATGGGGAATTCAGTGTTATTATATTGACTGCCATTCATCTTCTTCAGTTCTCTATGGGCAGCAGCTAGTTTCTGTGTTCTCGTTCTCTCTCTCTCTCTCTCTCTCTCTTTCTCTCTCTTTCACACACACACACACACACACACAGTCACACACACTGCACCACGATGGCTATATCATAAACCTTTCAATATAATATATGGATCATATTCAGATTTGGCGACTTGAGTCCAAATGTTACGTCAGTATTTACACGAGGACAGTTCCTGGTATTCAGAGTCGGGTTATGCAGCTGCTTCTGTGGATTTTCTGACCTCCACATTTTTATAGCCACCTGCATGATGTTCATACCGGTGAGGTTAGTCTGCTAGGCTTAGAGAGAAAATTCAAGTTCATTCATAATTTTTTCCATAAAATATCATTCCTTGAGACTAACGATGTCTCTGATTAAGATGTGTTTCCCATCAGCAATACAGATGAAATTCTCCCTCACCTGAAGATGAAGATGAAGAGCATGAGGAGCATGCAGAAGGTGGCCACATTGTCCATGGTCTTCATGAGAACGACAAGCTGCCTGCGCAGAGCTGGCATGAAGCGCACCAGCTTTATCACCCTCAACAACCTGAACGTCCTCAACACCGAGAGACCGCCGTCAGACTGACCGATGATCTCACACACACTGACACACACACACACAGACACGCACAGACATGCACAGAAGAATGATATGAACAATATTTCTCAAATGACCTTCACTTTTTAAGACGTGTACAAAATCCAGAAGAAGTTTAAAGATGAAATGTTTAGAATGACTTTATGAAGTGTTCACTTGTTGCAATTATTTTGTGATCATCAGATCTATAAATTTTTTTCATTTTTTAATAGTATTCTAATGTGCATAAAATGATGTATGGGTATTTGATGTCAGTTTAACTTTTTACAAGAAGTAACCCTGAGTGCACCATCACTCACCTGATGATTACGATGATGCCGTCAAAGATGTTGTACGGGTTCCTCAGGTACTCGAAGAAGCCAAACGCTGTGAGTTTGAGGATCATCTCAAGTGTGAACATGCTGGTGAAGACGATGTTGCAGACCTCCAGCACATTGGTGAGTTCATCAGGCTGATAAAACGAGAAGAACGAGGATGAGAACAAGACAGAGGAGAAGAAATGAGTATATACACCACAACCTTTACTGACACATGGCGTCTGTAAGGTTTTCTTTAACTTTGATATAAAGTTCTTTATTCTCAGACATCCGGTCAGCTGTGTATCATGTGACTAAAAGTCAGTATCTAATTGGTTAACAACATTTTCACCTTTAAAAATAACCAACTGGTCAACCAGTTACTAATTCTAAGGTCTCACTTACTTTTCCCTCTGCCATTTTGAATGTTGAATGAGTGTCTTCACTAAAGACGAGGGAAAATAATTTATTTTGTGTTATTCTTTTAGGCACATTATATTTGTCAATACCCCTGACTTAGATGAAGATTTTTTGTCACATTTTATGACAAATTTATTCAGAAAACCATGAAATTGCCACTGTATATATACATTGCCACTATATATATATATATATATATATATATATATATATATATATATACAGTGCCTTGCGAAAGTATTCGGCCCCCTTGAACTTTTCAACATTTTGCCACATTTCAGGCTTCAAACATAAAGATATAAAATTTTAATTTTTTGTGAAGAATCACCAACAAGTGGGACACAATTGTGAAGTGGAACGAAATCTATTGGATATTTTAAACTTTTTTAGCAAATAAAAAAACTGAAAAGTGGTGCGTGCAAAATTATTCGGCTCCTTTACTTTCAGTGCAGCGAACTCACTCCAGAAGTTCAGCGAGGATCTCTGAATGATCCAATGTTGTCCTAAATGACTGATGGTGATAAATAGAATCCACCTGTGTGCAATCAAGTCTCTGTATAAATGCACCTGCTCTGTGATAGTCTCAGGGTTCTGTTGAAAGCGCAGAGAGCATCATGAAGACCAAGGAACACACCAGGCAGGTCCATAATACTGTTGTGGAGAAGTTTAAAGCCGGATTTGGATACAAAAAGATTTCCCAAGCTTTAAACATCCCAAGGAGCACTGTGCAAGCGATCATTTTGAAATGGAAGGAGTATCAGACCACTGCAAATCTACCAAGACCTGGCCGTCCCTCTAAACTTCCAGCTCAGACAAGGAGAAGACTGATCAGAGATGCAGCCAAGAGGCCCATGATCACTCTGGATGAACTGCAGAGAACTACAGCTGAGGTGGGAGAGTCGTACACTGCACACATCTGGCCCTTATGGAAGAGTGGATATCCATAAAAAGTCTCGACTAATGTTTCCCACAAGCCACCTGGGAGACACACCAAACATGTGGAAGAAGGTGCTCTGGTCAGATGAAACCAAAATCGAACGTTTTGCCCACAATGCAAAACGATATGTTTGCGGCTAAAAAGCACACCCAGCTCATCACCCTCAAACCATAAAAAAAAAAAAAGAGATTTATTTTTTTTTTTTTTTCAAAAAGGAAAAGGACAATCATATATTGGTGGCAGCATCATGGTTTGAGACATATAGCACCATTTTCGGATGACCTGTTGTTGAAAAAATAAAAAGTCTGCAAAAGACCTGAAACTGGGACGGAGATTTATCTTCCAACAAGACAATGATCCCAAACATACAGCAAAATCAACGAAATGGTTCACAAATAAACGTATCCAGGTGTTAGAATGGCCAAGTCAAAGTCCAGACCTGAATCCAATCGAGAATCTGTGGAAAGAGCTGAAAACTGCTGTTCACAAACACTATCCATCCAACCTCACTGAGCTCGAGCTGTTTTGCAAGGAAGAATGGGCAAGAATTTCAGTCTCTCGATGTGCAAAACTGATAGAGACATACCCCAAGCGACTTGCAGCTGTAATCGCAGCAAAAGGTGGCTCTACAAAGTATTAACGCAAGGGGGACGAATAATTTTGCACGCCCCACTTTTCATTTTTTTATTAGTTAAAAAACTTTCAAAAATCCAATAGATTTCGTTCCACTTCACAATTGTGTCCGACTTGTTGGTGATTCTTCACAAAAAATAAAAACTTTATATCTTTATGTTTGAAGCCTGAAACGTGGCAAAAGGTTGAAAAGTTCAAGGGGGCCGAATACTTTCGCAAGGCACTGTATATATACACATATACACACACACACAGTTGCAATCAAAATTATTCAACCCCCATTGCAAATTAAGTTTATTCTCAAAATTTATAGATATTAAGCTGTTTAAAATGAACAAATAAGACAAAAGCAATTATTTTAGCCTCAACATTCCTCTCCAGCAGACCTGCTGGATCACGCTGCTGTGGTATAAGTAACTTCACTTCATCACATCAACATGTGAGTTATTCCATACATAATGTAGTTCTGAGCTTCTGAGTTCCTCTAATTTACTAGACTTTAGGGTTTTTTTCTGCTTCTTTTATTTTCTTTTATGCTTGTGTTCTGACGGAGGGTTATGGGTTAAAATTAGAGTTAGGCTTCCCAGCACACTTACAAAGAGTGATATAACACAAAAGAAAAAAAGTGGGTTTAATTGATGTCGAATCCACAAGTATAACTTAATTACACAGCCTACTGATGTCAGAGTGTAATTAATGCGACAGTGCAATTAAATATTAAGACAAACTCTGGAAATCTCTCACTGATTAACAGTGGATAGATATTTATTACTTTTTTAAAGAAAGTGTTCACTTCTGAAGGCTGTAATTTGCAAACGCTGAATACATATTATGGTTGAAATTGAAATATGCTAAAAAATCTTAAGTGATATAATGACGTTAATTAAAAGATAATAAGATAATGGGGAAATTATGACCCTTGACGTTTTTTGATCATCAGAGGCATCCTCTTGTATTTCCTCTCAAAATGAGTCCTGCTTAATAAAGATACAGAAATTAACCTTAAGGTTTTAACAGTCAGAAAAATGCTTGTGTTTTAAACAGATACAGGGTGTTTTATAAAAAGGTGTTGGAACTGTTGTAGGTTTAAATGGGTATAAAAAGTTAAACCAATAAAAATGAAAAAAGAAAGAAAGAGGAATCCTAACTTCCAAATTAAAAATCAAAAAATAAATAAAACCTGAATAAATAAAAGGCCAAAATCTGTGTAGTGCTGCTTTATAATAAAGACCAAAACAACACACACACACACACACACACACCATTGCTAAACTGGGAAGCAACAAATATATCTGCATTTAATTTCCGTGACAAAACACAATTTAGAGAAAATCTCATCTAAAAACTAAATTAAACTAAATTTTTGAGGAATATTTACATCACAAACCACAGCAGGTTAATATAAAACGATAAAAAAAAAACCCCACCACTGCTAAAGTAGAACATAAACTGGATTTTATTATATCTTCTTGACATGCATTAAATGGTGAGAAAGATCCATCATGTTTCTCAGTGGAGGATGAAACACCTGACCTTCATCACCTCAGAGTTATGTCTTTTACATTAGAAACAAGAATTGAAGTTACACTTTTATTTCTGAGGCAGATGAAGAAGGCGTGACACAGCTAACAGTCAGAGCTCGAGGAAAGTAAGTGTGTGTGTGTGTGTGTGTGTGTGTGTGTGTGTGTGTGTGTGTGTGATCTGTGTATCATGCCAGTGTATCAAATAACAGGTTGAAATTTTTGTAATAGGAGAAGAACAGATTCTTATTTCTCTCTCCTTATCTCCATTTCTCTCTCTCTCACCATCCTCTGACTATCATCTCTTCCATCTCTCTGTGATCAATATCAGTCAATCGATGAGTCTGGACAGAGACGTGAAGGACAAATGAAAACAAAACCAGTGGCAACACAGAGGAGATGCCATTTAAAGCAACAGAGTATCGATGCAGCAATCAGAGCGGATAATAAACACCCAGAGACTCTCCTCTCACATCCCTCTATCTCACATCTTTCTTTACTCCACTTTCATTTTTTTTGCTGTCTTCAATTTCATTTCCTTCTTTTTGTGATCTTTGTTTTCATTGCATTTCCTGCTCTTCTCTTTTCTTTTCTTCTGTTTACTTTCCTTTTTCCTACTCATCCCTTTTCTTTCTTTTTTTTGTCTTTTTCTTTAATTTTGTGTCCTTTCCTTTCCTTCTCTTTCCTTTAATTGAGTGCTTTCCTTCCCTTTTCCTTCTCTTTTCTTTCATTTCCTTATCTTTCTTCTTTTTCACTCTTCCCTTTGTTTCCGATCCATCCATCTATTTTAAAAATACTCTTATTATCTTATTATCGCTTTTATTATTTTTCACTCTTCTCTTCCCTACAGTTTCCTTAACATTTCTTCTCATCTACCCCATTTCCATCTGCCTATTTTAAAATTCCTCTTCTTTTAACTTTCTACATTTTCCTTTCACATAATTTTCTGTACACAAGTGTAATAACAATATGATTTATCATTTTTATCTTTCCACTGTTCCCTTTTTATTTCTTCCTTTCTCCACTCCCCTCACCTACTCGCTCTGCCGATTGACAATCCTTTTCATTTCCCTTGATTCCCTTTCCCATGAGTCTCTTTCCATTCGCTTCTCACTGGTCATTTCCTTTACCTATTCTTCTATTTCCTTCTCTTCTCCTCCCTCACCATATCTACCTGTGTGAGTTAAATGCATCTAAGCTATTTATTTCCTGACTGCTGATGTTTGGCTGTAGTGTTCGTATCAGATTTCCCTCTCAGTCAGCAGCCTGGCATTGAAAAAAAAATCTCCAGCTGCTCCATACGCATGTGTAAATATTACCATGTGTATCTTTCCAACATATTTGCGTTTTTGTTCTGTTCTGCATAATAATGAATGTTTGGAGATGAGGACTGAGTCATGGTCGATGATGTAATTTATTGACAGAACAGTAAGGTACAAATGATTTCCAAATGAACTAAACCTCAAACTGAAAAAGAAGAATTGCAGAATTGCCATGTCTGTGTGTGGGTGAGAGAAATGATCTGTAATGTTCGACTTGTTGTGGGGGTGAAAATGCTGCGTAACGAAAGAGTACAGTGCTTCTGTTTCTTCTACATCTCTCTCTCTCTCTCTCTCTCGCTCTCTCTCTCTCTCTCCTCCAGAACTCTGTTATTTTTAGTCTCTTCAGCTTGAGAGAGGAGAGAATAGCGAATTACTGCAGCAGGACGAGAAGAAGAAGTGAGGGGGTGGAGAGAGGGAAAAAGGGAGAGAGACACAGAAAGAGAGGGAGAGAGAGAGAGAGAGAGAGAGAGAGAGAGAGACATCACAGCAAATTGCCAATGATTTATTGCCAATTTATTAACAGCACATCCTACTTTTTATCTATTTGTAGTTACAATTAATATTGTGCAATGTCCAGAATTGCATCTGATTGTTATAAGGCGCTGACACTGGAGACTCCTTTGATAAATAACGAGTTGATACTATAGAAATGATAAGGTATTGATAACAAACAAGCGCATTAATATAAACCTGTGATTTGCAGCTGCACTACTGTCAGAGTTGCCGTTATAGAGAATTAATCATCACCTTCTGACCAATCACATTCCAGAACTCAGAAGCACTGTGCGATAAATAGTTTTGTTAGACATATTAATTGTTTGATGCTCAGTAAGTAAAGACGAGTCCTATATGTTGACTTGCATTAGGCTTAGAGGTCAAAGGTTATAATGAGTCTTTATTGGTCACAAATACAGTAGAGCACAGTGAAATTGTTTTCTTCATGGAGAAAGGTTAAAGGTTAAAAGTCATGTGCTTTACCTGGTTGTGATGTTCGATGCCCATGCTGATGGTGTTGATGAGGATAGCAATCATGATTCCACGGTTGAAATATTTGCTTTCGACAATGCTCCACAATTTCACTCTCATCTCATCCCATAAGTCCTTAGCTTTCCTAAAGCAGGACCGCTTCTTCTTCTTTTTCTTTTTCTTCTTCTTCTTCTGACCATCAATTTCTTCATCATCCTCTTCCTCCTCCTCTGAGTCCTCCTCTATTCTCTCTTCTAAGTGGTTCTCCTCCCGGTCTGTCTCCTCCAATGCTTCTTCTCCTTCCTCCCCATTGGCTGAGTCTGCCCCTGGCCCCGTCCCCTCCCTGATTGACAGGGAAGTGCACTCAGGACAATCTTCAGGGTTAGGAGGAACCGAAAGTGGGATAGAATTATCTAGAGTCTGTGGGCTGTGCTCCATTTTACTGTGATGAGTACAGCGAGAGACTTGGAGAAAACGAGGGACAAATAAATATAAACAAATATAAATACAAGTGGAAGAAAGAAGAAAGCAGGACTGAGACCTGCTAAATTGTAATCTATAAAATCATAACATGGTCAATGAAAATCTGTAATCAATCATCATGTCTTCTTGCATACAAAGCTTTAATTTACTTTGAACTTTAGTAACCTTAACTGAAAAAGTTTCACTAGAGCAATACATGATGAATAATAATCTGCTCAAACTGTTCATTTTCTTTTACAATAGTGTTATAATGTGTTACAAACTCTTATAATAGACATTGATATTAAGTGTAATGTGTTAAAAAGTGCATTATGAAATGTCTATAACGATTTAAGAATGCATTATAACATGTTAATGATCATTATTATAGATGGTACAAAGTGGTACCCAGAGTATTCCATCAGAGTGGGTTCCAAGTAGTACCCTAGTCTGGAAGTGATGAACCTTTACTTATCCTATGAACCCTTTTTTTTCCCTAAAACTGTTCGTCCTTGTTCCTTTCTCTGCGTGCTTTTGTTATGACTTTGGTTTTGTCTCCGCTCCCTGGTTCTTTGATTGGCTGATTGCCCTAACACCTGTCCTGTGTTCACTTCTTTATTAATTTGGTTATTTATATGTTTCTTCTTACTGCAAAGTCTTGACAATTCTTCCATCCAGTTCTGCACATTTATTTGTCAGTTCTTGTTTCTGGCTTTCTGACTCGTGTCTGCATTCTTTGCCTGTGGATTTCCTTCCTTTGATATTTCCTACCAGTGATTTCACCAATGCTATCGATATTGACACTGATTCATGGAATGCTCTCAATAAAGCATGTGCTGAGTACACACGCTTATGTCCTCCCTCTAACCTGATGATTACAGACTCTTTAATCATATATTAATATTATTGTATTATCACAGCATAGCTAAAAAAAAATCTCCAGTCTGTGCTAAACTGCAGTGAACTATGAGTCGTTTTAGTGAATTTCCGAGCGAGTGGAATAAAGTGGAAATCAAAGGATAATAAATTACAGATCGGTGCGCTCATTAGTGAAATGAGGTGATTCTAGAGGTAACTCTATGAGAGGTTTTAGCTTTACAAAAGGATTACTTTTACTTTACTAATTAAAAAGCAACAACAGCAACACATTTCTGTAAATCTGTGACGTCCATGCATTGATATTCATAGTCATAGTTTTTATAATTCCACAAATCCTGCATGAACATCTGGACATTACGCTATAATCATGTGATTATGAGCTGCAACCCATCCTGTACTCATAATACCTTATAAATGCATTTTTATTACATGTTATAGGTTACATAACAAATTATACTGTACATAAACATAAATGTACCTCTACAGAGTTTCTAGTGCAGTATCTAGTTATAATGCATTATAACATTCTCAAATTCTACTCAACCCCAGTGTTTACAAAATTACGCAATACATAAACCCTTGTCCCAGGCAATTTAAGTTTTGAATGTCTAATTACTACATGTTATAAACTATTATAACTTGTGTAATTTAACATTAGTGTAAAAAAATATAATGCATCATATATTCATGTTTCATGAAATGTTACCCATGAGCAATTTTTACTTAGGCTTATGACAGGCATATGGAAGTGTAATGTATGCTATAAAGCATGTTATGAATACACTCATTATATGCAAATAAAATACACACCCTGAGTAGAGCGACATTGCCTCCTCTCGCTTCCGTTAGCTTTGACCCCTCCTCTTCTCCGGCCCCGCCCTCCCCCAGGAGGCGGAACTTTACCTCGGAGCGTGTAGTAGAGGGCGACTGAGCGGCGCCGAGCCTTGCGCAGGACGTGACACACCAACTGGAAGAGTTCCTCGTAGCAGTCACCCGGCTCGGTAAGAGATGCCAGCGTGCTGGAGGACAGACAGCGAGCTCGCTGCTCCTGCATCAACTGATGTTCTCGCTGCTTCGTCTCCGAGAACTGTGTAGCGATGACCACCAGGCACAGGTTAATCATGAAGAACGAGCCAATCTGGACACGGAAACAAAAACAGGATTTTAGAATTAATCCAACATGAACATGAACATCAGGATATGAATTTGAATGTTTCCCTGAAAACAGCAAAAAATAAATAAATAAATAAGTAAATAAAATCCAGGTATGCTTAAATCAATCCATAATCATATTTCTTTATAAATACATATAAATATACAGTTCTTTCATAACAGCACTGATAAAAGTGTGAATAAACATTTATAAACTATTATTCAAAATCTACTGAATTTGAATAATTACTCACTTACAGATAAATTAAAATAAGTATTTCCAGAGGCAAATCTGTAATCATGCAAAATGTATTTTGGAACTTAAAATTTTTTACACTTTTATATGAAAAAGACTATTTTTATTATAATCTCTGATAGAACAATTCAATATACAGTGAGGGAAAAAAGTATTTGATCCCCTACTGATTTTGTACATTTGCCCACTAACAAAGAAATGATCAATCTATAAGTTTAAGGTTTATTTGAACAGTGAGAGACCGAATAACAAAAAAATTCAGAAAAACACATGACAAAAATGTTATAAATTGATTTGCATTTTAATGAGGGAAATAAGTATTTGACCCCTCTGCAAAACATGACTTATTACTTGGTAATGACTTAGTAATTACTTTTAATTTCCAATACCCTGGCTGAGGGAAGGAGGTTCTCACCCAAGATTTGACGGTACATGGCCCCATCCATCGTCCCTTTGATGCGGTGAAGTTGTCCAGTCCCCTTAGCAGAAAAACACCCCCAAAGCATAATGTTTCCACCTCCATGTTTGACGGTGGGGATGATGTTCTTGGGGTCATAGGCAGTATTCCTGCTTCTCCAAACACGGCGAGTTGAGTTGATGCCAGAGAGCTCCATTTTGGTCTCATCTGACCACCAGAGGACAACTGGGTGAAAGTGTTGTGGTCAGATGAGACCAAAATGGAGCTCTTTGGCATCTTTGGGTGTTTTTCTGCTAAGGGGACAGGACAACTTCACGGCATCAAAGGGACGATGGACGGGTCCATGTACCGTCAAATCTTGGGTGAGAACCTCCTTCCCTCAGCCAGGGCATTGAAAATTAAAAGTAATTACTAAGTCATTACCAAGTACTAAGTCATGTTTTGCAGAGGGGTCAAATACATATTTCCCTCATTAAAATGCAAATCAATTTACAACATTTTTGACATGTGTTTTTCTGGATTTTTTTGTTGTTATTCTGTCTCTCACTGTTCAAATAAATCTACCATTAAAATTATAGACTGATCATTTCTTTGTTAGTGGGCAAACGTACAAAATCAGCAGGGGATCAAATACTTTTTTCCCTCACTGTAAATGAAAATAAAAGTGAAAAATTAAACTTATTCATGTCACAAATCCACCATTAAACCAAAAGAAGAAGAAAGGCATAACTTTAGTTCACACTTTAATTGATAAATTGATTTGTTGAAAGTTATTTATTCACACAAAATTGCTTTACTGGGAAATATTTATGTTGTCTGTGGTAAAAGTTTCACTTAATGCTATTTTCCATTTCTTCTGGATGGAATTCAGATCATTATAATCACTATTTCCCCCCATTTATTTTCTTTACCCCTTATTACAACATCAACAACAACAACATACAACAACAACTACACAAATAAAGAAAGCACAGAATTACATACAAAACACTAGCAACAACAACAGTATCAACAAGAGCAACAACAACAGCAGTGACAACAATAGCAACAACAAAAGTAGCAGCAACAACCGTCAGAACAGCAGCAACAACAGCAAAAACAGCAGTGACAACATCGGCAGTGACAACAACAACAACAGCAGCAACAACAGCAGCAGCAACAGCAGTGAGAACAATAACATTAGCAAAAACAACAGTAATGACAACAACAACAACAGCAGTGACAGCAACAACAGTAGCAACAACAACAGCAATGACAACAGCAGCAGCAACAACAACAGCAATGATGACAACAGCAGCAACAACAGCAGCAGCGACAACAACAGCACTGACAACAATAGCAACAACAGCAGCAGCAACAGCAGTGACAGAAACAACAACAGCAGTGACGACAACAACATCAACAGCAGTGACAGCAGCAACAACAACAGCAGTGGCAACAGCAGTGACAGTAACAACCACAACAGCAGCAGCAGCAACAGCAGTGACAACAACAGCAATGACAGCAGCAGCAGCAACAACAACAGCAGTGATAACAACAGCAACGACAGCAGCAGCAAATGTAGCGAGAACATCAGCAATAACACCAACAGCAGAAACATCAACAACAGCAGCAATAACAACAACAAGAGCAGCAGCAACAACAACAGCAAAAATAACAACAGCAACAACATGAGCAAAAACAGCATCAGGAGCAACACCAGCAGCAGGAGCAACAACAGTGAGAAGATCAGCAACAAGAGCATCAACAGCATCATCAACAACAACAGCACTGACAACAATAGCAACAACAGCAGCAGCAACAGCAGTGACAGAAACAACAACAGCAGTGACGACAACAACATCAACAGCAGTGACAGCAGCAACATCAACAGCAATGACAGTAACAACCACAAGAGCAGCAACAACACCAATAACAACAACAACAGCAGCAATAACAACAACAGCAGCAACAGCAAAAACAAGAACAGCAGCAACAACAATAACAACAACAGCAGTAATAACAACAGCAACAATAACAACAACAACAACAACAACAGTGAGAAAATCAGCAACAACAGAAGCAACAATAACAATAGCAACAACTGCAGCAACAACAACAGCAATAAACCAACAGCAGAAACAACAGCAACAACAATAGCTCAACACCTTATCAGATTTGGTATTTTAATAACATGCTATTTTATGTGCTGTTTCACGGCTAAGATCAGATAATGATTGGAAAAACCACAGCATGGCTTATGAAGCATGGCTTATGGAAAGAAAATGCAGCTTCTCATGTTACTGAGGAACCACAAAGAAGAGTAAACTCCTGTGTCCTGAAGATTTCTGAAAACAGTTACAGCTCTGACTGTTATAAAGCTCGTACACTGGAGACTCCTTCCATAAATGTTAAATAAATGCCTGCTCACATAACAATTACTCACATTTTTAGTCTTATAATTAATTTATATGGAGCATCTGCTGTACACGTCCCTGTGTATGAGCTGTTACAATAGAAATGATAATGTATTAATATAACACAAGCACACTAATATAAACTTGTGAATTTCAGCTTGTGGCCAATCAGAATTTAGAATTCAACAGCTTTGTGGATTAACATGAAATATCATATCCTAGAGAACAGACATAAAGAGAAAATGAGGAGAAATAAAAGCTGTAAATGGATGAGAAGGGTGAATGGTTTTCTCTCGGGCCGTGTGATGACCGTATGTCGAGGTCTAAGAGCTGAGAGTTTATCTTAGTTAGCACCGCTAAGAGCAGTGTGATGGATGTGTCAGTATTGCTCTGTTATTAAGGACCATTTTAAAGACGGAGTGCAAGAGCCATACGCCAAGTCATCAGCGCAGAGTGCCTCCGTTCATAACGCACTCCATTCATATCACTTTAGAGCCAGAGCAGGCCAACACACACACTCACACACACACACACACACACACACACACACACACAGACACACACACAGACACACACGCGTGTGACATAACGCATGGCTTTGAACACTGGAAACAACCGCATCATAATGCTCAGGTATCTAAGTGAAATAATAATAAAATAATAATACTTAAAATAAATAAATAAATAAATAAATACACTAATAAAAATAATAATAATTATTATATAACACCTGACTAACAAGATGATGTAGCACACATACACACATGTGCATGGCACAATGAACAGCTGTAAACATTGGAAACAACTGCATCATTCTGCTCAGGTAACTCAGACATCTAAATAATAATAATAATAATAATAATAATAATAATAATAATAATAATAATAATAATAACATTTATTTTAAGTCCCAGATCCACATTTCATGTATACGTGCTCTTCCTTATGAGAAATGAAGATCAAAGAAGCAAGGTGCAGATTGTCGTGTGTGTGTGTGTGTGTGTGTGTGTGAGCCCTGCCCCTACATCTGTCCAACTCATTTGGGATTCTGATGAGTACAATCCCCCCCACCCCACCCCCACCCCCACACGCACACACGCGTGGACACACACACACACACACGCACGCACACGCGCGGACTTACACCTGCACACTTTTCCTGAAACACATTTACAGTGGTGATTATAAGACAACACCTACATAAGCCCTTCCTGATATAAACCTATAAAAACATTAAGAAAAACGTATTCAAATAGGCGTAATCTGTCAAAGATACTTTTGGATAATAACATATCATACTACTGATATACAGTAAGTGCTATGTTACATCCTGGACTGCCGAATGTTATAACAGCTATGTCTTGACAGTTGACTTTGTAACTCCGTGGACTTCTGGGATGTCATAATTACATAAGGATGACATGAAACAAAGAGGAATGCAACTTCACTTAAGTGCCTGAGGAGATATGCATAACTTGTCATTACAGTGTAATAGCTTTGCCATAAGCATTTATTAAGGACAACCTTGCCTCAAGAAACATTTTCTGATACTCTGGTGCTATGTGAACTTGACACAAATGTTGACACAAGCAGACTGTATGACATATGACACTTATTACAGCCTTTATAAATGTTTTTGAAGGTGTATGTCAGTTTTCATAAAAGGCTTATGTACAGCATGTACATATGAAAGGCTTATGTGGGCATCATGTAGTTTTATAACCACCACACTTAAGATAAGTGTTAGAATTTGTACTAGCAAGGCTATTATGGTGACCAAAATAGTCTTTATGACAGATTAGACTTATTGGAATAAGCCTTCATAAATGTTTCTGTAGGTTTATTACAGTTGTATAAAATATGTATAATGTATGTAGTCCTATGAACAACAACCTGTCAGTAGCCATTACTATGTATACTGTATATATAACAGTTCACATCTGTCATAAATAAAATCTCATATAGGTATCATGAAGCCCTAAGAAGACCAATCGTTCTTTATGACATCTAATACCTGTTTGAATAAGCCTTTAAAATATTTATGTAGATTTATGTCAGTTGTCATAAAATGCATATATACAAGCTTTATTATGTAGTTGTCACATAGCCCTATGCACACCACCACTAATGTACAGTGCTTCCACATGTATTAAAAAGTCTGACATAGTGATAAAGTAGCCATCATAACAGTTTACATATGTTCAATTGTAATAAAAGGCTTATGCATGCAGGTGTCATGTAGCCATTTAGTGTACACATATTGCTTAGATTTACATATTTTATTTAACCTTTCACACTCAGGCCAAAGTCATGTACTTTAATTTTATTTACTTTAATCTATTTTTATGACTCAGAATGATAGAATAATAATGTCTTAAGAGTAGATGAGCGCTCTAAAGCTGTGTTTAAGAAGGAACGTTTGACATGAGGTGATTTATAACCACTATATAATGCAGAAGAGTCAGCATGCAGGGTGACCCTAAGAAGGATGACAAAAAAAAACGCAATTAAGATGGAGGGAGAGATACTGAGAGAAAGGTGGAGGACAGAGAAAGGACATGACGTTCCCTTTATCCATTTACAACAAAACACATCAGCTTCCGCTTCTCTCATTCCGCTTCTGTTTCCTGTGGTTCTGATCTGAACATCGTCTCAAATCACAAACACACAATCACAAATATTTTCCTTTAGTGCATTAGCTTCTGGTATTGCAGTAAAGATTTAATAAAGTTTATCAAACTAAATAAACAGTAGAGCGATGTAATATAAACCACAAAGTGAAAACCACTATGAATTGAATGAACCGGATACTTTTAGCATAAGCGGCGGAGTCATCAGAGGCCTTTTCATTTTCATCAAAGATCGAAAAGACATTCCCACTCATAGCAGCTTTCATTTCAACATATGAGAATAAAGAGACACACATTACCAACGACTGTGTTCAAATAACCATTAACAAATTTACCAAATAACCAAATCAAATTTACCAAATAACGACTCAAAGACATGCCCACTAAGGGCTACTCTCATTTAAATGTACAAATTCAAACACATGCCCATTAAGAGCATCTCTATATTTAAATATACAGACTCAACGACACGCCCACTGAAAGCAGCTCTCATTTAAATACACAAGATTGAAAATGCTCATATTTCCATCTATGAGCTTAATAACATGCCCAGTCAGCTTCTCTTATAGAATTTAAAGACACGCCCACTCAGAGCTACTTTGTTTCTAATATATGGACTCAAAAATATACATACCCATAAATGGTCTTAAACGCACACCAAAACAGAACTGCTCTCATTTCCATACATGGACTCAGACACGTCCACATTTGCACCTGTAGTCCACGCCCACACAGAGCTTTTCATGTTTTTCACACAATATGGACTCGAAGACATGCCCACAATTCCAACTTTGGTCATCTCTGGAAATGCATTCTGCAGTCTACAAGTTGCACACAGATTTGTGATTATTAGAACTTTTCTAACTGGACAACACATGGACAGGTGTCCATGCCCATTTGTTAAAATATCCACACTGCTGCTAAAAGAGGCACTGTAATCCCACAAATCCCATGTTGATTAGGAGGGGATTGGGCCAAACACTATCACACTTACACACACACACACACACACTAATTAAACAGTACTGAAGCCAAGACAAATTTGAATTCCTCCAAGAGGAAAATCACATATTTACTTACACGCGTTTGGGAGACTAATGGAACAATTAAATCCTTTCCCAAGCTCAAGCACAAGCTCGCTACATCCTAAAGGCTTAAAACCTCATCCAAATATGTCTCCTGTACAAATTTAATATTCAAATATTTGAAGAAAAAAGTGTAAAATAAATCATATTATCCGTCATTGGAGGCGTCTCAGTTATGTGCAATTCTGACCATAGCCTGACCTTGAAAATCTTCACTTCCACTTAAGAACTGTCCGGTAAAATCTCAGGTGTGAGCTACACGCGGGTCACTTTAATAATCTGAACGTGGAGCTCAGAAAATCCACTTAAGCAGCTGCGTCTAAATACCAGGAACTTTCCTCACGTAAACACTGACGCACGTCTCGGACTAGATGTGTTTTTGTCATGAAGGACAAATTTATTGCAAATCTGTGACCAGTGATTTCACTCCGCTCTGCCCTTTCTAGGAAAAAAAAGAATACTGTTATTATTAATTTACATATATTTTCTCTCTCCGTTCACATCAAATCTTACTTGCCAGAATTATCAGTAGATTTGTGTGATAATAAACACACAAAACACACACACACACACACACACACACACACACACACACACACACACACACTGGGATCTGTAAAAACATAAATATTTAATGGTCCTATTTAACCACCAGCTATTACAGTTCATCTACTAACCATACGGAGAAACAGATAACATCACAGCTTTTGTTTTAAAGTCTCACACGAACATTTATCAAACATTTATTTTAAATCTCAAGGTTAATGTAACACAGCTGTTTGTCCACTTTGTTAGCTGGGCACTCTTTATGTGCTGTTCAGTGTGTTATTTATGTGCATTTAAGCACCCGAGTCAGAGTGGAACTGTGCTATTACTCTCATTACCCCTGTGTACCCTAACACAGAACATTTTCCATCTGGCTGAGCGTCTAGTCCTCAAAATCTGAAATACTGAACGCCGCTGTCGGTGCGTGTAGATAACAAATGTATTTTCTGTACCGTTCGACGTGAGAGATGTCAAAACGAAAAGAAAACAAATCAGTCAGAGAGAAAAACATCACATCAAGGGTTAACGTTAGCACTGAGTATCACTGATACAGTCCTGACATATTAAAAATAAATAAAATACAAATAAATTGTGAAATACACAGACAATTAGGAAATAAATGCAAGAACATAGTTTTGGATTTAGAATTTTGGTACCCCATATAACAATATTTTTAGGTTTTATTATGTTTTTTTCCCCCTTAAATTACAGTTTTCATCATCGTATAAAACGTTACCAGCATCTACCTCCCAAGCCCTGAAATCCATCAGATGCCAGCAGGAGCTGTCTTTATTTTTTATTTAGTTATAAAAAAAAATACTATTTCAGTTCTCTTGTAAACATTACTTTCACTGCATGTTTTTTGTTCCTTATCTCCAGCAGATATGAAAATGTGCAGGAGGTACATAAAGAAGCTAAAATCTACACAGTGAATCAGCAGAACTCACAATCGATATACAAAGGCGTGTGATGATGAGCCCAGTGACTCAAAATGAAGAAAGAGAATATGGTATAATACATTTTAAAAATGCAACACAGTCCAATTTATTTCAAGAGAACTGGAATGCAGTGGAGAAAAGCAGCAACTAGACTGTAACCATAAATGCACAAAAATGAAATCGTGAATAATCATTCTTACATTTAGAACCCTTCTGTGATTGTCCCTCTTGGAGAAACCTTAATGTTTATACATAGACCCCTACATTTTAGTTTTCAGAAACGGTTCTCCATAAACTCTACCCCCTTCTGTTCTAAAAGTGTGTTTATTAAGTGGAATAAGTGTGCAGTACAAACTCCACGTCCAAATGTATTAAAAATACAAAACAAAAAAAGTACATTTACATAAGTATTCACAGCCTTTGCTCAATAATTTGTTGAAACGACTTTGGCAACAATTACAGCCTCAAGTCTTTTTGAGAATGATGCTACAAGCTTGGCACACCTATTTTTGGGCAGTTTCTCCCATTCTTCTTTGCAGGACCTCTCAAGCTCCATCAGGTTGAATGGGGAGCGTCAGTGCACAGACATTTTTAGATCTCTCCAGAGATGTTCAATCGGGTTTAAGTCTGGGCTCTGGCTGGGCCACTCAAAGACATTCACAGAGTTGTCCTGTAGCCACTCCTTTGTTATCTTGGCTGTGTGCTTAGGGTCGTTGTCCTGTTGGAAGATGAACCTTCGCACCAGTCTGAGGCTGAGAGCACTCTGGAGCAGGTTTTCATCAAGGATGTCTCTGTACATTGCTGCATTCATCTTTCCCTCAATCCTGACTAGTCTCCCAGTTCCTGCCACTGAAAAACATCCCCACAGCATGATGCTGCCATCACCATCCTTCACTGTAGGGATGGTATTGGCCAGGTGATGACTGGTGCCTGGATTCCTCCAGACATGATGCTTGCCATTCAGGCCAAAGAGGTAAATCTTTGTTCAAACTTTGGTCTAAGAGTCCTTCAGGCGCCTTTTAGCAAACTCCAGGTGGGCTGTCATGTGCCTTTTACTGAAGAGTGGCTTCCGTCTGGCCACTATATCATACAGGCCTGATTAGTGGAGTGCTGCAGAGATTGTTGTTCTTCTGGAAGGTTCTCCTCTCTCCACAGAGACATGCTGGAGCTCTGTCAGAATGACCATCAGGATTTTGGTCATGTCCCCGACTAAGGCCCTTCTCCCCCGATCGCTCAGTTTGGCCTGGCGGCCAGCTCTAGGAAGAGAAATGGTGGTTCCAGACTTCTTCC
Source organism: Ameiurus melas (assembly GCA_012411365.1). Classification (NCBI taxonomy): domain Eukaryota; kingdom Metazoa; phylum Chordata; class Actinopteri; order Siluriformes; family Ictaluridae; genus Ameiurus; species Ameiurus melas. The sequence goes on from CM022753.1 coordinate 22,948,240, forward strand.
ATTTATTTAAATGTTTCTGTACCCTTCCCCAGATCCGTGCCTCGATATAATCCTGTCACGGAGATCTACAGACAATTCCTTGGACTTCATGGCTTGGTTTGTGCTCTGACATGCTTTGTTAAATGTGGTACCTTATATAGACAGGTGTGTGCCTTTCCAAATCATGTCCAATCAACTGAATTTACCACAGGTGGACACCAATCAAGTTGTAGCAACATCTCAAGGATGATCAGTGGAAACAGGATGCACCTGAGCTCAATTTTGAGTGTCATGGCAAAGGCTTTGAATACTTATGTACATGTGCTTTGTTTGTTTTTAATTTTTAATAAATTTGCAAAGTTTTCAAACAAACTTCTTTCATGTTGTCATTATGGGGTATTGTTTGTAGAATTTTGAGGAAAATAATTAATTTAATCCATTTTGGAATAAGGCTGTAACATAACAAAATGTGGGAAAGTGAAGCGCTATGAATACTTTCCGGATGCACTGTATATAAATTCCTGTTTGTGCACAGCTTCCTTGCCCAACAAATATATTTATAGATAAAAAAAAAATCTAAATATCAGCTCTGAAGATGAGACTTTGTCGAATTCAGATGCCCTCCCTCCCTCCCTACCTCCATCCCTCCCTCCTTCCCTCCCTACCTCCGTCCCTCCCTCCTTCCCTACCTCTGTCCCTCCCTCCCTCCCAACCTCCGTCCCTCCCTACATCCGTCCCTCCCTCCCTCCCTACATCCGTCTGTTCCTCCCTCCCTACCTCCGTCCCTTACCTCCGTCCCTGCCTCCCTACCTCCCTACCTCCGTCCCTCCCTCCACATCTCATATCCACACACCAGACACACAGACAGGTAGACAGCAGCCCCTCCCAGCTCCTATCCCAGTTGTCTTTTTCTTGGCTTGTGGAGGTGATTGGTGATGAACAAATGACTAAGCTACCTGTACCTCGACTTTTCTAATTAGACAAAAGCCCAAAGACAAATATAGTTAACTTGTGTCTTACTAACATGCATGACTCATAAGCTACTAGCTAATGTGATAAGTTAGCTAAAGTTTAGTTAAGGCAATACCATATCATGGCCATACAGGTTAATGTACTGTATTTAATGGAGACACTACAGATGAATACAGTAAATTTTTTGTTTAATAACGTCATCACAATCGCAGATTGATATGCAAATTAGACATTAAATAATTAAAATGCAGTAATTTGCATACATATGACAAGGCACTGCAGATGAATAGGATAAACAAAATAACTAAAGCATAACACCACAGAACTTCCCCAGTTTATGACTTACATCAAGAGTGTTAATATATTTAACAGGTTTGTTTTAAAATAAATAATTATGAGAGTGCCCTTTTTTCCACTTGAATGGTTCTTAAACGGTTCATTAAGGGTTCATTGTGTTCTTAGCTTTCAAAAAACAGTTCAGCTTGGATGAGAACGTCATCTGTTCGTCTTTTCATCCATCCATATTTAAGGGTTCTTAGCCTACAAAAAGGTTTTACTTGGAACTAGGTTTGATAAGGAAACATGTGTACAGTTCAACATAAGAACTTTAAGGTTTCCCTCAGAAGATCCTTAAGGCTTCTGGATTTTTGGAGAAAGTGTACTGCACAGTACTGTGTGGAGTCTGAGAGAACAGGAACTTACGATGATGAGCAGGATGAAGTAGATGAAGTTGTAGAATGAGTGAGCATCCATTACATAGTACATGATCTCCACCCAGCCTTCTAATGTGATCACCTTCAGAAATAAAAACACACAAATGTCCAAAAGTCACACATCAGTGAGCACACAGCAAATATATCACATCAATCTCACACAATTCAGATATTTCTCTGATCTTTCTCTAAACTGTCACCACAAATACTTGTTTTCTATCCATTTAGCGAACTATCTGTGTACCTGTACATCCACCCATCGACACAACGAGCTCTAACTTCATTCATCCATCCATCCTTCCATCCATCCATCCTTCCATCCATCCATCCGTCCATCTACCTGTACATCCACCCATCCATCTACCTGGATATCCACTTATACATCCATTTACCTCTTTCTTCATCCATCAATCCATCCATCCATCCATCTACCTGTACTTTCATCCATCCATACATCCATCCATCTACCAGTACATCTATCTACCACTACTTTCATTCATCCATCCATCCATCATCCATCCATCCACCTGTACATCCATCCATCCATCCATCCACCTGTACATCTATCCACCCACCTGTACATCCATCCATCCATCCATCTTCCTGCACATTCATTCATCCATCCATCTACCTGTACAACCATTAATCCATCCATCCATCCAGCCACCCATCCATCTTCCTGTACATCCATCCATCCATCTCTACTTCCATCCATCCATCTACCTGTACAACTACCCATCCATCTACCAATACATCCATACATCTACCTGTACATCCATCCATCCATCCATCCATCCATCCATCCACTTATCTAACTGTTCATCCATCCATCCATCCATCCAATTATCCATTCATCTATACTACCCATCTACTCATCCATGTTTCAGAATAGTTATCCAGTTGTCTACCTGTTCAGTTGGCTTTATACATAAAAATATCCATCCATCCATTCATCCATTAATGCATGTATTTTTTCCATTTGACTATTTACCTGCCCATCTATCCATCCAACAAACAACAACATATGCATGGTACCTGAAAGATGACAATCCAAGCATAGCCGATGTTGTCGAAATTAATGGCGTCCTTGTGGGGGTTACTGTTTCCAGTCACACAGCGGGTATAGTACTGGTTCCAGTTGACGCAGAGCCCCATGGCACTGACATTGGAAAGCGGTTCTGATCCAACGGCCTGGAGAGCGTCTTCTTTATCCAAACAGCACTCTGTACCTCCCTCCCTGAGAGGAGGAATGTCCGAGCAGGACATGATCCCATTATCCTGTGCTAATGAGCAGATGAAGGGCCGCTCGTCGTCCTCCTGAGGTTGGTAGTAGGGAGTCGGGAGTGTCACTCCGGATGGACTGAGGAGAAAAAAGATATATAACATCATGAGAAATTGTTTTCTTTTCTTTTTTATTGCTTTTCTGTTCTGTTTGCTTTCCCTCCCCCTGAAGACTGTTCTGTCTTCTCTTCTTCTTTTTTTTTTACTAAAGACTAAGAACTGTGTGTCAGTGGGACGTACATGGCTGAATAATAAACATGTCATAAAGGTTATGTGATTAAAACACTCACTGTCACTAATTAGATAATTAGATTAATTAATTGAGATCTGATGGTTCTGGTTCAAACACACAGCAACATCCCAAAGCAATTTAATCTAGAGACTCACTGGGCAATGCGAGCGAAAACAAACACACACACACACACACACACACACACACACACACACACACACACACACACACGTGTCTGGGCATCATATGATAACCTAAACCAACAGATCAGACAATTATGGTGCTGTAGAGATTTACCCTGTGGCAACTCCAAACAAACTCGCTCTGGTCTCTTGCAAATGTCATGTTTCATTCAAAGTGAGAGAGTGAGAGAGAGAGAGAGAGAGAGAGAGAGAGAATGAGAGAGAGAGAAGAGAGAGAGAGAGATGGTATAGACTGTGTTTGGAAAAAAACATAGCTGAGAAAACAAACTATTATAATCTTAAATAATATACTGTATGAAAGTCACACTAGGGTTCAAGAACCAGAAGAGGACGGGTTGACGGGTGAGAAAGTAATTTGACTCTGAATCGGCTTATCTGCAGGAAGTGAATCAAACATGCCATTGCAGTGATTTTTTTTTGCGAGCTGCTAAATTGAGGCATGAGATGCAAACTGAGCCAAAGCTCAGAGCTGTAGTGCTGAAGAAATTCATCTTCAGAATTTCTTTTGCAGATTTGAACAAAATAAAAAGAGAAACACTAAATGTGAAGAACAAAATGTTTCACATATATTATTTATATAATTTACTGATCACTGTGAAAACTAGTCTCAACAAATTGACAAATAGAAGTGAGAGTGCTTTAAATGTACATTTTAAATGTCCTTCATCCGTCTGTCCATTTTAGGGAACTCAAAGTTCTTAGGTTGAAACCAAATAACAGACTTTGAGGAATCCTTCAGTACTGTGCCCCAGGAGAGACATTTTCCCCCTATAGACAGAGTGAAGCCACTTTATCATGTGTGTGGAGCAGAACTTGGCTTTTGTGCCATGATGCCACACTTCAAATCAATCAAAATCAATTTGAAGCATTTAAAAGGACACAGAGAAAAAATAAAAATCATGGTATGGTAAGATGCAAGCGGTGACACAGTGCTGTCACAAACAGGGATGCTTAGATAGGAGTGTAAACGTTTCTAACAGAAAGCTGACATTCCAAAAGATGCAGTCAGACAAACAGGAAAAAAGGTTAAACATTCCAATCCAAAGGCAAAAACAGAAAAAAAGAGATATAACTAAAATCAGGGACTGTAAAGCAAACTAAAACAACAGAAAGGCTCTGAAATGAGTAATGAACACACCTAATCCCCTGTTTCTGTTACCATGGAAACTATAGGATGGCAAGATAAAAGTTACAAAATTTGCACCCAGAAGGCACCAATACGTAACCAGTACAATTTTACACATATTTGTCTAAAATGTTTATTATTTTGCCAAACTATATCCAAATATACTTTATTGGAGGCTTTGCAAACTGTGGGTGGGCCTCAGTGACGTAACAACGCATTCAGCCTCATTAGCAAAGCACAAAAACCAAAGTGTAAAGTTAATGAATGTGATGGTGTTTGCTTTAACATAAATAGCTGTGATGGTGTTGGGTGTAAAGTTAAAAGCTGTGATGGTGTTGGGTGTAAAGTTAAAAGCTGTGATGGTGTTGGGTGCAAAGTTAACAGCTGTGATGGTGTTGGGTGCAAAGTTAACAGCTGTGATGGTGTTGGGTGTAAAGTTAAAAGCTGTGATGGTTTTGTGTGTAAAGTTAAAAGCTGTGATGGTGTTGGGTGTAAAGTTAAAAGCTGTGATGGTGTTGGGTGTAAAGCTAATAGCTATGATGTTTGTGTGGGGTGGGGGGGGGGTGTAAGTGTTGGGGGGTGTTGTTGTTGGTGTTGTGTGTGTTGTTAGGTTTGTTGGGTTGGGTGGGTGGTTGTGTTGGTGGTGGGTGTTTTGTTGTTGGTGTAAAGTTAATAGCTGTTATGGTGCTGGGTGTAAAGTTTAATCTAACACTTGTAGCACTGAAGTGTACGCCAAAAGCAAGTGTGATGTTCTACAAACTCCCAGTCAGTCCCAAAACACTGCTGTGTTCTCAACAATACAGAACACAGAGAGATAATTAACCTGTCATACTGACTGACAGGAAGTGTGTGTGTGTGTGTGTGTGTGTGTGTGTGTGTGTGTTGGTATGTGCGATAAGGATGTGCTGAAAAATGAACAGCGTCTCTGACAGAGTGAAGGGAATTACAAAGAGACAAAAGAAGAACAGGACAGTTTGGAGAACAGAGCGCCCTGCAAAGAACACAACAAAGCATCATCAAAACACCACACACACACACACACACACACACACAAACACACAAACACAGAGTCTATCTCTGTCTGTCCCTCACACACCATTACGCTCTGGTATTTTCAAACAAGTCCAATCACCCAGAAGTATGGAGGATGTTGGCACGGTAACCTCACTAACAAACATGGATGTCGAACAGAGGTTAAATTAAACACAGCCCTCAAATGGGCGGAGCCTTGCTTACATCAACAGTGAAACATAAATAGTAAAATGCAGAGAGAAATGTGGCTAATACACAGCTAGAGTGATAACACATTATTTTCCTATAACAACACGTTCCTAAGTGTTCCGTTTTTATTTATTAAATGATGAACGTTATACTTTTTATCCATTTATTGTTACATTTAATGTTCACAAAATAAGTTAGATCCTGTTGTCATTTACGTTATAGAAGCTATAAACAGTTGTTCCCTCACCAGCCTCTCTTTATTCTCTCTCTCTCAAAGTTAATAAGACAAAAACACATCTTATCAGCTTATGGATTTTTAAAAATCCATTTATTATCAGTAGAGTGTCCGCTTTACGCGTACCTGTGAATGAGCCGTTACTATGGAAATAATAACATATTAGAATCAGTGCATTAATATAAACCTGCTATTCATGCTTTTTTCCACACAGCTGAATCTACTGTCCGAGCCGTGCGGTTATACAGAAGTAACAGACTTTCTGACCAATCAGATTGGAGAATTCAGCTGCTCTTTGGTATAAAGTTTAATATTTCAGCTTCTGCTAAAAGTTGGACGTTTTTATAAAGATGTATTCATAGTGTTTTGAGGATCCTTTCAAGAAGAGAGAAATTAGTTTCCTTCTGTTTACTCAACTGTTACAGAACATGCAGTACTGTTTCTTATGCCTCTCTCTCGCTTTCTCTCTTTTTCTGTCATTTATTCTCTCTCCTGTCTCTGTCTTTTTCATTTCCTGTCAGTTAAAGTGAATTGTTTGGCCTTGTTTTGCATGACCCTTTTTTCCACAAGGTTGTCACAGCAACCTTGACCTTCTTGTCTCTCTCTGTCTCTCTTTCTCTATCTCCATCGCTCTCGCTGTTTCTCTCTGTCTTGAACTCATACTCACATTGTGAAATTGTCCTCGGTGTAGCAGCGGTTGCGCAGAAGCCCCGCCCACAGCTGTACACCAATGATGCCGAAGATGAAGAAGACAAAGAAGCAGAGCAGCAGCACATTCCCAAGCATGGGCAGAGTGTCCAGTAGAAGGTTCACCAGGATCCGCATGCCTGCACACACACACACACACATACACACAGGATCAAAAAGAATCTTGAGATCTGCTTTGACACACAGAACACACACTATGTCTGTGTGTGTGTGTGTGTGTCTCTATATAGTTGGATTTAATTTTCATCCCTCCATAACCCCTTCACTAACCGCTCGCCAGTTTTCACAGAAAGCACACACACTACTTCTATTAGCATTTATATTTCATGAGTTAAAAAGAGCTGAAATATTGATGAGGATCTGAAACACAGTAGTGATGGGAAGTTCGGATCATTTTACTGACTCGGATCTTTGAATCTCGTTCAGCAAGATGAACAAATCTTTTTTCGAATCATTTCGTTCATTTCACTAGAATATAATTAAAATGTTACAAGTTAAATTCCCCAACACATCTAGTATGTAATAAACTATAAATTAAACTATAGCTTAATACAACCAAGGCTGAATTATGAGAAACAGAAATGATTCATCAACAGCGTAGCATTAGGTCTTCAGGCCATGCAGTCTGTTAGTTCACCTCACCTCCCAATCTGGGTTGTTCTTTCTTTCTTCATGTCACATTTGTCATGTCTGTTCCCCAGAAACAGAAATGATTAGTTCATATCTCGAGTCTTCAGGGTTGAGTCATTCATTCATCCCGGTTTCGGTACTGCATGATGCATTGTCTATGCCGGGGTCACGAGAAGAACAAATGGCTCAAACCCGAAGATTCGAGACGTGAACGATTCATTTCTGTTTCTGGTACAGAACCTGTAGGGATGTTGCAGCAAATGCATGGTTAAAAATAAAAGAATCACTGAGACAACTCATTGTTCATGAGACATATTAAAGATTCGTTCAAAATTAACGAATTGTTCATGAGACATATTAAAGATTCGTTCAAAATTAACGAATTGTTCATGAACGACTCATGACTAAAATGCAGGAATTGTTCGTGTACAGGTGAAAATCGGCTCGCCTCTAAGAAAGTCCCGCAAAAATAAAACCGAACCTTGACTCACATACAGTGTAAGAAATGTGTAAAAATATAACGTTAAGTAAAGATGATGACAAGCAAAACTGAGCAGTAGAAATAACTATAAGTTTGCTCTTTTGTCTTTTCGATCGAGTTTAAAACTCATACAAGGTGTGAAAGGGTATGTCAGCTACACACTACAAACATGTTATAGTCATGTGACCTACTAATGATTAAGCGTGACCACTCTCTCTACAACAAGACCTTATAATAAAGGTCAGAACAATCATGCATTAAACTGGAAATTTTTGGTGCAATATGGTTAGGACACGCCTTCTCTGTGATTTATATATCTCTCTGATTACTACAATCGTCCTCTGACTTCATTACTGAACACACACACACACACACACACACACACACACACACACACACACACACACACACACACACACAGATCAGGAAAGCTAATACTGTCCAAAGAAAATCGTATGTAAGAATTTAGACGTGTGTGTGTGTGTGTGTGTGTGTGTGTGTGTGTGTGTGTGTGTGTTTATAAGGGAACTGGAGTTCCGGAAGTCATTTTCAGGCTTCATTACATCATATAAAAGAATCTAATTTGCATTGACTCTGCCTACTGTTTTACATATTCACTAAGTAAACCACACAAAAGAAAAAAGGATGTGCTATTTTGCTCGTCATTTGCTCATATTTAAACGTTCAGTACATGTGACACAGACACACACACCCACACATGCATGCATACACACACACACACACACACACACACACACACACACACATGGACTTACTGGGAACTCTGTTGATGGCTTTGAGTGGTCTGAGTACACGCACTGTCCTGATGGCGGAGAGGTTGATGTTCTGGAGATCAAGAGAGTATTCTACCATCCTGGAGAGAGAGAGAGAGAGAGAGAGAGAGAGAGAGAGAGTGTTATTTATCTCACTGAAGAAATGAGACCAGATTAGTTTTCCCCATTTACATACACATATGATCACATGACTGCAGTGTGTGTGTATGTGTGTGTGTGTGTGTGTGTGTGTGTTTTTGATGAATGTGGATGATCCGCATTGTGCTGTGATGCTACACATCACCTGTGCACTAAATGGATGGAGGTGAGACACACCGATGCTGGAGGAGGAAAGATAACTGAATAAATTACACACACACAGAGACACACGCACACACACACACACTCGCGCACATACACATACACACACACGTGCACACACGCGCGCACAAGCACATGCACCCACACACACACACACACACACACACACACACACACAAACACACACGCACACACATTTTCATTGTGGGCCGTGGTTGGATCTTCCAGCAGGACAATGATCCAAAACATACATCAAAATCAGCACAAAAATGGTTTATTGATCACAAAATCAAGGTCCTGCCATGGCCTTCCCAGTTCCCTAACTTGAAACCCATAGAAAACCTGTGGGGTGAACTGAAGAGGAGAGTCCACCAATGTGGACCTCGATATGTGAAGGATCAGGAGAGATTCTGTATGGCGGAATGGTTTCAGATCCCTTGCCATGTATTCTCCATCCTCACCAGGCATTATAAGAGAAGACTCAGAGCTGATATCTTGGCAAAGGGAGGTAGTACAAAGTATTGACTAAAATGTGCCAATAATTGTTGCAAACCTATATTTAACAAATATCTCTTTAGTTATTAACCTGTATTTTGTTTGCAATTGTTTGATATCCATGAGAGCAGAGTATTTTTGTGAATTTTATTTAACAAAAGATCAAACGGTTAAACAATAAAGACAAATTTTTTTTTTTTTTTTTTTCCAGAGGCAGACGAATTATTTAGTGTTTTGGCCAATTAATTTATATAAATGTTAAATAAAGTGGGGCTGAATGGGCAACATTTATCGCACACGTGTTTGTTCTCACACATGGTGTTAAAGTTTTCCCTCCAATCCCATTTTCCAGTAGTTCTAGTAAGTTTTGTTTTGGAGTACATGTTTGTCAGTGATAGTGTGAACAGTGTAGATGTAGTCAGATGTTCTGTGTTTGGGTAGGAATCCATATTTGACTTTTCTCTAGGATGGCATGGGTTCTAAGAAATTTTTGTAAGCTTGTATTAATAATAGAGCAGAACATTTTCCCCAGGTTGCTACTGACACATATGCCTCTGTAATAGTCATATTACTGGGCTCAGTAATGTGCTCAGATTTGCCTCCTTGTTTAAAGATTGATGTAATTGGGCTTTTCTTCCAGGTGTCCGGAAAAAAGCCCACATTTAGTACCATGTTGAACAACTTGATTACGGCTGTCTTGAATTCATCATTGATCTATTTGATAATTTTATTTAATAATCCGTAAGTGCCACAGGCCTTGTTGGGTTTTAATGACTGTAATCTATCTGCTATCTGGAAATAAAGGGGATTCTGATTGTCTTTAATTTTTTCTTTCAGGGTTTTAAATGTATATACAAATACACAGACAAACACACACACACTCATGCCCATACAAATATACATTTATATATTCTGAATGAATGAATGAATGAATGCCTTTATTGTCACTATACACATGCACAGTGAAATTAAGAGCCACTCCTTAATTTCTTGCCAGGATATACATAGAATGAATAAGACAAAAATAAAAAATAAAAAGTAAATAAAAATAATAAAATTAATAAAATATAAAATAATAAAATAAAAAATATATATATATATATATATATATATATATATATATATATATATATATATATATATATATATATATATATATATATATATATATATATACATATACATATATATATATATATATATATATATATATATATATATATATATATATATATATATATATATATATATATATATATATATATATATATACACATACACATATATATATATATATATATATACATACATGCACACATACATATACTCACATACATACATATTACTAGTTGAAGTTGTTTTTAGTTTGTTTGTTTTGAGAGAATGAGCAGACTGAACATGTACTGGATATCTCTGAGATCTTTGGATGGAGATGATGCTGAGTGGGTATTGGTTTTGGTTGGAGCATGCTGGTAGTGGTGGGGATTAGTGCTCGGCTGGCTGCTTAAGTCTAGCTCTGACTGTCAGAGTGTTGTTCCTGCAGTGGGTCATGTGAATGAGAAGGCATGGGGGCTGCTCTGGGGGGCATAAATAAATGGGGGTGAAGGCCTGAACATGTGTCACTTTTGAGGGGGAAACTCTGTCGCAGGGTTTTTTCTGGTTAGGGTGGAAGAAGTGGAGAGGGAGACATCGCTGCTGCTGATGAGTTGGAGGGGGTTGCAGTAGAGGGTCTCTAGGGTGTACACATGGTCTCAATTATGTAGTAGAACTGTGGTTGAGAGTGATGTCCTTCAAGTTTTTGGCAGAGATGGGGACTGCTTTTCTGTGGAGATGGACATGGTCGTAGAGGCTGTTGAGGGGTAGCATATGGTGTTGAGCGAAGTGTATATTGCGCGTTAAAGGCATAGTCTCTAAACACTCTAGCATTTATATTCCTGATGGTGTCTGGGTGGATATCAGATTGTAGTAGCAGGGTGGACAGGATAATTTTGGAGTTAGAGAAGTTGGATTATGCCTTTCCTATAACATCTGTGAGGGCTGTAGGTACACTCTCCTGCTAGGCTCTCAAGTCGTTGGTGCAACTATGGATAATAATGTGGCTAGGGGAGCCCAGCTGTTCCTTACACAACAGCTCCAGGGCTTTTGTGTGTTTGGGCTCCATATTTTCTTGATGTTACTCTTAGGGAAAAGTTCCTTTTCATCAATGAATTTGCCATAAGAGTCAATTAGGAGTATGATGTGCAGATGTGTTTGACTATGAGAGTTGGGTGGAAGGATGATGGGGTGAGAGGTGTGGTTGTTGGAGAGGAAGATGTCTGTTCTAATCTCTGCTGAGCTCTTCCTCTATGTGTCAGTGGTTCTTTTAAAGCTTCTAGTTGTTTTCTGTAGAACTTCCTATCCTCTCTTAGCTCTCTCATCTCTTCTATCATTACAGACAGTTGTTTGATATGTTCCTCTAACTTGTTTTTCAGCACCTTCATTTCTTTCTTTAGCATCGCTTTTTCTTTCCTAATATTTCTTTCGTAATCATCTTCCTTCCCAGTTTGATCAGTCTGCTTTGCTGCTCCATGCACCTCCCCTCTCAGCTGCACCAGGTACAGTTCCATTTTTGTGAATTTCTCCTTCATGTCGGCAATGACACCATGTAGAAGGGAGATTTATTCACTGTCATCTCTAGTTTGGTCATTTCTGGGTTGATGGGTGGAGGTGTGTTCTCTCTGCTTTAGAGTTTTATGGCTATTCTTGTTTAACTGAGCATCCTGTTTAATTTGGAGGAAGTCCTGTTCAAAATGTTTTAGACAGCCCAGTATCATTACTGCTCTGTTTTTATATAGATTGATACTTATCATGACATTTGAATCTTTCTCTGCTGTGCTATTTTCCATCCATTATTGATGCCCTTTTTGATCACTTTGACCTCTCCATTATTGTATAGGTCTGAGTAGAGTGTCTCTGCTCTCTCTCTCTCTCTCTCTCTCTCTCTCTCTCTCTGTCCATCCATCCATCTGTCTGTCTGTCTGTTTATCTGTCCCTCAGTCCATCTGTCTCTCCCTCTGTATGTCTGTGTTTCTGGCTCTCTGTCTGTCCCTCAGTCCATCTGTCTCTCTGTCCATCTGTCTCTCAGTCTCTCTGTCCCTCTGTCTCTTTCCCTGTCTCCCTGTCCATCAGTCTCTCTGTGTCTGTTGTTCTGTTTGTTCTTCCTCTCCCTTGTTCAGGACCTAGGCAGCTTTAGTCCGTTTAGAACGACTCTTATCTCAGTACTTACTAAACACCTGCTAAACACTCATTCACACACACACGCACACACACACATGAGTGTGGGATTAGCATGAATTATTCATGCAGCATAAGGAGCTGATTAGGACGCATAGAGGCAGCGACATGGCAGTGTCATGGCAGAGTTTTTAATTGTTCTGTGGTGCGATGCAAAGAAACATTATGAGTTCATTATGAAAAGTGAGAGCTAAGTCTCCACCTCCACATCACTGTGCTACTGATTACAGCTAAACACACACACACACACACACACACACACACACGCAAACACAGAGTAACTCTTATAGGAAATGATTAGAATACTCACAGATGTTCCTACACAAACACACACATGCCAGAGGAAACAGGGCTGTTCTTCCAGCAGACTGCACTGAACACCAGCTCGCCAGAAATATCCACCCTGTGTGTGTGTGTGTGTGTGTGTGTGTGTGTGCACATGCATATATGTGTTTTTTTTTTCTGATGACAGTAGAATTAGTATAAATGTCATACAGTGAGTTAAAACAAATAAAACAGGCCATGAGGCGATCACTGTGTTAATATTTTCACTTATTTAGTCAGGTCATGCATTTAGCTCAACCTTAAGATCATTTGTTCTCTCTTCATTGGCTCTAATCAAATTTGGCTCCACCCACTGATGATCACAACACTGAGTCATGAGCATTTCATAGTGAATCAAAACACTTATTCATCAATATTACATAGTGAATCAAATCACTGATTCATGAACACTGATTTTTGAACCAAAAGCAGTGAGACATGAAAATTACATGGTGAATCAAAAGCACTGATTCATGAACAGTTCATAGTGAATCAAAAGTATTAATTATTTCATGTCTCCTGCATAATTGTTCGGATGGCTGAGGGTTCTTTGCTTTAAGCTTGGAACCTTCTCTCTCTTATTGTGAAACTGTGTGTTGTATGGTTTAAAGGTTAAGTGGAATATTTTTTGTATACCTTGAATATCAGTGCTGTTTCTAGCTCAGTCATCAGGTAAAGTGATAAGTCACATGATTGACAGGTGGGTAGAACCGTCTCCTTGTCATGATTTGCTTGATGGACACACACATGCATGCAATCACACTCTCTCACACACACACACACATACACACACACACACACACACACACACACACACACACACACACACACACACACACACACACACACACACACACACACACACACACACACACACACACAGACAGAGCTCTCATTTATGGTAAAAACCCAGCTCTAAAAAATTTTGTTTAAAGTTCTGTTATTTTTTGTTTTTTTTTACACTATTGGAATGATTATTCCAGCTTGACGGCCTTGCCATCCCTGGAGAATTTGGCTAATTACCACAATCTCCAGGCCAGTCCGGGAGAGAATTCCTGTTTACACACTGTCACTGAGTTTGTATACTTGGGCTGTCAAAGTGACCAAAAATCTGTTCATTGATGGAAATTCCACTAAAGAGAGGAAACTATTCAGGAGATAAAGGTGATGAATATACCATCTCTCCCTCTCTCTCTCTCTCTCTCTCTCTCTCTCTCTCTCTCTCTCTCTCTCTCTCACACAGACACACACACACTTATATTCATAAAAGCTGCATAAGGCAATGCTGGACAAAGATAGTCAATAAAGTATAATCAAATAAAAAAATTCACTTAATGAAATAAAAGTACAGGCAAATAAAGAGCTACCATAAATTATATGATCTTCCAGTTTTATTTATATAGTGGTAAGAAAAAGTATGTGAACCTATTGGAATTTCATGGTTTTCTGCATAAATTTGTCATAAAATGTGTTCTGATCTTCATCTAAGTCAGGGGTATTGACAAATATAATGTGCCTAAAATAATAACACAAAAAAAAATTCTGATCCCTCATGTCTTTATTGAACACACTCATTCAACATTCACAATGGCAGTGGAAAAAGTAAGTGAACCCTTAGAATTAATAACTGGTTGACCCCCCCTTGGCAGCAATACCCTCAACCAGGCACTTCCTGTAGCTGTGGATCACACCTGTACATCGTTCAGGAGGAATTTTAGCCCATTCTTTCTGGCAGAACTGCTTTAGCTCGGTCATATTCTTTGGAAGTCTCATGTGTATGGCTCTCTTCAAGTCATTCCATAGCATCTCTATCGGTTTGAGGTCTGGGCTCTGACTGCTTGTTCAATGTTTTACATATTGTACACTCATGAACAGAGATGTTAGCCAGTTCCAATGATGCCTTCAAATCTTTGGCTGTCATTCGGGGTTGTTTCTTTACCTCACTGATGAGACTTTGATGTGCTCTTGGTGTCATTTTGACTGGGCGCCCACTTCTTGGTAGAGTAGCAACAGTCCAAAAATGTCTCCATTTGTGTAATGCTTGCCTAACTGTAGACTGGTGAATTTCTAAAGTCTTTGAAATCACTTTGTGACCCTTGCCAGCTTTATGTAAATCAACTATTCTTCATCATAGATCCTCTGAAAGCTCTTTTTGGTGTGGCATGGCTCACATAAGCATGTGCTTCTTGTGTAGAGCAAACTCCAAAAGTTACAGGAGTTTTTATCAGTCAAAGTAGCTGTAGTCCACACCTCCAAACTCATTTTCTTAACGAGACTCCAGGTGTGCAAAAAAAAAATATTTTTTGAGGTCATTAACTCAAGGATTCACATACTTTTCCCACAAGCACTATGAGTTTTTTTTTGGTTGTTCTCAATAAAAAAACAAAAGATCAGAATTTAGGCACATTATATTTGTCAATACCCCTGACATAGATGAAGATCAGATCACATTTTATGACAAATTTATTCAGAAAATCATGAAATTCCAAAAGGTTCACATACTTTTTCTTGCCACTAATATATATATATATATATATATATATATATATATATATATATATATATATATATATATATATATATATATATATATATAATGTTTAAAATGTCTTATCACAGGTACTGGAGGTTCTGTGTCTCACTGTGTGTGTGTGTGTGTGTGTGTGTGTGTATACAGTATGTGTTTGTGTTTGTGTGTGTGTGTGTGTGTGTGTTTGTGTGTCCTCACCCTGCCATGACGATGAAAAAGTCCAGCCTGTTCCATGTATCGCCAAGGTAACAGCGACGGCCGAAGATCCCCAGAGCCACCATCTTCACCACCATCTCCAGCGCAAAGAAGATGTAAATAAACGCATCGAATGCCTGAGACACAGAACACAGAAATTCTGTTACCTACATCAAACAGCTTTTAATTTCAGTTGTTACACACACTTCCTGGAATCTACATCATGAGGATTCACATGAATTTGTGTTGACCTGTGGTACACAACAGCATTTGTTAAGTAATTAAGTAATTTTAGAAAAATAAGTATTCCTCTAATCTATATCAAGACTTTCTAAAAGGGTACTTGATGACAATTTGTATAGAAATAAAAAAAAATAATAAATAAATAAATAAAAAATTACAACATACAAATTTTCATTTCATGGCTCCATAAAATTATAATTATTATTATTATTATTATTATTATTATTATTATTATTATTATTATTATTATTATTATTATTAAGGAATGAGAAAGACTTTACCACTTTTCACCCAAATATCCAGATGCATATAATCAGAATCGAACTTCATATTCATCAGTTCATATTTTTAGCCCATGTGACAACATGAACAAGGATACAAAGTTAAATATCTTTTAGGAAATGTTAGCATAAAAATTACAAAAGGTCTCACTGGACCACTTTTCTTAGACAAAGAGTCATTAGGTGTTACACTGGGGAAATAAAAGGAGAACACATAAACAGAAAATATTATGAAATTGAAGGCTTTGATCAGTGAAATTTTAACTGTGTAACTGTGTTTAACTGTGTGTTTGTCCCTCCTCTGTATCAACGAGCTCTGATTAGATCCAGTTTGTCATTTGTATCAGATTAGCACACACACTGTAGTCTCAGGAAGCTTCTGACTGATAAATAAATTACAGGATCAGGTGATAAGTTAATGTGGACACTGATTGGCCCCTGGTGAATGTTCTGACAGCTGAGTGGGATTAGCATTAGCCGCTGTGTGGAGATGAAACAGCACTGAGACATTAGTGTCATCAGATGATTATACCACTGCAAATAAAATGTGTGGGTTTTTTTTTCAACCAAAACGCATGAACGATAATCATGAATATACTTCTCTGTTTTCTTATAAAAGTTCCGTTTGTGCTGTTTAAAAGTGCATTCCAACCCATAATAATCATCGAATTTTACATATTGTAGAAAAGCTACAATAAATAATATTCCCATGTAAACACACACACACACACACACACACACACACACACACACACACACACACACACAATGTACTTTTATTAAGTCACAATAAAAGTACATATTAAAAGAAGATGAACAAAAAGTCATCTTTATTTGGAGGCTGATTTTGATTCTAAAGATCTCACCAAATTTAAAACAAACTTTTGCTTCTGTGTTAAACTGATTTGGCGGCAGGTCTACGTATGACGTACTTTCTGATGCCACTAAATGAACCATAGACCAATCATGGAACATATAATCTTTTACTTTTAACAGCACTAGTTAGCTAGATAACTGACTTAGCTTAATGTTAGTGATGAAATAAATCTTGGTTGTCATGGTAATGTTATAATGTGACAGGTTGGGGTGATATTACGGATGAGAGAATGACATGGAGGTGTGTCCTAATAACAAAATACGTAATGTTCATGCACAAGATATTTAGGAGAGAGAGAGGGGGGGAGGCAGACAGTGAGAGAGACAGACAGACAGAGAAAGAGATAGACAGATAGAGAGACAGACAGATTGCGAGACAGAGAGAGATAGAGAAAGAAAGACAGAAAGACAGAGAGAGAGACAGAGAGAGAGACAGAGAAAGACAGAAAGAGAGAGATAGAGAGAGACAGAGATACAGAGAGAGGGAGAGAGAAAGAGAGAGACAGAGACACTTGGATAATTAAGCAGTAATGTATAGATAACGATGTAGATATGTACAGGTAATAATGTATAGCTAATGAGTATGTGAGGGTGAAGGTGTGATGATAAAGTAAATAAAACACACAGGAAGTTGGTACCTGTAGAATTTGGCAGCGGTCGGAGGTGCAGTCGATGTTCTCACACGGTTGGTACATTCCCAGAGTCACACAGTTCAGCAGGATCACCATGATGCTGATTCGCTCGAACCATGTACAGGAAGTCATGTTAAGGACAACACACACTGGACTATACAACTGACATTTATACTTATTTATACATTTGTAAAATATGTACAGCGATTTGTCATCCAGATTCAGACAGTGGATGTAAAACGCATCTTCAGGTAAAAGCTGTAATTTAAATAATATGTATTCCAATGTATTTAGACATTAATATACATATCATGTAATAAAGCTTAAAAAAATACAGCTTATTTTCATGCAGGAATCACACTCAGCGCTTGAATGTCAAACAGCTTTATATTCAGAAAGTGTGCGCATTACAGTGTACGATATAATGTGTTACATCAGAATCCCAGAGGAATAACGTTACAGAGCTGAGGACTTCATTACACACACAAAACTCATGGAACGGACACGTGCATGTTCATGCTGTGAAGTCAGCGCTTTTAAAAATGTATGATTTTCTTGTCCACATGTAAACAGTGAAAATGTCTGTAACATTTAAAATTTCTCTAACATTTCCCAAAACATGCTGTTTTCTTGTGGACCTGAGACCAAAATGCAGAGGGGGAAAAAAACGACACTTTGAAAAACATCGGTGTACATGTGGGCGGAGCCTCAGAGTCCTGGTTGGTTGAAATCAGGAGAGAAGAGAACCTTTGAGTTTATTGATCAATTTTTGGCTAAAATTGAGAAACCCTTATGAACCTAGGATGATATAATGAGTCAGGTCACTGTAACGTCTGAGACTTCAAATTCCTAAACATTGTGAGTTCATGTTGCTGCATTTTGTTGTGTTTCAGTATCTACAGTAATCTACACAATCTGTACTGTATACACTACTTTAATGTGGATGCAGCTCTGGGTTCTGACATAAAATCTCCATCACCTCCATCATCAACCCCGGACCATTTCATTTTCTCTCTCTCTCTCTCTAGCAATTTTTGTTTACTTTTTTCCCCTCTCTCTCTCTCACTCTCTCTCTCTCACTCTCTCTCTCTCTCTAGCAATTTTAGTTCACTATTTTCCTCTCTCTTTCACTATAGCAATTTTAGCTGACTATTTCCCTCTCTCTCTCTAGCAGTTTTTAGCTTACTATTTTCCTCCCCCCACTGGCCGACACCTCTCACATCTCTCTTTCCTAATCTGTCCTTTATTCTCAACATTGTATTAAAACGCATCACCTCTCACTCCATCTCTCTCTCTCTCTCTCTCTCTCTCTCTTTAATATCTGACAAACTTCCACACTTCTATCTTGTGGATTTGCTCTGTTTTATCCGCTGAGAATGGGTCTAAACTCCAGCAGACTTCATTAGAGCTTCATTACAGCATGCTTCACCTCTGACACTCGGAAAAATGTAATTTATCCATCAAATCTATTTCCGTTACATGTCTCTTTCCCTGCTTGAATTAATGAGCAGACAGAACACCACACAATGAGTGACGGTCACTCTCTGAACTATATGATATTCCAAAACGCCTGGGGTGGATGTTTTTCTCCTTGTATTAATCGTTACCTCGAGAGAAAGCTTGATGCTGGAGGGGGTCACTCTGAGATTCAGCGCTATGGTTACCGCAGAAAAAATAAAACACAAAATCGTTGTGTGCTTCTTTATTCTCAGTGCGCTTGCTTTCCGACCGTGACAGAAGAAATGAGTTTGGAGAGAGCGAGATGGAGAGAGAACCATGGAGAGAAAGTGATGGAGAGAGAGAGTACGCCTGCAGGTCCAGTTAAACGCCATTAAAAAGGCTGCGGAGACAAATCAATCTCACACCATTACTGCTGAACCCACAGAGAGAGAGAGCTATAACACACGCAAACTCTGTTTATTACAAAATAAAATATAATCGGGGCGTCACGGAGAGCTGCTGTGTGCTGAAACACCGCGGCTAAACTTTCTGACTAAATGACTCTCGTGTTTTTTGGTGCACAAAATACAATTCTGTAAAAGGAAGCATTCACAAATGATTTATTCATGGCTATGTCTCGCTCTCGTGTATTTTTACTCATCTGTGTATTTTATAATTAAATATAAAAGAAATCTTTTATGCGCCCTAAAAGTTAAATTACATACACTGTACCTAGTGAAAGTCTGAAATAGTGTTTGCATTGGGCCTATACCTTAAGTAGGACACAATGAATAAATAAATAAGACTGGACCAATGAATAACAAATACATTAAAAACGTTATTTGCTGTTTGTATATGATCATAAAAAATAGCTGTATAATCAGGTTACTGTATAACACTAACACTTTACATTAACATTCATTATAAACTCCATATACATATATGACTACATATAATGAATGAGCAGCATTTTTAACCTTTTAACCTTTCTGTATAAAGGTGAGTTACAGATAATGTATCTTTAAATGGAACATGAACAAACGAACAAACAAGCAAATAAATAAAGATTTCTGCAAGAAGGTGCATTGAAGATAGTGGATGTTTAAATGGAGAGGAAAAAAAGAAAAACAATAATAAAAAAAAAAATATTAGGCAAAAAAATAAATAAATCGGTGGGCAAATAAAATCTAATCTAAAGCCTTTTTTAGGAACACAGTGTTCCGTGCCTGTGGGACTATAATATTTGACACTCATTCATATTCATAATACACTCAATAATATTCAATAACATTCAATTTGTTAAATAATAGCAATGCAAAAGTGTCATGTGGAACCGAGTCAGGAATCAACTAAGAAACTGATTAAGGAAGCAATTGAAGAATCGAGGAACTGAATGAGGAAGAAATTGAGGAACCAAGTGAGGAATTGATTGAGGAACTGAGCAATTAATAGAGTGAAGGATCAACTGAGGAAGCATGTGAGGAATTGAGTGAGGAATCAAGTGAGGAACTGAGTGAGGAATCGATTGAGGAACTGAGTGAGGAATCAAGTGAGGAAGCTTTTGAGGAACCAAGTAAGGCACTGACTGAGGAACTGAGTTATGATTCAACTGAGGAACTGAGTGAGGAATAGATTGAGGAACTGAATGAGGAACTGAGTGAGGAATCGAGTGAGGAAAAAGTGAAGAATCGCACGAGTAACTAAGTGAGGAATTGAGTGAGGAAGCGAGTGTAGAATTGAGTGAGGAACTAAATGAGGAACCGAGTGAGGAACTGAGTGACGAATCGAGTGAGGAAGCTCTTGAGGAATCAAGTGAGGAAAAAGTGAAGAATCGAGCGAGGAACTAAGTGAGGAATTGATTGGGAAACTGAGCAATGATTTGAGTGAAGAATCAACTGAGGAAGCAAGTGAGAATCTGAGTGAGGAATCAAGTCAGGAAATTAATAAGGAACTCAATGAGGAATCAAGGGAGGAACCTATTGAGAAATTTGAGATGTCATTAAGAGAACCGTTTGTTAAATATTTCTTCAAGGGTTCTTAGGACAGTCGAGGGTCTTTACTTCTACACGGAACCATCTCTGATAGGAAACCCATTTTATAGGGTTTTATAAATGGTGTAGCTTTCTAGATGTCCCTATGGATGAAAGAGAAGTGTGGGGTATTGCAGCACACTTTGATTTGGTCTTTGAGGATTCTAAAACAGAGGGAACCAATTAAATAGTTTAACCATGGAATGATCAGCCATCCAAAGAAATGGAGAGCTGCGAAACACACCTTTTTTGACTATGCTCTTGCACACCAATTAGGAAACAAGTAGTTTTTCATTAAGTTTTTTCAAGGTTTAATTACCAACAACTTTTCATTCATATTTTTGTTTCTGTAAAGACCGAATAAATAGTTTCATATCAACGGCATGTGATGAGTGTGCGTTAATCCAGCCAGGCTTTCACGTTTCTCCGGCATGGAACAAATGGTCTACACAAAACACATCAAAATTCATCCTGACTGGTTCTGCAGCTCATTTTCCATCTCTTACAAGCTGTTGGAATATAAGTTGGAATGTTGGAATGTCATGTAAGCTTCTAAAGAACCTTGAAGAACCTAGTGAAGCAGGTTCAGCACACTCAGCTACATGCTACATGCTTTAAGAATATTCAGGAAGTCTGTAAAAGGATTAGCATCTTATTTATCATTAGCATAAGTCAGGAAATCAAACAAGAAAATTAGCTTTTTTTAGCGATCGAGCTAACACTAGCAGTTACGACACATCTTTAAATATATTCTGTTAGCTAGTGAGCAAAAACAATCTGCAAAAATCAACTAGTTATAACACATTCTACTTAAACACTTCCACACATGGACTATTTTAGAACTCACCCACATTCCTGACTATGATCTTAAAGCCACGCCCACTCAGACTTAGAAAGATAATGTTAGAGAACTGCAGTTAATGATGCATGGTAGCTACAGCAGTTAGCTTAAAGCTCGCTGTATGTTAGCTCATTATGAAGCGGCACAGAGCTACAGCCACACTCCTCATTTTGCAAACGACACAACTCATTTTAATCAGATCCTCGTTGCTGTGTCGACACTTCCAGAATTTCATTGACTCTGCACTGATTTAGTAAACAATCTCTGCACGAGACACTTGTCACAGATAATTAGCATTCCTCCTACGCCTGCCAGGCTAAGCAGCTTAGTGCTGAGCCTCCATTAAAAATGTCTGAACTTTGCCTGCTAGTATACTTCAGTGGACTCCTGAACACAGCTCTGTCTCATTAGATCACTGCTGTGTGTGTGTTTGTGTGTGTGTGTGTGTGTGTGTGTGTGTGTGTGTGTGTGTGTGTGTGTGTGTGTGTGTGTGTGTGTGTGTGTGATCACAGAGTCGGCTCAAGGTGACTTGACAAAAATCACACCAACATTTGAATTCGCATTTTGAGCTGCTGACCACATGATGATCACTCTTCTGTTTCATTTATTCAGTTATACAGGTAAGGAATAGATAGATGGAGAGAGAGAGAGAGAGAGAGAGAGAGAACAAACAAACAAATTGATGGATGGATAGATAAATAGATTAATAATTAAATAAAGAGGATACACAGGAGTCCCTGCTTGCACTCACGCAAAGTACATTGTCCTTAACTATTATGGGACAATGAGCATACCTAATAATATCTCTCTCTCTCTCTCTCTCTCTCTCTCTCTCTCTTTTTCTGTCAAGCTACACATGATACTCCAGAGATACCAATGGTCCTGACCCCTTCTGCTCTTCTGACCTGCCTGATCCATCCTGATGCCAACTTCTGGTTGGATTTCTCATCAGTTGGGAGTCACATGCTGTTGAGGATAACCCCACATGGTGCAGCCTAAAGATAATTGACATTACTGAGAATGGTACCACTTAAAAACCATAAAGATGTCTTTGGACCTCAATTCATATGAACAGTTATGCTATGATAGCTTTAGCAGTGCAATTACCACAAACAGTTCTGCACTCAAGTTTCCATCAGTGAACAGTGGAGAAGTTCAACAAAACAGACTTCTTGTAAAAACTGGTTACTATTTATAATGGCACTATTTCACCATGTAGAATTAGCACATTTATAGAAGGGATTTATTTATTTATAATCACTCTGTCAAGCATCACCCAGATGAGGATGAGTTCCCTTTTGAGTCTGGTTCCTCTCAAGTTTTCTTCTGAAAACTGCTTTGGGACAATGTCCATTGTACAAGTGCTATACAATTAAAATGGAATTGAATGGAATCGAATATAAATACAAAAAAATATATAAACACATGGATGTATAGATAAAGAAATAAATTAATTAATTGATAGCTAGCTATCTAGATATATAGATGTGAAAAATAACTAAACTAAGGTGTGAATAATGTATAAATAAGATTTATTTGTGATTATATTCTAATGTGAATATCTACGTTTAAAAATGAGTTATATATTATTTTGTCAAATACTACATTTAATACTACATTGTTTTTATACGTTAACTCAAAGAATGAATAATAAAGTCAATAATAAATAATAAACAGCGAATAATATAAATATGAATACACAAGTATTATTATTATTATTATTATTATTTATTATTATTATTATTATTATTATTACTATATATTGATAGTATATATCATCAGTATATATTGATTTCCATATTACATTTAGTCCTGACTCTACTTACTCACTCGTGTGTGTGTATGTGTGTGCGTGTGTAGGTCTGTGTGTGTGTGCGTATGTGTGTGTGTGAGTGTGTGTGTGTCTGTGTGTGTGTGTGTGTGTGTTGTGACATTTGATGTCTCCTGACATGAAGGTCGAGGAGGTTGATGGGGAAAATAGTGTGACTTTTAAGATGGTGCCACCCAGCCTGCCATCTCTCTAAACACACACACAAACACACACACACACACCCACACACACAAGATTGGATTCTGACTTCAGAGGATTGAATCCTTCAACAATCAAATGAAGGTTCATCGAATAAATGATGAGAGAGAGCGAGACAGAAACACATGGGGGACAGAGAGAGATAGACAGATAGAGAGAAAGACAGATAGAGAGACAGAGTGAGAAAGACAGAGAGAGAGACAGAGAAAGAGAGAGACAGATAGAGACAGACAGACAGAAAGAGAGAGAGAGACAAATAGAGACACAGACAGAAAGAGAGGCAGACAGACAGATAGAGAGAGACAGGTAGAGAGACAGACAAAAGGTAAGAGAGTCAAATAGGGAGAGACAGAGAGAGAGATAGAAAGATAGAAAGACAGACAGGTAAGTCTTGCCCAGGCGTTTAACACACGTGACCCTGACAGGAGCCTGAGAGGAACCAGGCCTTGTTGCCACAGCAACTGGATCAGACGATGTGCCGCTCAGAGACAGAGCTAAACAGTGTCTCGAGAGGAACACACACACACACTGATGCACGCACGCACGCACACACACACACACGCACACACACGCAAACACACACACACTGTGAGATTATGTAAGTGAGGATGAGATCATGAAGGTGAAGAATGCGGCCACAATCACACTGAACTGATCCAAACACACTGAACTGATCCAAACACACTGAACCCAGTACTCAAGTTATACACATCATCTCTCTCTCTCTCTCTCTCTCTCTCTCTCTCTCTCTCTCTCTCTCGCTTGATTCTGTACGACAAGAGAGATGGGTTTATTCCTCTGGACTGTTATACCAACAATCTTCAGCCTTTAAGAGCACAATGGATTAAAGAACTGAGTCATCAGTTATAATAATCCAGTGTAGAAAGAAAAAAAGACAGAGGAGTATCATGAAGGAAGCAAAAAAGGTGTGTAAGTAAATAAATAAGTAAATAAATACAGAAATAAATAAAACACTATTTCTAGCTTTAAAATATGTAAAAAGTGTGAAATTCTTGTAGAAGAGATCTATTTTGTACATCAGTATGAAATTAAACACTTGCTTCTTAAAGGGAATGAGAGGAGCTGATCTGATTGGATAATGCAAACGCACGTCTAACCACACCCCTTCATAATATTTTCCATATAACTCCGCCCCTTTTAGAGCTCAGCACCATGACCATACAGACCATACAGACAGTAGCTGAGCTGTTACTTTTTAAAAAATTTTTCATTTTGTGTACGTCACTATGAGGATAAGACTGTGTTACGGCATACTGCTCTTTTGTGTCATACACACACACACACACACCAGTCATGCACTAATCAGTCTGAAGGGCCTTTGATGTCACTGAGCTGCATTTTTATCTTCCCATATCAGAGAGTTCATTGGGTTTGATCTTGTGTTTTATGTGTCTGTCTGTGTGTGTGTGTGTGTGTGTGTGTGTGTGTGTGTGTGTGTGTGTGTGTGTGTGTAGATCTTTTGCCTTAGTTCTAGGGGATATCCTCGTCAGTATCTTGAATCTTGTGTCAGTCCTGTCAAAAGTAAAGAAGAAGAGCAGTGTGTGTTAGCATGGTAGGGAGCATGGTGATGGATAGAGAGAGATGGAAAGAGATAGAAAGATGGAGAGAGAGGGATGGAGAGGTGAAGTGTCAGATGAATCGGAAATCTGAACTCCAGAATGACGTCAGTTGTCCCGTTGCAGCCACACCAGCCTCCCTCTGACCATCTGTCTCCCTCCTTCTCTCTCTCTCTCTCTCACACACACAGACACATCCTGTCCTCAACTATTTCTCACAGTCACAGTCTCTCTTTTTACTCTTTTCTCTGAACTTTTTACTTCCATCACCACTGCGCAATGGAATGAGAAGAAAAGGGCAAACAAGCGGCTCGAGAGAAAAAAAATCAGAAAGTAATAAACACTGTGTTCCTACTGTTCAGCACCTGGAAATAAGTGAGAAAACTTTTTAACCTTTTACACAAGTTAGGTTTCCGTTTACCTTCTGTAATGTCACACGTGCCTTGGGGAACACACACACACACACACACACACACATAATGAGGAAGACAGCCAGCTCAGATGCTTCCTAAACACATATAACCTTCCAGTATGAACACTAGACTAGACGAGTTTGTGTGGAGAACTTGTGGAGCTGCAGAGTGGTAGAATCCATTGCTAGCCAGAGGGCATCTTCTACAGCTCCTCGGTTCTCCCCGGAATGCCTTGTCAGATCTCACACAGCTGTCAGGAGCGGCATGATGAGGACGAGACAAAATTCATACCCC
The DNA here is from genome assembly GCA_012411365.1 of Ameiurus melas. Classification (NCBI taxonomy): domain Eukaryota; kingdom Metazoa; phylum Chordata; class Actinopteri; order Siluriformes; family Ictaluridae; genus Ameiurus; species Ameiurus melas. Next base: position 22,974,588 of record CM022753.1, read on the forward strand.
ACAGCGTGAAAGGAATTCAAATCAGCACAGGAACTGAGGGGGAATACTCAATGTCAGTTACTGTGTTAGCTGGAGTACTGCATTATCTGGAGTACTGAGTTATCTGAAGTACTGAATTATCTGGAGTACTGCGTTAGCTGGAATACTGAGTTATGTAGAGTACTGAGTTATCTGGAGTACTACGTTAGCTGGAGTACTGAGCTATCTGGAGTACAGAGTTATCTGGAGTATTACGTTAGCTGGAGTACTGCGTTATCTCAAGTACTGCATTAGCTGGAGTACAGAGTTATCTGGAGTACTGCATTAGCTGGAGTACTGTGTTAGTTGGAGTATTGAGTTGTGCGGAGTACAGAGTTATATGGAGTACTGTGTTATCTAGAATCCTGTGTTAGCTGGAGTATTGAGTTATGTAGGAGTACTGTGTTATTTGGAGTACTGAGTTATCTGGAGTACTGTGTTATCTAGAATCCTGTGTTAGCTGAAGTATTGAGTTATGTGGAGTACTGAGTTATCAGGAGTACTGTCTTAACTGGAGTATTGAGTTATGTGGAGTACTCAGTTATTTGGAGTACCGTGTTAGCTGGAGTACTGAGTTATGTGGAGTACCAAGACAACAAGTCTGTTAACTCAAACCTGCTCAGCTTAGCTGATTGTACATGATTAGACAGCAAGTTTAGAAGTATTAAACCAATCCAGCCTGATCAGAGTAATCATGTTTAGCAAATCTATAATAAGCTAGCTATTATATTCAGTTACTTTACTGAATTTGTTAAGCACTGTACAAAGAACTCTGACACACAGAGGTCACATGACCCGAGATCCCGCAGCCATGTGCATTCTGTGAGTCGAGAGAGAGAGAGAGAGAGAGAGAGAGAGAGAGAGAGAGAGAGAGAGAGAGAGAGAGATTTCACACGTTCACTCTGTTCTTCTGTCTCAGCTGTGCCGGAGAACCGACAGCAGGAACATCAGGGGGAGGAGAGATTAAACTGAAGAGCCGAGAGCAGGAATGTAACGCCGCAGATCATTAATCCATCATCACGCATAATGAAGATGAGAGAGAAAACAGAAAATACAGAATTTCCTCTGCATCTGTTCTGCAATAACATGCACTGAGAGAATTGTAAAAACATGGTTATAACACACACTGAGATGATGGTTATAACATGGTTATAACAAACATTGAGCGCAAAGTAATAACATGGTTATAACACATAATGAGATGATGATTATAACATGGTTATAACACACTGAGATGATGGTTATAACAAGGTTATAACACAGAGAGCATTTTAATAACGTGGTTATAACACAATGAAAGGATGTTATAACACACACTGAGATCATGGTATTAACATGGTTATAACACACACTGAGAGCATGCTAATAGTGTTGACACACTGAGCGCATGTTATGACATGGTTAATACATGGTTATTACACATACTGAGATCATGGTTATAACATGGTTATGACACACACTGAGAGCATGGTAATAACATGATTATAATACACTGAGTGCATGGTAATAACATGGTTATAACACACTGAGAGCATGCTAATAACATGGTTATAACACACACTGAGAGCATTGTAATAACATGGTTATAACACACACACTGAGAGCATGCTAATAACCTGGTTATAACACACACTGAGAGCATTGTAATAACATGGTTTTAACACACACTGAGAGCATGCTAATAAGATGGTTATAACACACAGGGAATGTTATAGCCCACTTAGATCATGGTTATACCATGGTTATCACACACACTGAGTGCATGGTAATAACATGGTTATAGCATAAACTGAGAGCATTGCAATAACATGGTTATAAAACACACAGAACATGGTTATAACACAGAGCATGGTAATAACATGTTTATAACACACACTGAGAGCATGGTTGTAACACACTGAGAGCATGGTAGTAACATTGTTATAACACACTCTGAGTGCGTGGTAATAAAATACACCCAGTGTTTGGTAATATTGGGTGTATGTTATTACTCAGATTGTGGTCATAACACAGTAACACACAGCACACCTGATAACACAGACCAGAGCACAATAATAGCACAGCAATATACACACCAAGTATAGTAATAACACAGTAATAACACACTCTTATCTTGAGAACACCAGTACAGTAATAACACACACTGTCTGAGTGGTACTAACACACACAGCACAGTAATAATGCACTAACAACATGCCACAAGCACTGCAATAACAATCTGACAGCATAGCAATAGCACAGATCACAATAATAATATAGTAAACTTCTTTTTGGACTATATATATATATATATATATATATATATATATATATATATATATATATATATATATATATATATATATATATACAGTGCCTTGCCAAAGTATTCTTCCCCCTTGAACTTTTCAACCTTTTGCCACATTTCAGGCTTCAAACATAAAGATATAACATTTAAATTTTTGTGAAGAATCACCAAAAAGTGGGACACAATTGTGAAGTGGAACGAAATCTATTGGATATTTTAAACTTTTTTAGCAAATAAAAAACTGAAAAGTGGTGCATGAAAAATTATTCGGCCCCTTTACTTTCAGTGCAGCAAACTCACTCCAGAAGTTCAGCGAGGATCTCTGAGTGATCCAATGTTGTCCTAAATGACTGATGGTGATAAATAGAATCCACCTGTGTGTAATCAAGTCTCTGTATAAATGCACCTGCTCTGTGATAGTCTCAGGGTTCTGTTGAAAGCGCAGAGAGCATCATGAAGACCAAGGAACACACCAGGCAGGTCCGTAATACTGTTGTGGAGAAGTTTAAAGCCGGATTTGGATACAAAAAGATTTCCCAAGCTTTAAACATCCCAAGGAGCACTGTGCAAGCGATCATTTTGAAATGGAAGGAGTATCAGACCACTGCGAATCTACCAAGACCTGGCCGTCCCTCTAAACTTTCAGCTCAGACAAGGAGAAGACTGATCAGAGATGCAGCCAAGAGGCCCATGATCACTCTGGATGAACTGCAGAGAACTACAGCTGAGGTGGGAGAGTCTGTCCATATGACAACAATCAGTCGTACACTGCACAAATCTGGCCTTTATGGAAGAGTGGCAAGAAGAAAGCCATTTCTCAAAGATATCCATAAAAAGTCTCATCTAACGTTTGCCACAAGCCACCTGGGAGACACACCAAACGTCACACCAAACGTTGAGAAATGGCTTTCTTCCATTTCAAAATGATCGCTTGCACAGTGCTCCTTGGGATGTTTAAAGCTTGGGAAATCTTTTTGTATCCAAATCCGGCTTTAAACTTCTCCACAACAGTATTACGGACCTGCCTGGTGTGTTCCTTGGTCTTCATGATGCCCTCTGCGCTTTCAACAGAACCCTGAGACTATCACAGAGCAGGTGCATTTATACAGAGACTTGATTACACACAGGTGGATTCTATTTATCACCATCAGTCATTTAGGACAACATTGGATCATTCAGAGATCCTCGCTGAACTTCTGGAGTGAGTTTGCTGCACTGAAAGTAAAGGAGCCGAATAATTTTGCACGCACCACTTTTCAGTTTTTTATTTGCTAAAAAAGTTTAAAATATCCAATAGACTTCGTTCCACTTCACAATTGTGTCCCACTTGTTGGTGATTCTTCACAAAAAATTAAAATTTTATATCTTTATGTTTGAAGCCTGAAATGTGGCAAAAGGTTGAAAAGTTCAAGGGGGCCGAATACTTTCGCAAGGCACTGTATATATATATATATATATTATGTGGTTGCCATTATTAGAGAACTACATGAACCACTGATCATGTACCATTTCTGTCTAATTCCATAATGATGCACAGAATAACTTGAGAACCCAACAGTGAATCTGAGACACACCTGGGATTTATCTACAGAATCACTATAACCCAGATTGTGTTTTCCCGCAGTCCTGAGTGCAGGTGTGTGTGAGGACTGAGGACCAAAGTGGCCTTGTGAAGCAGCCGAGCCCGAGCGCTAATTGTGTTATTAATAGGTCGAGTCCGGCTGCTTTGTGATGATAATTAGCAGAGCGGAAGCTGGCGGTTTCTCTGAACAGCGTCAGTATTTGTGTATGTTGCTAAAAAGCTGTTAGCAAGCATCCGGTCCTATCAGCAGCGTGGAATCGAGTGGAACCGAGCGGCCTCGTCATTGTGTCTGTTATCGGCTAATCATCTCAGCCTCTGGAATAAAAGTGTCTGATTAGCATGGTGTGAACAAGCGTACAATCACAGCGGAGCAGCACACACACACACACACACACACACACACACGCACACGCACACAGCTCATCATCTCTGTGTATCAGACGAGGACATGATGCTACTGTGATGTTAGTGTTAAATGTGTCATTATGTAAATATATTTAAATATTCACGAGTAAATTCAGTTGAGTCAGCTAAAAGATTCCTTCAGTGATTCATTCAGTTTATCAACAGATATGAGAATTATTTCAAAATAATATGATATATTTCTACATTTTTATTTGTATTTATTTTATTTATTACTTTTTTATGCATTATGTCATTATATAATGTCATTACATTTAAATACGCATTTATTGTTATTTATCCATAAATATTTATTGTTACATTGATTTTCTCAACAAAATTTTTCATTGATTTAAGTGTCATCATCATCATCATCATCATTATTATTAGTTATTATTATTATTATTATTATCATTATTAACAACAACAACAGTAATAATAATAATAATAATAATAATAATAATAATAATAATAATAATAATAATAATAATAATAAAACAGCCAAGTATGCTTTTTACTGTACACAGTAATACTTAAAGTTTATTATCACTGAATCACTAAACCAGTTCAGGATCAGAATAAGATTCATTAAGGGAATGCTGATTATGTTTGAATGTCACTGAGTCGAACTCTGAGTCACTGTGTGATGATTGAATTTCACTCAAGAACTAAAGGACTGCGTTTACACGAGCATAAATACGACACATGAAAAGCAGAGAAACCATTCAAGATCAGAAAAAGAGAAAAAACAATGACTCAGTCCATGGCAGTGACTGTTACTGCAGATAAGCAAAAATCAAACATTATTATTTCTTTACCTAATGTTTTTTATTTTCTGATTATTATTATTTTTTCTTAATATTTATTAATTCTTAAATAATCATCAGTCACACACACACACACACACACACAAGCTGATTATGGAGTGTTATTTCTGACACTAACAGACTGTAGAAGGTCAGTCGCAAGGTCACGGTTGAGGAACACAGGGTGTGACGCATCGTTCTGGGAAAAACACTGCAATAAAAATTTCTGTGAAATTCATCTGCTCACATTTCTGTCCTTTTCTCTCAGTTCTCAGAGTCTCAGTTCTCTCTCTTTCTCCAACTCTCTCCATTTCTCTCTCCATCTCGCTCTCTACCTCTCTCCCTTTCTCTATCTCTCTCCACCTCTTTCACCATCTCTCTCTCTTGCTCCACCTTTCTCTCTTTCTCTATCTCTCTTTCCATCTCTCTTGCCATCTATCTCCATCTCTCTCACTCACCATCTCTCTCTCATCTCTCTCACTCGCTCTCACTCATTCGCGCACTCTCTCTCCACCTCTCTCTCCATCTCTCTCACTCGCTCTCTCTCCATCTCTCTCACTTGCGCGCTCTCTCTTTCCATCTCTCACGCTCTCTCTCACTCTCTCCATCTCTTTCTTTCCATCTCTCTTTTGCTCTCTCTCCATCTCTCTCTATCTCTTTCTCCCCATCTCTCTTTATGTCTCTTGCGCGCTCTCTGTATGTGTAGAGTGAGTGTGTGTCTGTGTTATGCGTGCAGAGCGAGTGTGAGAAAGTGTTTGGATTTTGTGTGTGTGTGTGTGTGTGTGAGAGAGAGAGAGAGAGTGTGTGTGTGTGTGCAGAGTGACTGTGCACTGTGTGTGTGTAGAGTGAGAGAGTCTGTGTGTGTGTGTGTGTATAGTGTGTGTGTGTGTGTGTGTATGTAATGTATGTATACAGATTGACTGTATAGTGTGTGTGTAGAGTGAGTGAGTGTGTGTGTGTGTACGTGTATGTAGAGTGAGTGAGTCTGTGTGTGTGTGTGTGTGTTTATAGTGTGTGTGTGTGTGTGTGTGTAGAGTGTGTGTATGTAATGTATGTTGGAGGAAGGAGGTTGTGTGTTGGGGTGTGTAGATATGGGGTTTTTTTTTGGGGTTTTTTTGTGTGTTTGTGGGGGGGGTGTTTTTAGAGAGAGTGTGAGTGTGTATAGTGAGAGTGTATGTATAGAGTATGTGTGTGTACTGTTAACAAAAAAATGACAGAAACCATGATAATACCTCTTTTCTACGTGGATGGCTGGATGAGTGAGTCGATTGCGCGGCCTACTTCAAGGAGTGTGTGCTTGCCTGCGTGTGTGTGTATTACCCTCCCTCCCTGTCAATTAGTTACGTCTACTCCATTGCGTATCTTGAAACACACCCCCTTTCACGTCTAATTTACACAAAGAACAATATTGATCCCTTCTCGATACAGCAAATTTGTGAAGCAGATATTTATAAATATTTTTCCATGGATAAAAAAGGAAAGAAAAAAAGGTGGAGCTGATAAGTTACGTGAAAAAAAGCTTAAAGCATTAGAGTCAGATGCTGTGAAATGCTATAAGTTAACATATTATTCCTTTGGATTGAAGGGAAGTTACAGAAATTCCGCAGGCTCTGACAGCTCTAGCGTTACAGCCAAGGACAGCGAGCCTGGATCCAGCGACAGGGTCAATGATGATGAACCAACACCTGCAGCTGCAGATGATGACCAACACATCTCCCCCTCCCTACCTGAGACTAGTGAGGAGGATGGTAATCAAACTGAACCAGTTAGCTGCTTAAAAGAAATCAGTAGTAGCATTATCCAGAGCGACTTACATTTATATATCTGAGCAGTTGAGGGTTAAGGGCCTTGCTCAAGGGCCTAACAGTGGAGGCTTGGGCATGATCTCACAACCTTCCAATCAGTAGCCCAACATCTTAGCTACCACTGCCCTAAAAAACTTAGTCATTTTCAGATGTGGGTATGATAGGCCTGATTAACCATTATATATTGTCTTGCCTACTTACTTTCTTTTCACTAACAAATATTTTATTAGAGATAATGCCAAATAATCACTAATCTGTGTTTTGTCTCCCTCACAGGAATCATTTCATATCTCATGCTCATAAATTCTCTTCCTTATACACATACACAAGCCCTTCAAATGTACACTCTCATCCACATATACATGGGCGGTTGTGGTGCAGTTGGTAGAGTGGGATGTCCACTAATCGGAGGGTTGGCGGTTCGATTCCACATGCCGAAGTGTCCTTGGGCAAGACACTGAACCCCAAGTTGCTCCCGATGGCAAGCTAGCGCCTTGCATGGCAGCTCTGCTACCATTGGTGTGTGAGTGTGTGAGTGTGTGTGTGAATGGGTGAATGTAAAGCGCTTTGGATAAAAGCGCTATATAAGAGCACATTTACCATTTACATTTACATACTCTCATATATATATATATATACACACACGCATATATATACATATATATATATATATATATATATATATGTTAATGGTTATATATATATGCGTGTGTAAATATATATATATATATGTTAATGGTTAAGCAGAAAATATATATTAGTGCGTATCATTCGATTAAGAAAATCCACCCATCCCATCCATCTTCAACCGTTTACTCCTTCTTCAGTGTCGCGGGGAACCTGGAGCCTATCCCAGGGAGCATCGGGCACAAGGCGGGGTACACCCTGGGTGCCAATCCATTGCAGGGCACAATCACATACACACTCACACACCCATTCATACACTACAGACACTTTAGACATGGCAATCAGCCTACCATGCATATCTTTGGACTGGGGGTGGAAACCGGAGTACCCAGAGGAAACCCCCCACAGCACAGGGAGAACATACAAACTCCACACACACATGGCCCCAGCGGGAATCGAACCCCGGACCCTGGAGGTGTGAGGCGAACCTGCTCGAGTACGAAAATTTATCAGGTTAATCATGGGCTATATATATATATGCTGCCTTTTTAACCTGTAGCAGTTCCAAAGCACTTTGCACACATATACACATGGTAGCAGAACTGCCATGCAAGGTGCTAACTAGGTTCAGTGTCTTGCCCAAGGACACTTTGCATGTGGAGTCATGTGGGACAAGAATCAAACTGCCAACCCTACTATTAGTGGACAACCCGATCTAATAGCTGAGCCACAGCCGCCCATGTAGATGTATATATGTATATCCTCCTCCTCATAAAGCTCTGCTGACCTGCTCCCAGAAGATGCCCTGAAACTGGTGGACATGGCCAGAGGCAAGTTTAATGTCGCATGATAGCCTAATAGTATGCCATTCAGATGAGGATTCATGTTAATGCTAAATATAAAGTTTCAATCCTGATTCAGGAGTTGTACAGCTGTCTTACTGTTCTCCTGTTTGTTTCCCTTTGTATTACAAAGGGGTTACTTGTGTTACTTCAAAAATATGAGTAAATATAATTTATTTCAGTATTGTGTTATATTTTTATGCTGGTTTGTGGTGTTAAAAATTACTCTGCACATCAATGAGCCGGTGTTATGATGTGGCATGTGTTGGGCAGCAGTGGGCCAGAAAGTCCAGGGCCACTCTTTGGTCACAATCCGCCCCTGACTGTTAGTGTCGGGCAAGTGTGAGGGAGTATGTGTGTGCGTGTGGGGGGAGGCGGTGGGGGGGGGGGGCAATGTGTGCGTATGTAGTATCTGTGTGTTTGTGTGAGTGTGTGCATTGTGTGTGTGTGTGTGTGTGTGTGTGTGTGTGTGTGTGTTTGTGTGTGTGTATTATGTGTATGCGTGTGTGTGTGTGTGTGTGTCTGTCCCAGCTGGGAGCTGATGTTGCTGTCTGTTATAATTACCATCTAAACATTTCTCATGAGTCTTGTACAGAGTCTCAGTCCTTTCACACCTTCAGCTCACCTCCTGTTTCCCCTCAAACACCCTCAAAATATCTACATTATTATTATCATTATTACTATTATTATTATAAGTAGTAGTAGTAGTAGTAGTAGTAGTAGTAGTAGTAGTGGTATGATTGTGAGTTTTTATAGACATTATAATGCGGGTGAAAGTTTCACCGAATAAACAGGGTAAAGATATTAATGCTGGAAAAATTTAAATAACTGTCACGGATTTCCCCAGAATTAACAGCGCACTCAACAGCCCGTCGCATGACAGCACGCAATTCCAGGTAGTCAGTGACTTTTCTTGTCAGTTGTCAGTGTTTTGCTTTCATTTTTGTCTTGTCTCTGCCCCTGTCTTGTCATCAGTATTCACAGCTGTTTTTGTTTTACCGTTGATTATGTTAATTATTTAAATCGTATGTCTTTGTTCAATGCAAAGTACCGAGTTTCTGTATTGTACCAAGCCATATATCCTCATTCATTGTTTCATGGTTTTGATCTTGTTTATTGCCTCACATTTCTCGATTCTTGTTTTAGTATAGTTCATGTTGTTTGCCTTATGTTTTTGGATTTGACTGCCTCTCTCTCTTAATAAAGCCCTTAACTGCAATTGCATCCTTGTCAGATCCCATTACATGACAGAATACTTCACCTACAACATGGATGCAGCAGGAGAGTGCATGGAGCGTCACGCTGTGATCTTTGTGCTGGCGTTTGATTCTGTGCGATTTCCCCAGTGGCTTCAGCTGGATGTTCCGGCTCCCTTTGAGGGCTTTGAAAGCCCTTTGAAGGGAATTTTTCTCCAGTGCCAGTTTTATTTTGAGAACTTGGTGAACCCGAAACCCAAGGAGAAACAGTGGCACATATACAGGTTCCTGGTATCCAGGTTCATCAGTCTGGCTCGCCACTATGCGGAGCTCCTGATTGCCTGGGAAGCGTTGCAGAGTTCATCTGCGTCATGAGAGTGATCAATGTAAAGGCAGACTTTAAATTTAATTTAGAAAATTTTCTGAGGAGGGCCAGCCTGACGACAAACCTACAAGGCTGTTTACCACATACTATGAGAATGTCAACGTGGCGACCTCATCTCCTGAGTCCCAGTGTTAGACCGATGAAGTGGTCTATCCAGCCATGATCCTGATAAAGGTCAACGAGGCAACCTCTCAGTTTCAGTTTTAGTTAGAGGTTGACAACACAGCCTCCCATGCCATGTTCCTGTCTGAGGTTGACAGCACAGCCTACAAAGTCCTGTTTACGGCAGAGGCTGACAAGAGGGCCTACCAAGTCCTGTTCATGTACGAGGTAGACAAGACGGCCCACCTAGCCATGTTCCAGTCAGAGGGCAACAAGACGGCCTACCAAGCTATACTCATGCCTAAGACCGACAACACGGCCCACCATGCTCTGCTCACACCTAAGGCCAACCAAGGCCCACCAGGCTCTACTCTAGCCTGAGGCCGACAACAAGATCAACCAAGTGCTGCTCATGCCTGAGGCCAACGACAAGGCCAACCAAGCACTGCTCATGCCTGAGGCCGACAACAAGGCCCACCAGGCTCTACTCTAGCCTGAGGCCGACAACAAGGCCAACCAAGTGCTGCTCATGATTGAGGCCAACAACAAGGCCAACCAAGCACTGCTCATGCCTGAGGCCGACAACAAGGGCTACCAAGCGCTGCTCACGCCTGAGGCAGACGACATGGCTCACCAAGCACTGCTCACACCTAAGGCCAACCAAGGCTCACCAGGCTCTACTCTAGCCTGAGGCCGACAACAAGGCAAACCAAGTGCTGCTCATGCCTGAGGACAACGACAAGGCCAACCAAGCACTGCTCACGCCTGAGGCAGACGACATGGCTCACCAAGCTCTGCTCACACCTAAGGCCAACCAAAGCCCACCAGGGTCTACTCTAGCCTGAGGCCGACGACAAGGCCCACCAAGTGCTGCTCATGCCTGAGGCCAACGACAAGGCCAACCAAGCACCGCTCACGCCTGAGGCCGACAACAATACCAATCAAGCGCTGCTCACGCCTGAGGCCGACAATGTCATACCATGCTCTGCTCACGGCTCAGGCCGACGAGATTACCTACCAAGTTCATCTCATGCCTGAGGCTGATAATGCGACCTCCCTAGCCTTGTTCCACCCTCTTGACCAAGGCAAGCCTGCCCCAACCTCATGCCTGATCCTTCAGGAACCAGCTATACTATGGACAATGTCTGCCTTGGGACCTAGGGGCCTGTGTGGGCATTTTACCAGGTCCAGGGGAGTGTTTTTTTTGGCATTTTGGGAGAAGTGCCCTTTGGGTGCTTGGGGGGCTTTTGGGTGGGGGGGACTATGTCACAAACAGCTTGTAGCGCAACAATGCTTCTGAGTTGTCAGTGGCTTTGTTTACTTTTGATACATGTATTTTGTTTGGTTTATATCGTGTCTCTGCCCCTTGTTATTGGATGTGTCCCTCACGTGTCATAATTATTCACAGCTGTTTTTGTTTTTAACATTGATTATGTTAATTATTTAAACCCCTTGTGTGTCTTTGTTCAATGTGAAGTATTGAGTGTCTGTACCACACCAAGCTGTTTATATCCGTTCATTGTTTCATGGTTTTGATCTTGTTTATAGCCTTGCATTTCTTGTTTTAGTCTAGTTGATGTTGTTTGCCTGACCCTTCGCTTGTTTTTGTAACCCCGTTTTTGACTTACATTTTTGGATTTGTCTGCCTCTCTTTCATAATAAAGCCCTTAACTGCAATTGCATCAGTCTCAGATCCCATTACATGGCATTAACCTACAGGCAAAAAGCTTTCCATTGAAATTAATTTCTAGATTTTTTATTTATTAAAACCCTTGTAGTCGTTTTTAAAAATGTATAATTGGATTTTCATGGATATAATTTATGTGGGAATGTGTGTGTGTGTTATCAGAGATTATTTGGGAGTAGGGGGGTGTGGTCAGAGTTTATTTTGGAGTACAAGGCCTGGTCAGAGTTTATTTTGGGCAGGGAGGGTTTGGTCATAGTTCATACGCATGGAATTAAAAACTTTGCTTTGCACATTTTTTGTACCTTTCTTGTTTCCCACTTTCCTTTTTCGGTCATTATTTCCTGTCCTTGTTAATATACACTGTTTATATTACTTCGTCTGCTGAGTCCTGAATGCAGATAATCTGTGAGCACTAAATTGAAACCAAAGCTTGAATAAAGCTCCACATCACACTCTTTAATCTGAGAGCTAATTTCATACAAATAGTCCACCCCGATTGTTTTTCCATGAGTCGGGAAGAAGACGAGAAGACGGAAAAACTCAACTCAAATATTTTGTTAATCAGTCGCAGGTTACAGGAAAGGCTCGATAATGCTCCAGGTTGTTAAGCGTGATAAAGTGCTCAGCAAAAGCCTTCGTAAGCTTTGCGCTCCTGCATTCGTCGGTTTATTGTTTCATCTCCAAGCTAGAAGCAATCATCACTTTCATTACAAGCATTAAAACAGTGCTGATCCTATTGTCTTAATTTAATAAGCTTGTTAATGTGCTCTGAAATATGAAACGTTCTGCAATACAATAAAACCAGCAGTGAGAACCGGACTGTAGCAGACAGACAGAGCTAGAGACAGAGAGAGAGTAAGGAATCAGGAAGAGAGAGAAGTGATTTGTTTACACAGAACAGAAAAAAGGTGAACATGAAGATAATAAAAGAACTCCAGCATGGCTTCGCTGCTCCTCATGGACGTTCAGGGAGGGTTCAGCATTTCACAGCGAGTTTTTTTTGCATGTTTCCTCCGGTAAAGACGTCTAGAAGAATATTCCTCAGGAGAGGATAAAGGTAAAGCAGAAAGACAGGCTGGGTCACTGAACACAACGGGTTTGGAGTAAAGCATTGCTCACATCCTGACTTTCACGTTACCGACACGCGGGAACAATCCTCTAACCGCACACTCACCACGCCGTGCAGTCAGAAATAATATTTATATACAGTCATGATTGTTTGATTTAACCTGCTGCCATATTTACATTTCAGCATCACTTAAGCTATATACAACTGAGTGCAAAAGTTTGCACATCCTTAAGACAAAATAAAGAATTTATATCAGCAACATATTTTGTATTTTTGCTTTCGTAGTTCTTACAACAATTACATCTTTTTACTTAAGACACTTAAAATGACACTTTTTATCTATTTATAGTTACCTTTAACTATAATTAGTTGGGAGAGGGGTCAGTAGTGGCTTGGCAGTTAAGACTCTGGGTTACTGATTGGAAAGTCGGGGGTTCAAGCCCCAGTACTGCCAGGCTCTGGGCTACTCATCAGAAGGTTGGGGGTTCGAGCCCCAGCACTGCCAAGCTGTCACTGTTGGGTCCTTGAGCAAGACCCTTAGCTCTCTCTAGGCTGAACCTGCGCTCTGACCCCAGCTTCCTTACATGCTGGACTATGTGGAGAAAAGAATTTCACTGTACTGTATGTGATCAATAAAGACTCATTAACATTATTTAATGTTCATGAAAAACATGTTCATTCCTGTTGTCACTTATGTTATTGCAGCAGTACTTCCCTCGCTAACCTCTCTTTAATTCTCAAAGTTAATAAGACAAAACAAATGCAGCTTGATGCAGAGAACCCACAAAGAAGCATAAACTCCTCTGGAATGAAAAACCGAAATGTTTTTGGGCGGTGGGTGGAAACTGGAGAACCCATAGGAAACCCACACAGACATGCGATGAACATGTGAATCTCCAGACACACAAACAGACTGAGATCAGGATGGAAACAGAAACCCTGGTTCTGGTACTTTCGCACTGGTAATTTTTCCACTCATGTCGTATCATTTCTCAGTGGTGGATTGAGACACGTTTGGACGTCTAAACTCCAGATATTTCAGCAGGATTGAAAGCCGAACTCCAGTCTCACTGCTCTACATCATCCATATCTCAGAAATGCAAACGGAATGTCAGAATGATTGACAGAGGACAAGCCAAGCTCCAGAGGTGATGGACTCCATGACGTCTCGAGACAAAGATTTGAGGTTTAGACAGTGTTCTTAAGAATTTGTTGTGTTTACAGGAATGAAACTGCAGAGTGGAAGCATTTTCTTTTCTTTTGTTCTACACTGAAACGTGACCTTTCTGATAGCTCACCTGTAACTTCAGTGGCAAAACATTTGGCGCGTATCTACATGATGCAACCTGGGGCCGATCGCTCAGTCTCCCCGTAAGCGTCCTGATTAGATCTTGATTATTTTGTCCTCTCAGTGTTCCTTTATCAGCAACATCACCGCTGTTTTCTAATCTCTGGCATATCGATGCAATCAAACCTGTGTCTAGTCACAGATTGTGACTGTTTAGATCACATTTCATGCATTCTATCGAGAGTGAAGAGTTTTTTAGCCTGTCTCTGGATTTGAGCTGGATTAAAGAATTTAAAAATAAATTACATTTTTTTGTGTGTTCTAAAAGGATCCAGTTTCTATGGAGGAGATTTTGTGTTGGATTCAGAGGAAATACTTTCCATAAATAATAATTTCCATTGTTAACCTTTATGAAACACACACACACACACACACACACACACACATACACACAGTAGTGTTATTTTCTCATCATCATTCTGCATGACAAGCATCGTAATCATCCTCTCTCAGCTCACCTCGGCTTCTATATCCCTCTGCTTCGGTCACGTTAGTGCAGTCAAGCTGAAGCGCACTGACACAGCAGGCAAACAGCAGGACGTGGAACGTGATGATGAAGGATATTGGCAGCACGGCATGACAAGAGAAGGTGATGATGGACAGCAGCCAGCAGGGGGAGATGTGCAGTGTTAACGTAGACCAAGGCTAGGAGAACTGTGTATAAGTTAGATAGCAGTATCCGGCTAGTTCACTCCATTCAGTCTGGTGAACATCATGAGTTATGACACCATAATGGTGTTTCTCAAAATGGCAGAACCTGTTGAACTCGATCATGTTGGGTATTATTTTATTCAAACAGAATCTGAAGAGACGAATTCAGCAACATGACACAAATTCATGAACCAAGCTAGAGTGTGAGAAAGGTCAGACTCTAAGTGAGAATATCACTCAGAAATGTATATATCACAATACACTCATCTAATGTTAAAGTTCCATATTTCTCTCCCTCATTGCTCTTCTTCTGTGTACTCTAACATCCTCAAGTGCCCAAGAACAATGCTCGATCATCACAGTGCAAATGATCCCAAACCGGAACACTGATATGGATATGTTTCCGATCTCGGCTCTGCATCTTCCCGTCTCTGTGTTGTAAATATACCACATCAGATCCGCTGAGCCGCTGAAGGATTGGGATGCAGCCATCCGTTAGAGATGATGGGCTTGATCAAGTCAGTCATGAGCTCGTTCTCCGGCACAGATGTTCTCCACAGCACACAGCTGTTCCCTGATACAACCAAAATACACACCCTGCTGGATACCGACGTGGTGTGAAAAACGGGTCAGGATCCATATTTAGCATGTTACATAGTTCTGGTTTAAAATATCATCTTTATTAAAAATAATAATAGGCTGGTTAGGGTTCTGTGGTTCATTCATTATTTGTGTAACATACAGCAAAGGCACATTAATTAATATTAATTATCATATATTCCATCACAAAATGTTCATATATTCCATCACAAAATCAAGTATGGCTTGTCTGATTAAAAAGGTCTGACTACTGCTAATGATGATCAAATTTCTTGGAAATCTTCAGGTTGAGCATCATGCTTCAAATAAAATGTAAAAACATCTGTAATGCCTTAACACCATCAGTACAGTGTGAAGACTTCTCCAAGGCATCATAGGTGAGACTATTTATAACCACTGGATGTTTAAATTGCTTTATTGATCTTCAGATCAACCCACAGGGTCATAAGGTCTACATTCATTTATCTACATTTCACCATTTCATTGTGGGATTGAGTACAGAACCATACAGAAGAAATGGATAGAAATCACTGATATGGCTTTTTTTAGGACATAGTCTGTAGTGGATGAATGGGTGTGTGTGACTGATTGGCTTTGGTAGATTGTGCCTGTGTGTGATAGATTGGAACCCTGTCCTGGGTGTACCCCGCCTTGAGCCCCATGCTCCCTGTGATAGGCTCCAGGTTCACCATGATCCTGTAGGATAAGCAGAATAGAAAATGGATGGATGGATGGATTTCTGAGATGTGATGGATTAATACACAGGAGGATGAAGTCCAGAACAGATTAAATTTATGCTCTAGTCTTTAAGTCTTTAAGGAAATGCTGGACATTTGCACCAACTAAACTTAATTTTTGTCTTATACCAGGATAATTTGGGGGATCTGAGACACTCCCCAGCTTGGCGACAAAATGGCTTCCCATGAGGAGGCCTCATGTGTACTCTGAGCGAGGAGATGTTCTCAGTCTGTGAGCTGTCGCAGATGCTCTACAAGCATGTTTGATTTTATCGGTGATGAATTGTGTAGTGTGAACACCTCTACGACATGAAGCAAGTACAGTGCTGAGAAAGAGAGAGGAAACTCTCACAAGATGAGTTGGGAGAGTGAAGGCAAAATGTAAACACAAAAATAATACCTCTGGGCAATTCCATGCAAATACCAACCTTCTCATGGAAAAAGAAAGTTGTGAGCACAGGAACAAAACTATGTTTAAAGGCTTCACTCATGTCTTACTGTGCTGGTTCAGACACGTCACATCCATAATGCAAAAATGTCACATCCATAATACCAGTTTTTCTTAACAATGTATTCCCAAAACAAAGATTTTCAAATCAATACTTCTTGTGTTCATTCAAGTCGCTTTCCTGTTTTGCATTCAGTATGATGCTTTCTGCATTGGTCTTGTTTGTACAGTAGAAGCATGTAGTCTTCCACAAAAGTCACTACATGAGTTTTTAAGAGGTTTCTCTGCTTTGTCCTCAGGATGTTAAATGGCAGCATATGCAGATTGACTCATTGATCCTAAGCTAATCTCTGCTTTGAGTCTAGAGACTAGTCTCTGCTTTGAGACATTTGTAAGTGCAAATGTCACATCCATAACCCTGGAATTGTCTTTCTGTAATAAATCATTGCCGTTTCAAGCCCAATTATTCTTCAGAAGCAGCAAAAATGACTCAAACACAAACATGACATGATACCTAGGGGTGCACAGTATTAAAAAAAAGGTTCTCTTTACAGAAAAGACAATTCTCACTACCCGAGTGCCCACAACTAATCTTACCTCCACAGTATTCTCTTATTTCTATTTTTCCATAGAAAATAGTAAATTACCAAGCACCACAGTCAGTTCCTCAGACACTCTCTTGAGCCAAATTATTTCTTTCTAAGCTGTAGTTACATTTTCTAATGATTTAAATTATGATACATGAACATTTGCTTCATTTTCAAAGTTACCACATAGCTAACTTTCTAATCCATGCTGTAGACAATAGAAGAAAATAAGAAATTCATTCATGATTGCTGTCACTGTAATGTAACTGTAATGTTCGGGACTCATGATCAAGGATGGCTGTGACATTTATTGGATCTGAACATTTTAAGAACATTGTTGAGGAAACCACATCATCTTCTGAGAATTGCTCCAGTTTTTATTAATTTCTTGTTCATTGTTTTTCCTGTTAAGTTGAATTTACTAACATTTTACAGAGATATTAGTGAAATTTTAATGGCTCAGTTAATGATCTGAACATTCTTGGGTCAATAAAAACAAAATCTGCATTTCACCAGGTTTTACACTTCACCAAATCCCACTACAGTGCCGCCATCTGTCCAGGTAAAAGAGTCATCCAGAAATCCAGGCTGCACGAGGGATGAGGGGTTAGAGGTCTGACTATTAGTGGAATATTCAATGTCAGCTTATATTCACATGAAGATATCAACATAAGAAAAAAAAATGTATTTTATTCTGCCTACTCATCCAGATCAAGTTCCAGGGAAAGAAGAGCTGCTGGTGGATCAGGTCTCTGAGGTACATCATGCTCATATTCCTTCCTTTAATCCTTAATTCTGTTATGTAGGAAGATTTAAAATTCAATGATCACAAGCATCCTCACACACCGGGGCTCGTTTTTTTAAATGAATGAAACTGTTCATAAATTGTTCACAGGATCATTTACACAAGAAACGTGATGTTAGTCAGGAAAAAATCTTTATTTTTGCTTCTGTGTTTGTGTAAAATTTCCTCTCAGCCATGAATCAACTACATCCATCCATCCATCCATTCATCCATCTGTATAAGGAGACTCACTAATATGAACTCGACTGATCATCTTTGAGTAATATAATTGTTGAGTTCCTACGATTTTATAGGTATAGATTACACTGTCAAGTTTAAATCACTTATTCATTTAATCCATGAATTAAAACAATTAAGACTAGCTGTTCATTTAGGACCATAGTAATGGCAACTATAAAAAGAGGAAGAGTTAGTGGTCATTAGGGTTAGCAGGTGCTCTTACATCATTAAAAATAACCCCAACTATAAAGACTTCTAGGCCTTAACACGAAATAATTGCTTCCTCCTTCTAAAATACATTGTTAGAAACACATGAAATATGTTCATTACTTTAAAAATCCTTAATATTTAATACAAACTTTAACCTGCGGAGGCCGCCATTACGTGACATGCGCAATGCACTCTGAGTCGATGGTTGCACTTGAGTGAGTGTTTGTTTGTATATCCCTGGTCTGGCAGAGACATTGATTGTAGCTGCTGTTGTCATTGTATCTCAAATGGTTTATATCAATTGAATTACAAGAATCTTCGCTTTCCAAAGCTTACCCTTATACACATAGAAGCTGTGAAGATAGCATAGATCTGCTCATAAAATGGCGACAGCACACTGGTGGGCTGGTGGGAATTTTAACAGAATAAAGTAGATGACGGCAAGATGGCTGATCTCTAAAATTATTGATATTAGAATACGTTTCATCATATAACAATAGGTTAATCCATATGCTTAACTTGAACAACAGACACTCTCTGTTGGCACAAACGTGCAGTTGCTACACAAATGGATTTTGCCCCACACTCGCCTCCTCACCTCTCTGATTGTCTTCATTTGTATTTACATTTTGAGTAATGTCTTCTGTATTAGTCTCCTCGTTATATTATGCTCGCATTCAAATTGGAAAGGTTGTAGACATGTTTATATCGCTGTAGGGTCACTGGATAATCAAGACCGTTGCAACCATTTGACTTCACTACCCAGAATGCATTGCAACTTAACCATTAAGGGCAGCCTACGAGTGGAAGGATTTTATTTTATTTTTACTGGATTTTTTTAAATCTAGAGTGCTTTGTATATCGGATTTATATAGCGGATCATATTTCTTCATAGTCAGGGTTCTCCTTAAAGACGTGGTCACACTAGGTCACGCTGACTTCCATTCAAAGGTATCTGAAAATTGCAGATTGGAAATGCAAGCAAATCTGTAGAATTTTCATACTAAGCTACGTGATGAAAGTTCAAATTTGGTGAACTCTGACCTGCATAATCATATCATGTGAAGATGTGTGACCAATAGATGATTAGTGGTATCGAGCGCTATTTTAGCAGAAGTCTGCCTGGTTTTCGGTGTCGTTAAACAGATGGTATATTTAACAGATGGAACATAAAATTGTTTTTTAATTGCTTCAAATATTGTCTGATACATTACTGCTGTAAAATGTAATTACATATGAAAACTTCAGTGCCCTGAAGTATGATGATGTCATATCCTGTTCCTAAACATATTCCCAGCGGCATCTGACAAAAAAGCCTAATGTGGCCGAGGCATTAGACACTATTTTGTTTTGTTTTTTCAATTCTGTTTGTCTTTTATGGAGTTTGGGGGCGTAAATGTAAATCAGCGGTGCCATGAATGTGCTTGGTAAAATATACACACGTTTACACACATCTTTATTAAAAGACTGATAAATGAGGTCCTGAGATCCTAATGCAGTGTTTCGTAGTTCATTATTATTTTAGTGGCGGAAATCAGGATCCACTCACTCACAAATAATATCAAATACCAGTTTAAAAAATGAGATAATAATATTTGAATATTGAATTTATGCTCATAAGATTAATCTCTAAAGAATTTATTTTACAGTTAGAAGGATCCCTGGCTGCAAAACAAACAAAAAAATATATAAAGCTCAGCCCTAATGTGCATAAATTTCCACCTGCTCATCAAATAGGTTTGTTGTGTTTTGGTATTTGGTATTTGCTTTCTTCTTTATTTATTGGCTTGTTTTACTCATTAATCACTTTCATTCATATCTATTTAGAAGAATATGCCAGTGCTGCAGAGTGTAATGTAAGGTGTCTATTGATTTGCATATTAAATACACAAACACTAAGAGCTAATCAAACACAATGAGGTGTGAAAGCAAAGATGTGGCATTGATGATAAAAATCAATGCTGTTAAATGACTAATTTAATATAAAAAATCATAAATATAAATTAGACAAGTGTGTCTCAGCTCCTTGGTGTCATATCAATAGATGACAGAAATACATTTTATATGATTGAAATGAAAATATGGAAAGGGGAGTATGTGTATATGAACTGTATCTGGTTCCCACTTTTCCTTCCTTGGTAGACTCTATAATTTGAACCTATTTGATTAAGTGTATGTTAGCACCAGATCGGATAACTGAATATCCAATGGATATAAACATCTATCCATAATGGTGTTACATAAAAGTGTAAAGCTCCGGAATGACCGCTATTGATTATGGAGATATATCTCGCCAGGAATTCAGCTATTGGTGTGTCACAGAATGATGCACAAACTCGTCTCTGATCCAACAGTCTGAAAGTGTGCGGTGTCTGAATCAAATGCAATTTCACCCTTAAACGAAATTCCAGGCTAGGAACTGCAGACGGGATTCAATTTACGGTATGCAATGTTACAAAGTAAATCCGAGGAGTAAATCCGAGTAAATACATTTAAAAATGAGACAAAAACACAAACGTTACAATTGGAAACAGCTTGCTGCATAAAGCAGAATCTCCTGGAACTCCTCCCAGAAATGAAAAAGAACAATATTGGAGAGACAGATGCTGCTGTTTGCTATGCGATAGCATCCAGGGAAATGCATGTGGATCTCTCCGGAGAACATTCCTCCCTCCTTCTCTCTCTCTCTCTCTCTCTCACTCTCTTTCTATCTATCTCTCTGATTTGTCTGGGAAATTGGCCAAAAGGAAACATGATGATGAAGTGTAGCTGTGTGGCAGCTCGCTGCCTTAAAACACAATTGAACTGAATTATGGCGTCAACTCTTATTAAGAGGGGAAGTGAAGAAAAGATTACCGTGATCAAACCTCGAGCTGATGTACTGGAACTTTGTGTCTTCACAGATATAGGCGATAAGTGATATTTGTATAAAACTTTATGGAGTCAAAATGGAGTCAGCCAATATCATCATTTCAGTCGCTTCCAATCCCTCACTTATTTTAAACAGGGTATGTCAGGAAGCCATCATGAACATCACTGAAGACTGAGATCAGACTGAGGAGCAGGCGTGATGTATTACTGCATTCACTGCAGTGAGTCACTGTGCTACAGTTTTAGCAGCACGGCTCACTGAGATCGAATGCTGCAGCGACACGCGGACACCAGACGCCTTCAACAACTCGGGAATGATTTCAGTTCAGATTTCAGATTCATACAGATTGCACTGTATGAGTTCAGAATTAAAAAAAAAAGATTATTACCGATCAGTCTGCATTTATTATAGGTCTTATTACAGAGCAGTTGGAATGCTGGGAATGCAGGAGGCACTGGGAAAACAGGAACACTAGGATCTCTGGAGACATCAGGAGTATTAGGAGCAATGTTGGAATTGCTGGGGATATTTGTATCCGAGGAATGCTGGAATTGCATGACAGTGTGATAGTAGGAATGCTGTAAATACCGAACGTAGTTGTGCTACCTGTAATTTTGGGATCAGGGAATACATTAATCCGGTGTTAAGAGAAGTTTACTTTGAGCCAGGCAATTAAAAATCAGAACTTGCTAGAGACTGTGAAAGAAGTGAGCATGCTGGTAATGATTTGACAAAATGCTGCAATTCTAGAAAATATTGGAACCAGTGAGAATGCTAGGATTGCGGTAGGCATTGTGAAGCTCCTAGGAACAGATTTTAAAACCTGTGGGAATTCTGGGATTAATGGAGACTGTGATTCTCCATAAGGATACATATATAGTTACATGAATAACCTTTGAGCAGCATTAGTCTGTTCAGAGATCTTTGCTGTGATCTCAGAATTTAAAAGGTCAACACAGAGCACTGTGCATGTTTTGTGTGGCATTTACTTTAACACCTGGGGGGAAAGGAGGTAGACAACGGAAGCGGCAGGAATGTTGGAATAGATGGTCACAGTATGGTCAGTGGGAATGCTGGGAATGTTAAACCGGGGGGATACTTAGAGTGCAGAAGATATTTGGAGTAGTACAGATGCTAGTATTGCTGGACAGTGTGATTAAAGGGAATGCTAGGATTTATTAGGAAGAGTGGAACAATAGGAATAATGGGAGTGCAGAAGATTGAGGATGCTAGGATTACTGGAAATACTGGAAAGAATTGTGTCAGTGAGAATGCTGGGTTTGCTAGATACTGTGGGAAGACTGGAACTGCCAAGAACAGTGGGTCCAGCAGGAATGCTGGGATTGCTATAAGACTGTGTGAATCCTGGAAGGGCTGGAAACAGTGTGTCCAAAAGGATTGTGTGAAATTTGGGAAACAGTCATGTGTGATTATCCTCAAGTTTACGTATACATTTACATAAACAACCTCGGGCAGCGTTCAGCTGGTATTCTGAGAACGTTGCTATAATCCATGAATTTAAAAGGTCAGGACGCAGCTCTTAGAAAGTTTCCTGTTGCTCAAGGGGAAGAGTGGGGCGTCGGCAAGTGGCTGACACCCTCAGCACAACTGTCGACTCAATTTATTTTAAAGACTTTTATTTACACGTGTGTGTACGATTGATACGGATGTGTTCTTCTCCATATGCATGAACACACTGTGTAATTACTTTTCCGTGGATTTTTTTCATCTAACAGGCTGCAGTTATTTTTACACATACATACAAGAATCTATTCGTCACGCATTAATTAAGTCAGCTTGGAAACAAGCCAAGCATGGTGTTGCACCTTTACACACACACACATCCACACACACATCCACACACAGATTTATTCTCTAAGCAGAATAGGCAGCGTGGTGTGATGGTTCTGGAGTACTATAGTGCAGAGGGGAGTCAGGGCCCGCTGACAGTGACAAAGCGCTGCCATTTTAGCCTCGTCCCAGGGGTCAGCTGCTGCTTTCACACCGTGTGTATGTGTGTTTGTGTGAGTATGGAGTGACGAGTGAACCTGTGACTCGGATCTGTTCCAGGTGAAAGGCTGCAGAACGGCCTTTCTTTATTATATACTGCATCTCTCTTTTTCATCTCATCTCTTCTGGGAGTATAGATTCTTCCTCTGACCAGTCTCCATCTCCCCCCCCTTCTGCATTGTGCTGTTTCGAGGTTTGGTCCAGCACCACAGCAGGGTAATTAGGGCAGCACCGGTCCTCCTACCTGTCTATTGACATGAGCAGTCCTGACCTGGAGCTCCCACACACCCTCACCTGCCACATGTGACTCCCAATCACACTTCCTCCAACCTAACACACACACACACACACACTGTATGCCTTCCTTCTTTCTTTTTTTTCTCCTTTTCTGCCCGTCTCAGCTTTCCTCTACCTGCTAATGAGAGATATTCCTAATCCTTCCGGCTGTCATGGTTCTGCTCATATGCGCTCAATTCTCTCCTGCATTTTCATTTAAACCCTGAACATGTACAGGAAAAACACTCATATGCATATGTATTCTCTTTCAGTAGCACTTTATCACAAACAGGATGTGTACTTCAACAAAATACCTTATGCAGATCAGTCAGTTATACTTTAATCAAGAGCAGTGCTCATAGGGCTGCGTGAAACCTTCATAAAGTGTCAATATGACAAGGTGACCTAGCAGTAGTGTCAAGTGATCATAAACATCATGCAAAGATCTGGACTAGCAAATCAGCCATTAACACTACTTAAGTGCTACAGTATGTTAAGCCTAGGAAAGCTCTTCCTGAAGTAAAGAGGCGTTTTCCAGGAGGCATCAGATCTGATTTGGTGAATTCCGAATAAAGTCCATGTGACACCTGAGTCAAGTGATGTAAACATTATAAATGACCACAAATCAATACTATCAGAGAGTCTTTACACATTACTTGGTAAATGGGCTCTTATATAGCGCTTTTATCCAAAGCGCTATACACTGTGTCTCATTCACTCATTCACACACTCACTCACACTCACACACCAACGGTAGCAGAGCTGCCATGCAAGGTGCTAGCTTGCCATCGGGAGCAACTTGGGGTTCAGTGCCTTGCCCAAGGACACTTCGGCATGTGGGAATCAAACCACCAACCCTACGATTAGTGGACAACCCACTCTACCAACTGCGCCACCTCCACCCCATTACTTAAGGGCTACAAGAAAAACATAAAACGTAAAAACGTATAAAAACGTATTCCAAGAGGCATCAATATGTTTCCATACAGTAAGTCAACACAACAACTGACTACACCAAGGTCATACATTTTTTTTTTAAAGGCTGTGTAATGGACAGATCAGTAATGCCCGATTATTCAGTAACTTAAGGGTTATACGAAAGAAACATAAGCTCTTTCCAAAATAAAGGCTATATAAACATTTATAAATGCTTATTTCAGCAGGCCTCTGCTGTCAGGAAGTCTACAGTATCTTGCAAATTTTTTACTCATGTGTGTCACATAATGGAGGGGCAGACAGAAGCAAATGCAGGCATGACATTTTCATACAACAACAACAAGTCCAAAGGATAAGGCAGAAGACAATACTCATGAACATGCAGAGGTCAGGCGACCAGGCAAACAGCACAAACAGGGCAGAGCAAAGAGACGAAGTCATAAATATAAGCAAAGTCAAAAAACCAGAATAAACATACACGATATAAAGGTTGGTTAACGACAGAAACAAGGCAACTGTGAATATACTTCACAAAGACTTAGTGTTTGAACAGTCTCTTTTATGTGTGGTGTGATTGTGAGTGTAAATGGGAACAGGTGTCTCTGATTAGATCTCTGGAGAAGGTGAACGTGTGTGGGGGAAGTATAGTCCACTTCGGCAATGTTTGTAGTTGGTGGTGCATTCTGGGAAATGGAGTTGCTGGTTTGCTGTGATATGACAATGTGACATTTCTACTGTCCTAACTTTGTTATTAGAACGCGACAACATGCTGTGTAAGTTATGACAAGGTTATACAGTGGTGTGAAAAAGTGTTTGCCACCTTCCTCATTTCCTGTTCCTTTGCATGTTTGTCACACTTAAGTGTTTCGGAACATCAAACCAATTTAAACAATAGTCAAGGACAACACAAGTAAACACAAAATGCAATATGTAAATGAAGGTGTTTATTATTAAAGGTGAAAAAAAATCCAAACCATCATGGCCCTGTGTGAAAAAGTGATTGCCCCCCTTGTTAAAACATACTATAACTGTGGTTGTCTACACCTGAGTTCAATTTCTCTAGCCACACCCAGGCCTGATTATTGCCACACCTGTTCACAATCAAGGCATCACTTAAATAGGAGCTGCTTGACACAGTAAGGTCCACCAGAAGATCCTTAAAAGCTACACATCATGCCGAGACCCAAAGAAATTCAGGAACAATTGAGAAAGAAAGTAATTGAGATCTATCAGTCTGGAAAGGGTTATAAAGCCATTTCCAAAGCTTTGGGAATCCAGCGAACCACAGTGAGAGCCATTATCCACAAATGGCGAAGATATGGAACAGTGGTGAACCTTCCCAGGAGTGGTTGGCCGCCCAAAATTACCCCAAGAGCGCAGCGACGACTCATCCAAGAGGTCACAAAAGACCCCACAACAACGTCCAAAGAACTGCAGGCCTCACTTGCCTCAGTTAAGGTCAGCGTTCATGCCTCCACCATCAGGAAAAGACTGGGCAAAAATGGCCTGCATGGCAGAGTTCCAAGGAGAAAACCACTGCTGAGCAAAAAGAACATCAAATCTCGTCTCAATTTCTCCACAACACATCTTGATGATCCCCAAGACTTTTGGGACAACATTCTGTGGACCGATGAGACAAAAGTGGAACTCTTTGGAAGGTGTGTGTCCAAGTATATCTGGCGTAGAAGGAACACTGCATTTCATAAAAAGAACATTATACCAACAGTAAAATATGGTGGTGGTAGTGTGATGGTCTGGGGCTGTTTTGCTGCTTCAGGACCTGGAAGACTTGCCGTGATAAAAGGAACTATGAATTCTGCTGTCTACCAAGAGATCCTGAAGGAGAATGTCCGACCATCTGTTCGTACTCAAGCTGAAACGAACTTGGGTTCTGCAGCAGGACAATGATCCTAAACACACCAGCAAGTCCACCACCGAATGGCTGAAGAAAAACAAAAATAAAGACTTTGGAGTGGCCTAGCCAAAGTCCTGACCTGAATCCTATTGAGATGTTGTGGTATGACCTTAAAAAAGGCCGTTCATGCTCGAAAACCCTCTAATGTAACTGAATTAGGACAATTCTGCAAAGATGAGTGGGCCAAAGTTCCTCCAGGACGCTGTAAAAGCCTCATTGCACGTTATCCCGAAACGCTTGGTTGCAGTTGTTGCTGCTAAGGGTGGCCCAACCAGTTATTAGGTTTAAGGGGGCAATCACTTTTGCACACAGGGCCATGATGGTTTGGATTTTTTCACCTTTAATAATAAACACCTTCATTTACAAATTGCATTTTGTGTTTACTTGTGTTGTCCTTGACTATTGTTTAAATTGGTTTGATGTTCCAAAACACTTAAGTGTGACAAACATGCAAAGGAACAGGAAATGAGGAAGGGGGCAAACACTTTTTCACACCACTGTAGCTGTGGTGAGGTACGTTTACACTTTATTACTGTTTATTTTCCCTACTTAATGTTTGTGAAGTTCAGTAAGACAGTGTGAATTTGAGTTCTATTTCAGGTATTATTTATGGAATTATTTATATACTACAGCTAAAGTTGAAAGCTGAAGTCTAGAAGTTACAATAGCTTTAGCTAGTCTTTCTCTCTCTCTCTCTCTCTCTCTCTCTCTCTCTCTCTATATATATATATATATATATATATATATATATATATATATATATATAGTGGCAAGAAAAAGTATGTGAACCTTTTGGAATTTCATGGTTATCTGCATAAATTTGTCATAAAATGTGTTCTGATGTTCATCTAAGTCAGGGGTATTGACAAATATAATGTGTCTAAAATAATAACACAAAAAAATTCTGATCCCTCATGTCTTTATTGAACACACTCATTCAACATTCACAATGGCAGTGGAAAAAAGTAAGTGAACCCTTAGAATTAATAACTGGTCCCTCCCCCCCCCCCATGTGCCATGCTACACGTGCTTATAGCTTATAGCATAGCATAGGAATAGCTTAGGATATAGATGTTAGTTTCCATAGTCTTTGTTCATGTCATGTTTCATGGTTCGTGTTCATGTTCATAGTCACAGTCACAGTCATAGTCCAGGTCATAATTAATGTTTAGGTTAGTTAGTTTAGTTTACTGGTTCTCCGTTACCAGTCATGTTTCTTGTTTCTCTGTTGTTTCTCGACCTTGCTTGCTGATCACCAAACCTCTTGCCTGTTTTTGGATAACGTGTTGGATTACGATTTGGATTGTCTGCTCTCCTCTCTGAAAATGAAGAAACTGTTCGAACTGCGATTGCATTCGTCCTATCTTCCCTTACGTCACGATTCGTGACACCAGTGTTTTAGGTTGTTGTCCTGTCGCATCACCCAACTTCTACACAGTTTCAGCTGACGTACAGACATTCTCACATTATCCTGAAGAATTGTCTGATATACTTGGGAATTCATCTTCCCCTTAGTGATTGCAAGCTGCCCAGGCCCTGATACAGCAAAGCAGGCACAAATCATGAGTTCCCTCCACCATACTTTACGGTTGGGATGATGATTTCATGACGATATGCCGTTCCCTTTCTACGCCAGATGTAGTGCTGTGTGGTTTTTCCAAATAGTTCAGTCTTAGTTTCATCAGTCCACAAAACATTTTGCCCATACCGCTGTGGAGTGTCAATGTGCTCTTTTGCAAACTTCAGGCATGCAGCAATGTTCTTTTTAGTAAGCAGTGGCTTCCTTTGTGGTGTCCTGCCATAGATACCCTGCTTGTTCAATGTTTTGCGTATTGTAGACTCATGAACAGAGATGTTAGCCAGTTCCAATGATGCCTTCAAATCTTTGGCTGTCATTCGGGGTTGTTTCTTTACCTCATTGATGAGACTTCGATGTGCTCTTGGTGTCATTTTGACTGGGCGCCCACTTCTTGGTAGAGTAGCAACAGTCCTAAAGTGTATCCATTTGTGTAATGCTTGCCTAACTGTAGACTGGTGAATTTCTAAAGTCTTCGAAATCACTTTGTGACCCTTGCCAGCTTTATGCAAATCAACTATTCTTCATCGTACTGTAGATCCTCTGAAAGCTCTTTTTGGTGTGGCATGGCTCACATAAGCATGTGCTTCTTGTGAAGAGCAAACTCCAAAAGTTTGAGGGGTTTTTATCAGTCAAAGTAGCTGTAGTCCACACCTCCAAACACATTTTCTTAACGAGACTCCAGGTGTGCTAAAACCTGACTCCAATGAGCTTTTTTGAGGTCATTATCTCAAGGGTTCACATAGTTTTTTGACAAGCACTATGAGATTTTTGTTTGTTCTCAATAAAGACATCAGGGATCACAAATTATTTTGTGTCATTATTTTAGACACATTATATTTGTCAATACCCTTGTCTTAGATGAAGGTCAGATCACATTTTATGACAAATTTATTCAGAAAACCGTGAAATTCCAAAAGGTTCACATACTTTTGCTTGACACTGTATAAATATATATATATATATATATATATATATATATATATATATATATATATATATATATATATATATATATATATTTAGTTGCGAGTAACAGTGGCTAATTAATCGTGTACTGTCGTGTCAATTACGGTAACACCAGCCAATCACGAACACGTGTGAGGTCATGTTAACATGTTGGCGGAAGCTCGTGTCAGTGTGAACACTTCTCCACTGGTCGCACAGTTGTTATAATTTACTACACAGGGGTTTTAAGGTACAAACTTTCTTCACAGCACTGGTACCAAAAGATATGTCTTTTGTAATTCTAGTTAAAGGAATGCCATTATAAAGGGAATATAATTCAGGCTTACAAGCCACTCTAGAGTTCTTTTGTTTTGTTTTGAATATTGTAATAAAATCAATCTGCAACAGGTTTGAGTCTGATCTCTGACACGTTTGTTCAATTTAATTCCAGCCAAAAGAGAGAAAGTGGAAGAATGTTCTTAGAGAAAATTCCTTCTAAACCTCAATTTACTTCAAAGCGAATCTAATAGAAACCTTCTGGCATTTTATAAGCCCATTTAAACCGAGACGGTACACGCACAATTCATTCTTAATGGCCAGTCTTTAAAGTCCATTCTTATTCTCAACAGATATAAACTCCGGCATTTAAAACGCCATTTTAAAAAACTCATACATGGCAAGCATACCAAACAGCCATGTACCTGAAAAAAGATGGAGAGACACATATACAGAGAGACAGAAAGAGGATGAATTGTCTAACAAGGTGTGTAGATGTTTAAGCGTCAGTGTTTTTTAGAAAAGCAATCTGTTCAAACTGCTGTCCAAACACCACCAGCTGAAAAGGCCATAAAACAGCCACAGATTGAGCACTCCACCTTGAACCGTATGTGTGTGTGTTTGTTTGTTTACACATTCAGGCCACAACCTGTCACAAATAAAGCATGAGAATTGGTGCTGGATGTGAAAGAACACGAGTTCTTTTGTTGGAATGAAGGCAATTTGAAGTTCACTCCGAGTTCCTGAAACACCTGCAAGGTGTGGACTTTAATGACAGGTCGTCTGGAGCTCGGCTTTACGTTTCCAAATATTTCCAAATATATTCCAAATATTTCCAACTCTCCAAATATCAGGCTCTTCAGGAATCACTTAAAATTGAGGACCTTAGCAGGAAATAGAAAACAGAGGAAACATGAAACAGGTCTAAAAGCTGCAGCAGACCTACAGATTCAGTAAATATTCAACAGACACATGGAAATACTCTTTTTAGGATGAAGATTCTGACAGAACAGTCTCAGAAGAGCCAATAAATGTCAGTCTGGGGTGTGGCTTCTGTCATTCACATCAATTTAAAGCGAGATGGAGGAGGAAACAGTAATAGTTATCTCTTATGTGCAGAACTCTCCAGACTTCCAAACACACACACATTTCTACTGTAAAGAGTTGGATTGTGTGGTTAATCTGATAATAGCACTACAGCTAGTGATGATGAAAGTCTAAAAATTGTCTTGATAAAATTGATAAAGCAATAAATATTGCTTCAGACCCTGACTAATAAACCATATGATCAAGTAGAATCTTTTGGGCAGAGGTGGCTTGACGGTTAAGGCTCTGGGTTATTGATCAGAAGTTGTGGGGTTCAAGACCCAGCACTGCCAAGCTGCAACTGTTGAGCCCTTGAGTAAGACCCTTAATTCTCTCTGCTCTGGGGACGCCGTATCGTGGCTGACCCTGCACTCTGACCCCAACTTCCTAACATGCTGGGATATGCAAAGAAAAAAGAATCTCACTGTGCATATGTATATGTGACCAATAAAGACTCGTTATCTTCTGCTCACCTGAAAATTAATAAAATACCATTCAAATAAATAACATATTAATTTTCTGTTCAAAACAGCAAAAAAAAATTTGTTCATATGAACTGTATTAATTTGTACTTTTAACTTCAAATGTCTATTTAAAAGTAGCGTATTTAATTCCCGGTCAGCAAGTGATCATTAATCACTATTGTATGTGTGTGTGTGTGTGTGTGTGTGCAGGTGCTGGTTCTAGCAATAGAACAGATAAGGAGAAGAATCGTGTGAGGTTCTTCACGCTTCATTTTAATTATGAATGTCGTTCTGTGGACACGTCGCTAATGACACTGTGTGGTCATGTGACTCACGACAGCCTCAGTAAATTATTAAGAAGGTCAATGTCTGCTGGAGATGATGCTAATGCTAATGTGTGTGTGTGTGTGTGTGTGTGTGTGAGAATAGTCGAGTGACACAGAATGTGAGAAAGAGATGGAAATAGACAGAGAGAGTGAGATGGAGAATAAAGATACAGAGATCGAGAAATGGGGGGGGGGAGAGAGAGAGAGATAGGAGTCTAATTACTTTAACATGCTGTGACAGAAATCACAAAACAGCGAGTTTCTCTTCAACGCTTGGCGAGTAACTGAACCTGAGAGGAAGAAAAGGGTGGGGAAATGAGAAAAAGATGGGTACACATATTAAAAAACATTATACCTTTATTTAAAGACTAACTATATTGGGCCTGGGACACAGTACATCCCATAATAAATTAACACAGCATTACCATGGTTACACAGTCTCGACAAGGGAAAAATCAGCCAAATTCTGGTTTCTTTTTCCATCTCTTATATAAACCCAAATCCTTCAGTGACATAATGACGTATAGTATAGTAGCGTCATAAGAGTTGCATAAACATGAAGCAAACCGAGAGAATAAAAGTCATAAACAAAACGGATTAATAATCACGAATACTGGATTATTCTTCATTTTATGTCAATAGGAGTAAAAATGGGGAAGATTAATTCAGTGATGCGCATAAAAAACACTAGCCCTGTAGCACTGGGGTGATTATTATTATACATTGAGAGTTTTATTCTACCCTGAGTGTGTGAGGGGAAAAAAACGTTTAATGCCGTAATTGACATTTGCAGAGCTTTTATTCTTCACTCACTCACCGAGAGAAAACTGAGAGGGGGTCAGAGTCTGAAATGAGAACTGTAAGTGGACGTGAGAGCCGTGAGGGTTTCTAATCTCCGCTAATCTACCCTGAGTCAAAGGTTCAGGTGTTATTATGCCCGTGAGATGACGCGCTTTTGTCATGTCTGCTGTTCTGCAGGAAAACAGCGTGACGTTCATGCAGCATGATAATCAGCACTGAAGGTGACCGAGTACCTTCTTTTAAATCAAGCACACACACACACACACACACACACACACTCACTACAAACACACAAAAGACATCAAAATGAATCAGCTTCAGCTGCAACAAACTCCGCCCACTAGCCATTTACGTGTTATATGTATATGAAACGAAAAGGTAACAGTAAGCAAAAAGAGAGAAAACAAATCTGCGAATTTGAGTTCATGGTGCCTTTGTACGGAGCCCCTGAAAGAACCTTTGCAAAATAAACAAAATAAAACAGACATACTGAAAAAAATAAAATGTAAATTCGCATTCAAAAATGTACATTTTTTTCTTAATGGAAAATAATTAAATGATTGCAACATAAGCATGACTTTTCTTCCTTAAGAAAAAATCTGCAAAATGAAACTTGAAAATTATTTTTGGACACATGTAATAGCGAGTGGAGCACATGTACTGTATATTTTTATATACACAAGGAAAATGGTAAAAGAAATAAAATCATGTATGGCTTCGGTTTCTGTTCTTAATTTTTTTATTTATTGTTGATATAAAATTAATAACCCCAGAATGAAGTTCTCGAATCATCTTTGAGCAACATGCTTTACGGTGCATTGTCATGAGTTATAGTTACCATGTGTTTATGTTTGGGTTGTGTCTCTAAGCTGTCCCCTCCTAATAGTGTATGCAGTGATGTCACTAAATTATATCTGCGCTATGTCACATCTCTACATGAATAAACACTCAGGTCCACCATTCCAGACACCTTTAAACATCATGGTACACTGAGTTCAGGAGGAAACGCATCACTTTTAACCATTACATAATACATTACAGGTTCTCCATGTCCTTTACACACACACACACACACACACACATACACACCACATAATAAGAAGAGTGTCGCAGCTTCCTGTGTGAATGTGTGTGCAGTTTGTCACATGAACGCACAAAGTGCTACCGTGTGCACATTTCCCACTCACACTGCGTGTCATTAGCGTGCTGAGTAACTCCAGCATGAACAGCAATGATGAAATCCACATGGCTTCATCACATCTCCCATAAAGAGCTTTTTGGCTAAGCTCAGAGTAAATGACTGAGTCGTTCGAACTAGCGGTGAGACACCAAATCTGATTTAGCCTCGTTTTATAGGAGGAAGAGTCTCGAAGACTCACACAGACATGATGCTACACAGAAATAAAAAGCTTTTAAACTTTTAAAGGGAGTCGTAAAATGTCAACACACATACAGAAGAATGACTCTGTAATGCACTTTTATATCTCTATACCACTACCACTGTGTACACCATTCGCTACAATTTTAAGAGTAGTGTTGATATATCACTTTGCTTATTTGTAAGTCGCTTTGGATAAAAGCATCTGCCAAGTGAATAAATGTAAATGTAGTGTTCATAGAGCTACATAAAACATTCATGAGCCCTTTATGACAACTGACAAACATCTATCAATGCTTATTTAAACAGAAATGTTTTTACAGAAATGCTTTTGTGGTAAATGTTTCACTGTATAAACACACATCAAAGGAATAAAGCACAGTGCAATTGTGTTGATGTTTTAAATATACTCACAGCCCTCTTAGGAGAAACATCATATACTGTATCTCCTTACAAAGCCCCTTATAAAGCCCCACAGTTATGGAACAGCCTTCCAAATAGTGTTTGGGACTCAGACACAGTCTCAGTGTTTAAGTCTAGGCTGAAAACATATTTGTTTACTCAAGATTACCATTAGTGGACTTTCTTTTTTGCAAAATACAAAGTCTTACCTAACAATTTCTACCTCTCGTTACATCCCATTCCCTCTCCTTCTGTCGAGTCACACATGATTTTTTGGAGATGCCAGTGATCGTGAATCTTTCTGCTCTCCAGACCTGCCTGAGCCATCCTGATGCCCTACCTCTGGATGGAGCTCTCATCGGTTGGAGGTTACAGCCTGAAGATTGATTAGGATGGTAACACTTGAAGTACCATGAAATAGTTTTGGATCTCAATTCCACATGGACATTCTCACTGTAGTTGCAGGGACTACAGTTGACTGCAATTACCACATGCAGTTTTGCCCTCAGGTCTACTTTGGTGAACAGTGGATTAGATCAATAAAGACTTCATATAAAAACCATAATGAACTTTCTTTTACTTTCACACTATCTGTTGTTACCCAGATGACGATGGGTTTCCTTCTGAGTCTGGTTCCTCTCAAGGTTTCTTCCTCATATAAACTTAGGGAGTTTTTCCTTGCCACCGTTGCCACCGGCTTGCTCATTAGGGATAAATCCACACACTTAAAATCTGTATCCTGTGTTTATATATTTCTGTAAAGCTGCTTTGAGACAACGACCATTGTAAAAAGCACTATACAAATAAAATTGTAATCTCCTATATACTGTACTATATGATATAGTATATGATATATACTATATCGTATACTATTCACTTTCACTCCAGAAAACCTTTAAAAGTTTTAAAATATCACCTCAACTTTTGGTATTAGCTTTAAATCAGCTTTGTGCAGATGATGAATTTGGCTCACCAGCTTCCAAACTTGAGCACACTGAAAAAAGAACGAAAAAAAAATGTTCTGCAAATTAGTTTTGCACACATGTTGAAACAAAACCTGCATGTTTAATTTATAAGCAGACTAATGCAGTTTTCAAAACACACAATCCTAATTGGCATTTTTCTACCGAATATGCTAACTATGCTAGCAATCTGTCATGCAAGAGGTGTGCTAATAGGGCTTCCGATGTAACCATCTAGTTTAGAGGCTCAGAAATATATATTTTCTGCCCTTGTATCAGAACAGAGGTCATAAATCATAAAAACAAGGCACTGCATGGGTGGGGGAAAAATCGGTAAAGAAAGGGAGAAGACTCTCTGCGGGCCTGTGTGTGATAGAAAAGCATCTAGAGCTCATAAGCAAATTGGAGAGAATATAAGTTGATCAGGTGGAACAGCAGTTAGAGACACCACAAGAGTGAGGAGATTGGTGAAGATTTGGCTTGAAAATGAATAACTATAGTTTTACTGTAACAGCAGTGTGAAATGGCTCAAAATTTATCAGAAGTTGGTCCACCACTGTGATTTAAAGAACTAGCAACAAAGCACAACTATTAATGTCTATTTAAATTGTATTTAAAGTTATTCAGACTGTGGGTCTACAAGATTTTTACATTTTATTGCTAATAGACAATTAAATATACATAAAGACCAAATTACTGTTCCACATTGAGCAGAGATCCATGAGAATGAAGAGAGGAAGGTCATTTTGTTACTCATTATGAAGTGAAAATATGATTCAGAAAAATAAAACAGTAACAAAAGACATGATAATCAGACAATACGATGACATTTGGCCCCTTCTGCGTAATTGGTTCCAAATGTAGTATATTGTATGTGCTTCTACAGTATATTGTACAGTTTGAATGTTTTTACTTAAAAAAATTTTCTTAAAAACATCCTGAGTATTAGCATTAACTCGGGAGATTAACCACTAGGAAGCAACCCCGAAAGCTCAAAGATCACATCAACTGTTAAAGTTTTTAAAAACTATTACAGAGGGCGAATGGTGTAAGCGTCTTGAAAACTTTGTAGCAAATCACTAAATCGTTTAGAATTAGCTTAAACAGCCACATTTCATATCCAGATTTCTAAAAATGCTAGTTTATTATTCAGTTATTCATTTAAAAGTTTCATCTAAAATTCCTCAATGAGGGAACACTCTTGGAAGTTTAAGGTGTTAAAAGCACCCCGGATCACCACAACTATTAGCATTAGCTTGTAGACACAATTTCTTAAAAACAACAACAAAAGACCATCATTACCATGAGCTTTGAAGACTGAAAATCACCTTAACCAGATAAACCACTGCACAAAACATAAGCAACTTTATTAAAAGCACCATCAACGATAACCTCAGACACCAGACAATTTTGCTTCATACAAATTTCTTACAATTTAAACATACCACAAGTATAAACTTTAACTTAGAGCTGAGTTTTCTGAAAGGAACTACCAAAAGGACAGATTTGGGACAGCACTGAACACCATCAAAATTCTAACACTGTGCTTAGAGGATTAACCACAAACTGCTTTCTTAGAAAAGCCGAAAAATCTCCAATATTATTAGCCTTTATTTAGACAATTAGCCATGGGCAAGTATCTCAAAAGCAACATCACTTCAACTATTAAAAGTTATAATAATGATCAAAGAAGCATCACTATAAGCATTAGCTTGAAGAGAAAATCACCATCTTTCTTAAAAGAACCATCAAACATTTCTGTGCAGCTGTCTTTCCTACCACAACAGATAACTGATTCATCTCAGCAGATGAAACATGACCACCATTCTCAGAAGATGACCACAGCTGTGATCTTTTTCCCACAATGCTTTGCGTAAAGTGACCTCACATGACAGCAGATGAAGGATATGGGCTGGACACCATGCGGATGCACCAGTTGCGAGGACATGTGGTCTGCTTCAGGCAGAAGAAGACCACAGGCGCCAGCTCCGGAAAAGGCACCACCAATGTGCTGAGGTCATTGCTGACATCATCACCTGGTCCCACCTCCTCAATGATGTCATCCCCATGGACGGAGTCATAGTCCTCACACAGCCCAGCTCCCATCTGACCCACGGCCAGTGGTCCGGGACCCTCCTCTGAGGTCATCGTGACGCTGTAGCAACCTGGAGGATAAGAAAGTGAGTGATGTGAACATAGAGTTATATATAGAGAACAGAATATTGAGAATAAATTACATTTAGGAAAATGCTGTATTCCCAGTATTCCCCATGCTCCAGTATTCCCTATATATCAGTATTCTCTACACTTCAATATTCCATACAATCCAGTATTCCCTACACTCCATAATCCCTACACATCAGTATACCATATGCTCCAGTATTTCCTACACAACAGTGTTCTATACGCTGCAGTATTCCATACGCTCCAGTATCCCCAGCACATCAGAATTCCATACACTCCAGTATTCCCACTCCAGTATTCCATACAATTAAATATTCCCTACATACCAGTCTTCCTTACACAGAAAGTATTATGTATACTTCAGTGTTCTGTGCATTTCAGTATTCCATAAACATGACCTTTTCCTGCTAATAAAACAATACAATAATAAATTACACTCTCTGGTCATAAATTAAGTATAAACTCATGTTATTGTTGTTTGTTCATTTTTCCATTTCATAATTTCTCACCCTGTTCCTTTTACAGGCCAGGAACTACAGTTGTAATCAAAATTATTCAACCCCCATTGAAAATAAGGTTTATTGTCAAAAATGTACAGACTTTCAGCTGTTTGCAATGAACAAATCAAAGAAAAGCAACTGAAATATTTCAACACAAAGAATGCTTGAAGTGGTTTCCCCAAATTTGACTGAAAATGCAATTTATAATGATTTCTCCATTTTCAAAATGATCCAACCCCTTCATGACAAGCATCTTTAGTACTTAGTAGAGCACCCTTATGCTGTTATGACCTGCTGCAAACAAGATGCATAGCTTCTGGCAGCGTTCCTGAGGAATCTTAGCGCATTCCTCATAAGCAATTACTCCAGTTCAGTAATATTCTTGGGTTTGCGTGCTGCAAATGCCTTCTTCAAATCCCACCAGAGATTTTCTATGGGTTCAAGTCAGGTAACTGTGATGGCCCTGTAGAATCTTCCAGGACTTCTGCAACCAAGTCTTGGTGGAATTTGAGGTATGCTTGGGATCATTGTCCTGTTGGAAGGTCCAATAATGCCCAAGCTTCAGCTTCTTCACAGACAGCATTACGGTTTCTCTTAGGATTTCCTGATACTTCAATGAATCCATCTTGCCTTCCACAAGCTGCAGGTTTCCAGTGCAAGGGTATGCAAAGCAGCCCAGAGCATCAGTGGAAAAATTGACTGTAAATGTATGTATAACTGTAAATGTATCATTTAGTTATGATAACATGAATTGTGTGTGTGTGTGTGTGTGTGTGTAAAACCCTGCATCTAGATTTTTAAGGATAAAGATAAATGAGTCAGAGGAGGATAATAAGTATAACGCTAAATACTCTGAATCTGTCCCGGATGGTGATGTAGGGATAACAGGAGGAAGCAAAAGCATGTTCAATGCCGATGGAGAAACACTAAACACTGCCGAGCAGCCATGTCACTTTTCACCCCCATCACTCTGTAATTATTATTCAGCTCACCTAAAATAGATCTAAACCATCAGCTGGAAAAAGAAACAAGTCAGTATGTAAGAAAAACCTAATATCCGTCCAAGTAATGAGCTGCTGTTTGTATGTGTGTGTGTGTGTGTGTCTGTGCTGATTTAGTATGCAGTAACAGTCAGCATTATGCCAGATGAGTTAGAGAGGAGCTCCAGCTTGTTCTATCTCGCTCCTTGACATCTATTAGGCTTTCATGCGGTTCAGGACAAAAGCAGCTTTTGAATCCATAACACATGGCACATGGCACACGCATATGAGCAGACTGCGCTACAATAACTCTTACTCAACACCTGAATAAAGAAAGCAACAAAGCATGAGACGACCAGCAGGAAGTGCAGAATCTAAACACAACCTGCACTGATTAAATTCAATAATTAGCCTCATCACTTAATCTTCAGTAAGCACTGTATCAGAGTTAGGGTGGCAGTGGATCTGGAGTCTATCCTGAGACCACTGAGTGTAACACAGGAAAAAACCCTGGATCGGTTGTCGCACACATTCACATACTTACTGGAAAACCAGAAAACCTAGAGGAACCCCACACAGACACAAACCTAAGCTCAGGATCAAACCAGGAACCATGCTAACAACAATACTAGCAAAAGTGATAGAATTTCAATAACAATTTATACTAACTTTCATTAACACCACAGTGCTCCAGTTCTGCAATCAGAAGCTGTTGATGAATTTTCTATAATAGCACCTCTGACAATAGTGCAGCTGCAACTCACAGGTTTATATTAAAGCACTCAATCATTATGAGTACATTATTGTTTCTATAGTAACATCTCATTCACAGGCACATGTACAGCGCACAGTCCATTGATAAACTGATTATAAAAATTTTTGATATGGTGAAGTTTTCTGTAAAAAGACTGTAAGGTTATGGAAGGAGTCTCCAGTGTCAGCACTTTGTAACAGTCAGAGGTAAAACTGTGGTTTCTTATTAACTTCAAGAGAGAGAATAAAGAGAGGCTGGTGAGGGAGCAACTGCTTATAGCTGCTATAACGTAAGTGACAACAGTAATGAACGCTTTTCACTGATATTACATGTGACTACAAACAGTGATGAAGGTGTAAAGTGTCATAAAATTGTAATTGCTGGTAAGCTGCTGTGGTGTAAGAGAAATATGACATTTCATTCCACTTTGATATGGATTATTTCCCCATAACGTATCCTGATTCCTTGCTTACTTAAATACATAAGTAGTAGTTATGAACAAATGATTAATTATTCTGACTTGAACAATTAACAAATGCTTATAAGCATCACTTTATGCAGTGCCTCGTGACTTAAATTGTTCT
Organism: Ameiurus melas; assembly: GCA_012411365.1. Lineage (NCBI taxonomy): Eukaryota > Metazoa > Chordata > Actinopteri > Siluriformes > Ictaluridae > Ameiurus > Ameiurus melas. The sequence goes on from CM022753.1 coordinate 23,014,231, forward strand.
GCCACTTATTAAAAGTCCAAGCTTTATTAAATGGCGCACTTATATCTAAAGCGCTTTACACTGTGTCTCATTCAACCACTCAGATACCAAGGGTAGCATAGCTGCCATGCAAGGTGCTAATTTGCCATCGGGAGGAACTTGGGGTTCAGTGTCTTGCCAAAGGACATTTCGGCATGTGGAGTCACGTGGACCGGGAATCGAACCACCAACCCTACGATTTAGTGGACAACCCGCTCAACCACCTGAGCCACAGCCGCCCCTATTAAACTATTGTAATAGTAAATAGTGAGTGAATCTCAGGCATGACCAAAATGATTCACTGAGTCAAACACTGATCCTCTGAATGAGAGAATTGCAAATGTCAGTAATCACCCAAATGACTCACTCATGACTCATGACTCAACATGTGGTTCTGCACTGATTAAAAGTCCTTCATCAGGAATGACTAAAGTGTACACTAAAGTGTCTACAGAGTTAATCACTTTAAAAGAGCATATCTGTTGAATTTGTGATGACATCCGATTATACGAATGTTTTATAAACGCACCGAGAGAGAGGCGCGATCGAGTTCCTGAGCACGGTGAAAATAAATCTGTCTGATAAATGAATAAATAAGATGTGACAGTGATGTGATGAGCTTCTCCTGCTGCAGGCTGGGGGGAAAAAAATCACATGTGTGATAGAAAAACACAGTGATCAGCAAGAGAAGTGGCACGCTGAGGAGGACATAATTAGGATTCATGTGCAGATAAAACAGAGTATTATTGAGATTAATCATTAGAGAGAACGAGAAGATAGAAAAGAGGTTCACACACACATCCGTGAATGGCTGAATGGCTGCTTTATTTACCGCATGGATTATTTAGTCATATCGTGTTTAGAGAACATTATAACTGCGCCTTTTGAAGATTTAGAGAATTACTGTGATATTAAGGTTGTATAGTATAGTAATAATAAGAAGAAGCAGAAGAAGAAGAAGAAGAAGAAGAAGAAGAAGAAGAAGAGGAAGAAGAGGAAGAAGAAGAATTCACTTTAAAAAATCTGTCTGGTGATACTGTATATACAGCATGTCACAAAAGTGAATACACCCCTCACTTTTTTGTAAATATTTGATTATATCTTTTCATGTGACAACACTGAAGAAATGACACTTTGCTACAATGTAAAGTAGTGAGTGTACAGCTTGTGTAACAGTGTAAATCTGCTGTCCCTCAAAATAACTCAACACACAGCCATTATGTCTAAACCGCTGGCAACTAAAGTGAGTACACCCCTAAGTGAAAATGTTCAAATTGGAACTGAAGAGGAGAGTCCACCAGTGTGGACCTTGAAATGTGAAGGATCTGAAAAGATTCTGTATGGAGGAATGGTCTCAGATCCCTTGTATTCTCCAACATCACCAGGTATTATAATATAGGAGAAGACATTGTAGGGAGGTAGCACAAAGTATTATATTGTATAACAAGGATATTTCTTTTTTTGATAAACCTGTGTTTGCAATTGTTTCATATCCATGAGAGCAGAGTTTTTTTTTATGAACTTTGTTTAACAAAAGATCAGATGGTTAAACAATAGCAATTAAAGTTAACAATTTACTACGTGTGCCAAAATTAGTGTAGGGCACTGTATATATACATCGAGATGAGTTTACATTGTAAAGAGTGAAAGATTTAAAAGCTAAAGTTCTGAGAAAACAGAGAAAAAAGGAAAATGAGCTCTATGTATTATTGTCTACATCTCCTCTGATTCTGACGTTCTTTTGCTCTTTTTCATGATCTCAGTTTTTTTAATCATCGTCCCTGTTTCCTGTTAAATCTTCTTTAACTCTGACAGTGTCTGTGAGAGTCTCTCTCTTGTCTTTTAACATCAGAACATATTAACACCTTTAATAGGATGGAGGAGACTGGCGCATGCGCGCACACACACACACACACACACACACACACACACACAAAGAAAACACTGTGTAATGTCAGCTCTTTAAACACAGATGTGCTGATACGGTTAGAGAATGACATCACACTCGTGTTTAAGTGTGCTGGGAATAAAGCCGTGCTGGTTGTAGGTCACGTTACGATTATTGACCGGTGTTTAAAGGAGCGATTTGTCTATGCTGTAACAGAGATCTGTACACACAGGACAAGAGGTTCAATAACACTAAATTATGAAGAAGCAATTTTTTGTAATGAGTGCTCCGAGTATAATCAATTGCAACCAACAACCGGAATTGATCATGCTTTGACCTGCATTAAAAGCTGCATTAAAAGCTTCAAAACATAGTAACAGCTTTAAAAAGGAAAATAAATAAATAAATAGTTACCCATTTCAGTCAAGCTGATTTCAATTGAGCCCAAATGATCCAAATGAATCAGACGCAGAAAATAAAACAAACTCATTTCACTTTTTTTTCCCCCTCTCAGATTGAGGGTTTCAGAGCATGTTAAATCGTTCATGATTAAAAACACAAAGTTGTGTATTGAAACAATAATTTAGAATTAAATGAGAAGTGAATCTTTGTAATAATATAAATGGTTCACTGAGTCAAACAGTGAGTATGTTCACATAGACAGCAGTAATCTAATTATTGACCTTACTCTGACGGCGTGGCGTGGTGACGTAATGACGCGGGCTGTTAATCTAATTATGTTCTATAACATGTCAAATGGGAACATGACAGGAGTATTCTAAAAGCGACTCATAAAAACACCTTAATCACATTATTATCTTACTCAGAGTAAGGTCAATAATTGGGTTAGTGCTGTCCATGTAAACGTAGTCATTCACATATCATATTATTATAATTAAATATTTTTATAATTATTCTAATTACAGCTTCACATCTGCAAAAACAACTAAATCTTGCTCTTTTTGAATTTATAAAGTAAATATATTTCAGTCAAGCTCAGAAATCTGCTCATTTTCATTGAACCGTGTCTGCTTTTTAAGTGCCTCATAATTGCAAAGTCGTTAATTTTTATGTCAGTTTTACCGCCTCATTACTGATTTTAAACAGAAACCACTTTTAAAGGCCGACTGATTTCTGTGCACAGGTGAGCTCCCGCTAGACCAAAAGAAATTCTATTATTTCCACTTCAGCACCATTAACGCCGGCTGTGAGATGACAGTGGACGCTCTTGGAAGAGAGATACACCTCAGCAGCTGAGGATTTCACTTTGCGAGAGCAGCTTTGACGTACTAACTCCAGCACGTGGCTTGTATCTCCACGTGTGATGATAGAAATCTGTTTTCGGTATCGTCAAGGCTACAAATGAGACACCTGGTTCTCGGGATAACAATTTCTGTCCGGCTGACAGCGTGTAGACTGATGCTGCCCTCTGGAGAGACCCGTCGCCATGACGACACAGATGATTGACAGGCGGCTGGTGCCAGGGTCAGACCCGTCACTCTGCGCCAGAGATGTTATTTCACTCGGAGACTTTATCAGCCCTGTTTCACTCCAGCAGCCGAGCAAGACAATTCTCACGCCGTGTGGGGAAAAGACGCTCGTTTGACATGTGTGTTTGTGTCCAATCTGATCTTTCTGTCCTGTACACAATCACAAGGTGTTGATTAATTTTCCATAACAGCAGCTCTGACAGTAGTGCAGCTGGAATTCACAGGTTTATATTAATGCGCTCGTTCTAATACGTTATCGTTTCTATAGTAACAGCTCATTCACAGGGACATGTACAGCGGACACTCCACAAATTGAACTCATTGGAAAATTGCTGTGGTATTAAAGGAATTCAATATTTGTACTATAACAGTACCACACACCGTGTTTATTATTTAAATGATAAGGCTGGAGTGTTCATGTGATCCTCATTGTGGGAAATGCATGTCGAGTTTAGAATAAAATTCAAAAGCTGAAAAAATTTCACCAGACAGTCGTTTAAAAAGGTGGTGTGAGCTTCAGGAGTCAGAACACTGATACAAGCAGGGTTCAAAGAGAATTCAGAGAGAAGACTAGCACTGAAGTGAGGAGACACTGTGGCAGCGTAATTGGCCAATAAGCATCACAACACAAAGATACACAAAGAGGCGATACACACTCACAGAGAGATGACACAGAGAGGGAGAAAGAGAGAGATGTCTCCAAAAAAGAGGACAAATAGAGAGATGATGCTCACAGAAACAACATTCACAGAGAAATTACACAGAGCATGACAACATTAAGAGAGACGACACACAGAGAGATGACACAGACAGAGACGACACCAAGGAAGAGAACACAGGAGATGTTGCTAAGAGAGAGGCAACACAGAGATGACATGGAGAGAGACGACACAAAGAGAGACAACACAGAGACAGACAACACAGAGAGAGATGACACGCAAAGAGACTACACGGAGAGAGATGACACAGAGAGAGATGATGATCAATAAACAATATTCATAACGAGATGCCACTTAGAGAGACAACACCAAAAGAGAGGACAGAGAGAGACATGATGCTCAAAGAAATGCTCAGAGAGGGATGACACAGAGCATAACGCCGCAGAGAGATAGCATTGAGGTAGATGAAGAACAAGACACTTAGAGAGAGATGAGACTCACTCAGAGAGATAACACACACTCACAGACAACAATCTGACAGACGATACACTCAGAGAGACCACACAAAGAGACATGACACTTAGAAATATGACACACTCTGAGAGACAAAACAAAGAGAGACAGCACACATTCAGAGATACAACAATCAGAGATGACACACACTCAGAGAGACAACACTAACAGAGACAACACTCAGAGAGACAACACACTCAAAGAGACACCCAAATCACAGTGTGACAGATGACACAAACTCAGAGAGATGACACAAAGAGAGAATACACACTCAGAGAGACGACACACACTCAGTGAGACGACACTCGGAGAGACAACAAAAACTCAGACAGAAGACACACACTCAGAGAGATGACAAACACAGAGAGACAAAACTCAGAAATATGACACACACTCGGAGAGATGACACTCACAGAGACGACACACACTTAAAGAGATGACACTCAGAAAGATGACACTCGGAGAGCCAACACACACTCAGAGATGACATACACTCAGACAGAGGACACATACTCAGAGAGACGACACACACTCTGAGAGACGATACTCAGAAAGACGACACACACTCTGAGAGACGATACTCAGAAAGACGACACACACAGAGATGACACACACTCAGAGAGTCAACACACACACTCAGACAGAGGACACACTCAGAGAGACAACACACACACAGACAAAATTCAGAAAGACGATACACACTCGGAGAGACGGCACTCAGAGAGACAACACACACTCAGAGAGACAACACACACTAAGGGAGATGATACACATTCAGAGAGTAGACACACTCAGTGAGATGACACTCACAGAGACAACGCATGGAGAGACAACACACACTCAGACAGAGAGACGTCACGTGGAGAGATAACACGCAATCAGAGAGACAACGCTCGGAGAGAGAACACACACTCCAGGAGATGACACACTCAGAGAGAAGACACACATTCTGAGAGACAACATACACTCAGAGAGACAACACACCCTCCAAGAGACAACATACACTCAGAGAGACAACACAATCCGAGAACATCACAGCTCTGAACATGTTCTTTCTGAAACAGAAGATAAATGATGCTGCAATGTAACATCTCGAGCTCTTTGTTCTGAGAAAACCTGAAACATTCATTTCCATCATCACATCTATTACTTCAGTGTTTCATTCTCCTCTGTGTTCCTGCAGCATCTCTCTAATGACCTGATTTGCATAAACATACATTGAACAGGGCAGGCAGAGAGGTGCATACATGTGTGTGTGTGTGTGTGTGTGCGTGTGTGCGCGCGCATGTGCGTGTGTGTATCAGACAGCAGGGTCTCACACTACCACCTGTCCTCATGTCCTGTTTCTCAACATCTCATCTTTTCCCCGCCAAACCTCTCATCTTTTACCTCCATCTGACCTCACTTCCTGCCAGAATGCTAACTCTGCTAAGACTGCTAATAAATCACTATAATTTAGCATTATGCAAATGAAAGCACTAACATTTCATTTAAACTCTTTAAGAACTACATTAGTGTTTATTTTCTTCTCATTTAGAACCATAATTTTGAGCACTAGATCCTAAAGATGCCACTCAATCAGTGTTCTTACAACGTTTCGAATTTTCAGACCAAGCTTGGTTTTCTTTATATTTAAAGGTAGGGTTGTATGGTGACCAGAAAATCCAAAGACAACAGAACATTTTTTTAAATAAATATTTTGTAAACACTTCTGCAGCATTTTTAATTGTAGGAACAATTCCATAATGTTAGTTTTTGTTAGATTTTGTCTAACTGGGAATGTTGTGTAATAATATTGTGAAACAAACCTTTGTCACAGACCTGTGCAGGATCTTTAATGGAATGTTACAGAATAACCTTCTCAAAATCTATCAACTATTTTACTAAATGTTCTGGAAAATTTCTCACACTGTATGAGATCCTGCACAATAAAGTGTGTAGTGAATTATATAACAGACTGTGTGATAGCGTGTTTCTCCGTTCTGCTCACGTCATCATTCAGCCTGATCCGGAAATCAGCTCCAGCAGAAACACACATTCTTCACAGTGAGCTGGAGGTACTGAGGAGATTTTTCTGTTAACTTTACGTTTCTCCATCGCCGCTACTCTATCTGAAGCGGGGCCCCGAGTTCGCTGTCGTCCTATTGGTGGATTTTAGACTAGTGTCTTTGATCACATGACACTAAATCTGTCACAATCTCACTCACTACCAAACTCTAAATTCTTTTGCAATGTGTGATTTTTGATAGTGATGGCAAAATCATACAATGTAAAGCCAGTTTAAAAAAAAACAAACAAGAAAAACCCTTCATTATTCTGTGTAGAACCCTGAATTAAATGTTTTATTAGGAAGTGCTACAAGGTTAGGAAGCTAAGAACCCATATAAAATCCAAAGAACCGGTAAAGAACCCTAATGGTTCAGAAGGTGTGATGGGGTTAAACCTTCTTCAGTCCTGCCATATTATTGGACAAAGTATTCTGTTAATCCAGTGACTCATTGTCTGGAGGTTTCTGTTCATCTCTCTTCTTTATCCTTGATGCTCCAAAACTGTCATTCCGTCTTTTCACTGCCTCTTTTCAGTCTTCCATCTCACCCCTTCCTCTCTCTCTCTCTATCACTCTCTCCCTCTCTCAGTGCTGTGTAAGCACTTCTCATCCCTCCACTCTCTTGCTCTCTTCCTCCTCCACCACTGTGAAATTGGCTTTGAATATGGATTTAGGGAGGAAGCCACTCGCTTAGAAAAAGCACAGCCATAAACATTAAGAGCCGCGTCCAATAAAAAAACACACACACCCGCCAAGAATCAGGTAGTGTCTTCCAAAAACTGCATATTTTTTTATCTGGCGTTGCGTGCACACACACACACACACACACACACAGAGAGTCTGGTTTTTCCAGTCGGTGTGTAGGGGAACTGCACTCAGGTACAAACATGAAATTGAATAATGAACACAGCGAACACATTCTGAATTATGACTTGTGGCACTAAAGCACGCAGGAGAATAACCGCGGCCAGAAAAAGAGAGGGAGAGAGCAATAAATAGAGAGAGAGGAAAAGAAAATGAACAAGAGTAAGAAAATGCTAGCAAACAAAAGAGAATGAGAAAATGGGAGGAAGAGAAAAGGAGGGGGAAAGCATGAGAAAATGATAGCAAGCAAAAGAGAACAAGAAACGGGAGGGGGAATAAGAGAAAAAAGGAGAAGGAGGAAAAGAGAGCATGAGAGAGAGAAAGAGAAGGAGAAAAAGAGCAAGAAAGAGTGAGAGAGAGAGAACAGAAGAGAATGAGAAAAGGAGAGCAAGAAGGAGAGAGTGCGAGAAGAGAAGGTGGAAAATAGAGCAAGAAAAAGAGAACGAGAAAATAAGAGGGCAAGAACGGAAGGGGGAAAAAGAGAGAAAAGGAGAAGGAGGAAAAGAAAGCAAGAGAGAGAGAGAAAGAGGAGAAAAAGAGCAAGAAAGAGTGCAAGAGAGAAGAGAAGGAGAAAAGGAGAGCAAAAAAGAGAGAGACAAAGAGAGACAGAGAGAGAGAGAAAGAAAAGAGATCCAGAAAAAGAGAAGGAGAAAATGAGAGTGAGGGAGAGAAAGGGAGGGGCGAAAAGAGAGAAAAGAGAAGGAGAGAAAGGGAGGAAGAAAAAGAGAGATAACGAGAGGGAGGCAGAAGAGGGGGAAAGGAATGTGTCTCATGTTGCTGCTCTGGAGAAGGAAAGAAAAGCTGCAATTCACTGGGTGCCATCACACACTGCTCATTTTAGCACCGCGCCACATACAGACACACACGCACACATTTTTTACAGATTAAGTATTTCTGCAGCGCTTAAATTTTTACAAATCCTCCTCACACCTTGACTTTGAAACCATAAGGACAAAACCCCCCCCAAAAAACAGATGGACACAACAGCCAATCACATAACGGCCCAGAAAAATCAGCCAATTAGGAGTTTGTTTCCATAGCAACCGGCTGGTCCACTGGGCAGACTGGACCTGCACTGGGCTACTGATGCTGAGTGGGAGAAAAACACACAGGATCATGTCCTAAACCACACCCAGTTCTCCTGCCACACCTCAGAACAAATTACAGGTCCTCGCTGCCAAAACAAGACTGAATATAAAACCCTTAATGGTTCCTCTAGTTCTTCAGCCTGGCCCTCTGGAGAAACCCTTAAATAAATGATGTTGAGGCCTGCAACAGAATCCTCTTATGAGACAGGGTTCCAAGCAGAGCCTTTTAGAAAGACAAAGCCACTGAGGAACCCAATAGGTACACAACAAATGTTACATCTACAACCCATAATGGTTCCTCTGGTGGAAATCCACAGTCACCAAGGAACCTTGTTTTTCAAAACATAGTGTTCAAACAATGCACCCTAACACAGACTGTACATCAATACACTCTTAGAACAATAAAAGAGTTCTTCTGGAGTTCTTGAGAAAGTTTCTAGGTTTCCGATGATATTCTCCAGTGGAACCTTGTGTCATCATGGATCAAATTAATTAACGTATGAAATGATTAACTTCATTCCTTCACAGCACTGGTGTTTGGGAATAGTGAGCCAGATACATTCGGAACTTCGGAGACACAGGATCTGGAGAACGTTATGAAGAAACTGTGAATGTGTTTGTAATAATGAGTACTGCAGTGGATGATTTCATCTCATCAGGATGTCTCTACGCAGAGAAAGCCAGTGAAGTGAAGACGCGGAAATCCGTGGGGAAATAACATTGCCATTGTGTCTCGATTTGGTTTAAAAGGATTGAACAGCAAGCAATTCCAAAAGAAAAGAAAAAAAAGAAAAGGAACAGAAAAGGAGATTCACTCTGTAAAATGGATGGTGGTGTTTTGCGATGTCATCAAAGCACCAAAGAAATAGTTCAATAACGTTGGTTTAATGGTTAAGGCACCGGGTTACTGATTGGAAGGTCGGGAGTTCAAGCCCCCGCAATGCCAAGCTGCCACTGTTTGGCCCTTGAGCAAGGCGCTTAACCCTTTCTGCTCCAGGGGTGCTGTATCATGGCTGACCCTGAACTTCCTAACATGCTGGGGTATGTGAAGTAAAGAATTTCACTGTGCAACTGTGCATATGTATATGTGACCCATAAAGACTCCTTATCAACATTGCATACTGTGTACTGTATAAACAAGGGCCAATGCCAAAATATGAAGCTTTTAATTGTCTTAACACCTAATTATTGGTCAAAAATGAAAAATGATTAAACAAACGCACGCCTGAGATGTCCTTTTGCACCATTTGATCGTTCACTTTTGCTGTAGTGAACTGCATGATAATGATTAAAACGTTTGATGTAAAATTCAAAGTAACGTGTCTGGGTGTACAAAATGAAAATAAAGTGAACATAAAATTTTAATAAATAAATACATAAATAAAAAGCTGTCTGCAGGTCTACACACAAAGTTTAAACATTTAAATAAACCCAATCAAAGGGGAAAATGTCCCATATTAACTTATTTTATCTATTTGTTTCACTCATATTGTTAATAAGACCATTAAAAGCTAAATATTTTTTGCCATTTTGGGCTTGGCCCTTTTTTTGCCCAGTAGTGTTACCTTATAGACTGCAACAGACGACCATGAACAAGAAAAGCATAACGATTTTGATTTAAAAAATGATCATTCAACAGTTAGTTCTGCTTCACTAATCTGATTGGACGAGAGGTGTTCCGAGAGCACTGATATTCACTATAACAGTACTGGGACGTGTCACTCTGCATATCTCTCCGCTACATAAAATTCCAATTCTAGCAATCGTTCATTACACTGAAACCATTACTACACTTACTATGTTCCTGTCAATCAGTCTGTGCGTTACCATGGTAACACAAAACACTATATTCAGCTGTGGCTTATTTGATAACTATTTTCACTGCTGGAGCAAAAATAAACAAAATATTTGGTCTGAAATATCAGTCATTCCATATTAATTTCTTGTTTGTAGACCTGTTGTATAAAAGTAATATCACATTTGCATTCGTGCTGCTGTACTGAATATCAACACTGCTGGGATTACTTGGGATTATCTTCATCCTCATGACAACAGCTGAGCTGATATTCAGTACAATAGCACTTTTACTTGTGTTATATTGCTTCATTACGGAGCATATGTCTAATGCTCCGCGTAGAATCTGGTAAAAATTTCCAAAGTGCTGTTTTTGACAGAAATGTTCTGCACATCCCTAATACACCTGTGCAACTGGTGTATACTGTATGTGCGTAATGATAACTATGTGAAACACACAATGGTAGCTTTTATTTCACATTAATCAGCTAAAAAGATTCTCCATTTCTCATGACCGCGCTTCTTTCACATGGAGGCGAGATGAGATGAGATGAAAGCACCGGCCGAGAGATGGGAGAAATGGGGTGGGGCTTATAGAGGGTCAGCTAATATCAGAAGCTAATGTTGCAAATAGTTTGTGGATAATCGTTTTTTTAACGTCATGGACGTGGTTCAATAGTGATTAATCAGTTGTGTAGGAATTGAAACAGCTCTAACTGGTGTGGATTTGCTTTCTGGTTTTTTTTTTGGTTGTTTGTTTGTTTTTTTTAAACTATTTTGAAAAATGTCCATTTGTTGATCTGTTGTCTTTGTTTCAGCGGGAACTCTGGGCTCAAATTTAATCACTGACTGAAGTTAGGAGACTTTTCGGTCTCTGAACATCTGATACTGATCTAGTGTACGATCACTCAAACACTTATCTCTCAGGACTGCACAGCACTTCTCTCACCCATTACACACACACGCAAGCACACACACACACGCATGCACACACACACACACACACACACACACACACACACATACATCCGATATCTATCTGTTATCTCTCTCTCTCTCTCTCTCTCTCTTCTCTCTCTCTGTCCGTACTGCAGTGTGAGGGGAAAAGAGATCTGAGCTGTATTTGGCACTGCACTAGGATTCTGCGCTGTCTGGACAATTAGGCTGCAAATGGAGGACAAACAAATGAAGAGTCCTCTAATATCCTGCAGCTTCAGTTAGCAGAGTTTTAGTCTCACTCTTCCTCTCTCTCTCTGACTGTCTTTCGCGCTCTCGCTGTGTCTTTCTCTCTCTCTCGCTCTCTCTGTCTTTCTCGCTCTGTCTCTGTCTTTCTCTGTCTATCTGTCGCTCTCTATGTTTCTCTATCTCTTCCCCTGTCCCCTTCTCTTTCTATGTCTCTCCATCTATCCATATGTCTCTCTGTCTGTGTTTCTTTTTCACTCAGATCATTCATGCGTCTATCTTCAGCGCTCATTAATCAGCAGCAGAGTGTAGCCATGCAGCAGGCATCTGTCTTTTTCTTTTCACCCTCATGTGTTGTATCACTGTGTGTGTGTGTGTGTTCTGCTGTGTTACTCAGTATAATCATACACATTGGAATCCTTACTGTGACATGTGATGCTGCAGTTTCCTGCTAAAGCTTCCTCCTGTCTGCTCAGTGGTTTTCTACAACAATAAATCTTGCATGATTCCTTGTCTATTTCCCTGCAACAGCTTTAATACGCTTAACGTTTTAACCACGAGCTGAGGATCGTCCGATTTTAAACACACTTTTTATCTTTTAACTACAAGCTGAGGATCGTCCGATTTTAAACACACTTTTTATCTTTTAACTACAAGCTGAGGATCGTCCGATTTTAAACACACTTTTTATCTTTTAACTACAAGCTGAGGATCGTCCGATTATAAACACACTTTTAACATTTTAACTACGAGCTGAGGATCGTCCGAATTTAAACACACTTTTTATCTTTTAACTACAAGCTGAGGATCGTCCGATTATAAACACACTTTTAACATTTTAACTACGAGCTGAGGATCGTCCGATTATAAACACACTTTTAACATTTTAACTACGAGCTGAGGATCGTCCGAATTTAAACACACTTTTAACATTTTAACTACGAGCTGAGGATCGTCCGATTATAAACACACTTTTAACATTTTAACTACGAGCTGAGGATCGTCCGATTATAAACACACTTTTAACATTTTAACTACGAGCTGAGGATCGTCCGATTATAAACACACTTTTAACATTTTAACTACGAGCTGAGGATCGTCCGATTATAAACACACTTTTTATCTTTTATACCATAGCTGAGGATCGTCCGATTATAAACACACTTTTAACATTTTAACTACGAGCTGAGGATCGTCCATTATAAACACACTTTTAACATTTTAACTACGAGCTGAGGATCGTCCGATTATAAACATTTTTACTTTTTTTTCTTCTTTTAACTACAAGCTGAGGATCGTCCGATTATAAACACACTTTTTATCTTTTAACTACGAGCTGAGGATCGTCCGATTATAAACACACTTTTTATCTTTTAACTACTACGAGCTGAGGATCGTCGATTATAAACACACTTTTAACATTTTAACTACGAGCTGAGGATCGATCCGATTATTAAACACACCTTTTTAACATTTTAACTACGAGCTGAGGATCGTCCGATTATAAACACACTTTTAACATTTTAACTACGAGCTGAGGATCGTCCGATTATAAACACACTTTTAACATTTTAACTACGAGCTGAGGATCGTCCGATTATAAACACACTTTTAATATTTTAACTACGAGCTGAGGATCGTCCGATTATAAACACACTTTTAATATTTTAACTACGAGCTGAGGATCGTCCGATTATAAACACACTTTTTATCTTTTAACTACGAGCTGAGGATCGTCCGATTATAAACACACTTTTAACATTTTAACTACGAGCTGAGGATCGTCCGAATTTAAACACACTTTTAACATTTTAACTACGAGCTGAGGATCGTCCGATTTAAACACACTTTTAACATTTTAACTACGAGCTGAGGATCGTCCGATTATAAACACACTTTTTATCTTTTAACTACGAGCTGAGGATCGTCCGATTTAAACACACTTTTAACATTTTAACTACGAGCTGAGGGATCGTCCGATTATAAACACCACTAATATTTTAACTACAACCGAGGATCGTCCGAATTTAAACACACTTTTTATCTTTTAACTAGGAGGAATCGTATAAACACAATTAAATTTAACTACAATTTTATTTTAACTACGAGCTGAGGATCGTCCGATTATAAACACACTTTTAATATTTTAACTACGAGCTGAGGATCGTCCGATTATAAACACACTTTTAACATTTTAACTACGAGCTGAGGATCGTCCGATTATAAACACACTTTTAACATTTTAACTACGAGCTGAGGATCGTCCGATTATAAACACACTTTTAATATTTTAACTACACTCTAAAAAATGCTGGGTTATTTTTTCTTCCCAAACACTGGGTTGAGCCTTTTGGGTCTTTTAATTTGGTTATTTGCTCAGTCTTGGGTAGTTTTTGGGTAGTTCTGTGAAACCCAACTGCTGGGTTAGTGGCGGGTTGAATCAATGCACCCCTCCCCCACACCGACACATCAGCCTATCTCCTTGGGTCAAATCAACTGAGTGCAGACTGTTGAATTTGCCTCAGTTGGGGGTGGTTTACTTGGAGAGACACACTCAGAAAGGATGTGTTAATATCCTACGCACTTTTTTTGTTATTACTATTTCAACACATGTTGTTGTTAAATTATTGTCCAATCATGTTGCGGACTGCGCTGCCGACTTCATCATCCAACTCTGAACTCGACTCAAAGTGAATGCTCGTTGCTTTGAGCTTTTGATCGTGACTGCGAAGTCCTGAGGTGAGGAAACCAAATGACCACCATGACTATTTAGAGTTAATGCTGCTGAAAATGTCTGGCCGAGTTTGTGATATTTAGGCATGGAGCACTCAAAAATATATTCATTGTACAACAGTAACTCAGCAAGTGATAATTAACTTTACCTATCACGACTGCTTCAAAAGTAAATATCATGTACAGCATACAGTACTGTTTAGCATACAGCCTGCAGTAATGTTAGACATTCCCATTCCCTTTTTTTTTTTTTTGAAAGTTAATGATAACCTAGCATTACAGCTGTTCAGCATGATGTAATACAGAGAGTGGGTTAATGTTAGTTACATTAGCAATTGTTTTGGACAAGGCAAGCTGTAGTAATTAGCATTAGGGGGATGGGTTACAGCCGTGTTTCTTCATGTATTTGGTGAATGTTAATGCTGGTTAACAGGTGCAGACAGTCAGTGGCTAACAGAACTTAGCTTGCTCAGTAACATTGAGGCCAAAGGTTCACAAGGTAAATGTGATAAAAAAAATTATGTTGGGGATTACAGTAGGTTGTAATGATTTCCAATATCTCTCTAATGTTGGTTGACAATTAGGTTGGTGGTGAGGTGCTAAAGGTGTGTAAATAAATATTCGCAAGTTAGCTAGATTTTCCTGGTGAGTCTACAGCACCATTTTGTTTATTAGGAGAGTGGAGGTCATTTTTCCAAAATGACACAATTTTGGGATTCTGTAACACAATTTCTCAGTTAAAGCCTAAAGGTATTTGTTGGTATTTTGTAGCTATATGTACATGTATGATATGTATATGTAAATATATGATTTATTTGAGTAATTTATTTTAAAGTCTTTATATAAACACCACTTTAGCAGCTCTAGCAACACATTTCTGAACACCTTCTTTTTTTTTTCTTTTTATAAATAAAGGAGATACCATGTTGACATATTTGTTTGTAACATACTTTGGGTTGAAAAACAACCAATTTGCTGGGGTAAAATAAACAAGCCAACTTGATGGGTTAGTTTAACCCAACATGTTTTCTGTCCTATATTTACCCAGCTGTTGTGCTAAAAATAACCCAGTTTGGGTTCTTTTTAACCCAGTGTTTTTTAGAGTGTACGAGCTGAGTATCGTCTAATTATAAACACACATTTAATTACAAAAAGTTGAGTACTATCTGATTGTAAACATATTGCTTATAGGTTGTTGTGCTTCAATCAGTCATTCTCAGATGGACTTCAGATATTAAACAGCTGATCTTATATATGAAAAAGCCTCCTCATCACTTTACACTTCCTACTCCACTCCTTTTCTTTCCTGCGCCCTTATTGCCATCAAAGGCCGAAAGGAAAAATGAGGATGAATGAAGATGACTGAAGGAAAGATGAGAAAGGAATGAAGATCAGGAATTAATTCATTCCTGCCTTGCTTCCTTCCCTTCTGACCCTTTCCTACATTCCTTCAACAATCTTCTTCCACCCTGTTGTCCCCATTCCATCCTGCTCCTTTCCCTTCTTTTCTTCAGTCATCTTCTTCTTCATTCATCCTTGTCTTTTCCTTTTATCGCATTCCTCTCATCTTGACTCCTTATTGGATTCTCTTTTTTTCCTCCTTCCTTTTTCCCCTTCAGGATGATCCTTACTTTCCCCCTGTTCTTCCTGATGTTCAAATTTCCTCTTATGTTTTGCAAAATAGTCTCTTAATTCCAGAAACTTACTTTCCCTTCCTTCCATCATTCCTGATACATCCTTTCCTTGCTTTGCTCCCTTTATGTCCATCTTCCTGATATTCTCCTTCCTTCCTTAATTCCTTCCTGACATTCCCCTTCCTTCCTTCCTGACATTCCCCTCCCTCTCCCATTACTTTCTCTCCCTTTCTTGCTGTTACTTGTCCTCATTTTTTCTTTCTTTCGTCCCTGCTTTCCTGTTATTTGTCTTCCCTTTTTCCTGACTCCCTCACAATCAAATATTCTCTCCTTCTCAACTAATCTTTCATTTCCTGTTTGGTCCTTTCCTTCCACCATACTATGTCTATTTCCCTGGTAATTCTTTAATCATATCCTTCTTTCCTTCCTGCTTTTTTTTCTTGCCTCACCATTTCCTTCACTCCTGTCTTTACTTCCTTGCTGTTCATTTCTTTCCCTCACAGTTTTTCCTCTTCACATCCCTGCAGTTCAGCAGATGTCTCCGTCAGTGCCCAGGAACCGAGCAGTGCGTCTGAAGGTCAGACGGAGGCGAGAGGATTGTTGAACACGACCGCTCAGGCTCTCACGAATGCAAAAAGAAATCTAACAGAGACTCAGGAGGCTTTGATTCAAAAGGGAGCATTACGTCAAGGACAGGAAGTGATGCAGAAAGGCAGATGATCAAAAAGCAGCAGGTGAAGTGGAGAGAGAAAATAAAAGAAGCTCTTTTCGCAGCTGTACCGCCCACTTAAACATTTACAAACACATACACAGATCAGTAGACATCTACACAGTTCCATGAGCATAACATGCATTGATTTTTGTTGTCAATAACAGGAGAGACAGATTGGTAGTGATTGAAGGAGAGGTTCAAGTGATGGGGGAAAGAATATTAACTGGCATCCAAGTCCCAGGAGTCTAAATTCTCATAGTACATGATTAAATTATTAACATCTTCAGTGATAATCTAAAATGTTTGTCTGTAAACGAAAGCAATCTGCTTTGTGATCTCAAGGATTAACAAAAAAAAAAAAAAGAAAATATAGAACGAATGCATTTCATCATCTGCTGTATCTGATCAGGCTGCGTCGGAGTTTAGCCTCCCATCTTATTCCTCCCAAGAAACCCCGATTCACGTCAAACTCAAATCGCTCAAATCCTTGGTGTCATTTTTAGGTTTTATTGGTCTATTAAGCTAAGAAATGAAAGATCTCTATGTTCTCCTGCGTACTCCAGCGCGCCCCCACAGACACATCCAACCCCAACATAGAGTCTCTTCACACCAAAAATAGAAATCTATTATTCTCTCTCTCTCTCTCACACACACACACACACACCAGGTTAAATGTCAGTGCACACACACACACACACACACACACCACACACAAACACAGCCAGAGGCACTAACAAGACAGCAAACTGAAACCTGTATCTTTATCATGTGCATTACACAAGCACCCATACACGTTCATCGAACCTGGCAAGTGATGAAAAACATGTGTGGGTGAATCGTAAAGTGTTACAGAGCCGTCACGATGAAATTCACCCCTCAAACACTGTTCAAGTGATCATAATATTTATTTATGCAAACTTACAAAACCTCTTTGACAGTTCAGGAGCTCTTTATTCACTCAAAGGTTCCATCTAACACCTTAAATAGCCTTTCATAAAAAGAATTTAAGCAGAAATATATTTGAAAGCTAGAGTCAGTAACCTCCCAAAGAACCTTTCAAAAGGTTTTTTCTTAACTGAGGAATTTCTTAGCTATGGGGTTCTGTGTACAGTAGAACAATTAAGACGAAGCTAAATTAGAATGTAATTCATCAGTGTTTTATTATTCTAAATCCTCGACTTCCTCACTGATTCCTCTCAAGCCAAAATCTTCCAAATCCTAAATGTCATTTCAGGTTTTACTGGTCCAAAAGGTAAAGGTTCCATCCAACACCCTTACTGGTGTTCAAGACAATGTTCTGAGAACATTTTTGTTGTTTCTAGAAACTCTTTTCCATAATGTTCAAACTGAGATTTTAACATAATTAATTAATTAATTTATTTTTATTATTGCATTGTTAGAACCTATCCATCTTCTTAAATACAATGGGTTCTAAATGTTCTAATTACATGCACTTTTAGCTCTACCTTTGGAAGAACATTCTACATAGAAGTAATACGTAGAACTCTACAGCTAAGAAATTCACTGTCAGGAAATACATTAAAGTGCAAACACTACACAAAAGAACATTGGTATCCAGCCCTAAGAACCTTGGAGAAATCTTTTTTCTACTATTTACGAGTGTACTTTTTGTAACTGAATGTGAGTTTATCAAAAACATTTTTGGTAAAATATTCATACCACCATCAGAGATCATATTTCCATCTATGAGTTTTACAGTAACTTTAATATTAATTCAGAAGAGAGAAAATTGTGAGAGAATGAATTTTTTTCTGTTATTTTGTAAATAAATGTCACTGTAAACAGACATATTGCATGATGTGTCGTTCTTTAATGAATGCAGTGGTTTTAGAGGAATAAAAACACCTTGGGACATGCTGTTACAGGAAAATAATCGACTTCAGGGTGTAACAGTAACTCAGCTTCATCACACCACCCCGTTGTGGATTATTGTCCTGCAACAGTGATTTATTCCTTACTTAATATTCACACGCATTCAAATCCTAAAGAATGCAGAAAGTAGCGTCAGGAATATCGCTTTCAACACCATTCACTAACACTGAGGTAGAATTATACACGATTTTCATCCAGCTTTTACTTATTCTATTCACTCACACACACACACACACACACACACACACACACACACACACACACACACAGACACACCTATACATACATGCTGGTAAATATTCCAGTTTGGGTTCAGTTTGTGTTTAAATGAAAGCTCAGTTGTATTTGCAGGTCAGATGTAGAACGTGGAAAGTTTCATCAAAGCGCAGAAAGTTTTAGCGGATCGCAGACACATTTGTTTCATCACTTTTTCGTCCAGCGTGAGACTTGTGAAGCTCTTCATATGATAATGAGACAGCAAGAAAACCTTTTGGAAAAGTCGGTGTGCTGTTTACAGCATCAGAAACATGGCAGTGCGTCATTCAGCTGAAATAACACTGCACACTCAGAACACAGCTCCCTGCAGCCGGTTTTACCCCATTCACCCACACACACCTGCCCTCTAACACGCCACCCTCTCTGCCTCCCTTTGCACCCCCACTCGCCCCCCTTCTCTCGCTTGAACTACGTGCTCCTCTCCACCTCTCTTTATCCAGAGATCAGTCTCTCAGTTCCACAAGAGACCTGCTCTCTCTCTCTCTCTCTCTCTCTCTCTCTCTTTATATATATATATATATATATATATATATATATATCACACACATGGCCTTCTGTTGCTTTATTCTTAGTAATAAAGGACTCAACAGCCTCTAGGTAAAGCCCCAGGCTCATACATTACTGTGTCTATAGTGATACTATGGATTGCAAAAGTTTGTGTACCCTTAGGACAAGTTGCTCAAGAAGTGCCACTTTTACCTAGACACACAGTATCCAGTATAATGTGTTCAGTTTTACAATTTGCACAAGTATTAAAAATGCTCAAGTAGTCAAATAACCCAACACACACATTCTTCTTAAATAAATTCAATTAAATCTAAAACATCAGCATGTTTTCCCTTTTTCAAAAATTAAGAGGGGGTACTGTGTTGAAAATAAAGGCTTAGTCAACTCTGACTCAAACAAGTTGCAAAAATGTTTTACAAACATATATGTCATTAAAGAAAGCAGCATATTACATAAGAGACACTTTTCAGACAAAAGACACAATGAAGGCTGTTCAAGTCTCCAGGAGAACTGTGGCTGGTTCTGCAAGATGATCAATAAAACATACAACTCATTTCCTTATAACACTGCAGTAACTGTACTGGAGACTACTGTTTTTAAATTTTTATTTTTTTGTCACACCAAATATTGACTTTCTTTCATTTACTACTGTTTACTGCTCTTTGTGGCATTGTAATGTACAATCATTTAATTTCATTATTTTGAGGCGTCTTTGCACTACAAAAACTTTTGCACAGTACTGTGTATATATAAAACTGCACAAAGGAAAGTAGCATGCCATGGTTCCAGTGGTTCCTGAGCTGTGGTGCAACAGAAAAGTGTTCGTTCTGTTGTCAGGAGATCGGGAGCTCGAATTCTCGAATTCGATGTCACAGCCATCTGTGTCCTGGAGAAAAAGAGCAAAACTGTCTGTGCTCTCTAAGTGGGAGGGGCATACTCTCTCTCACCTGTCAATCACAGAGACACCAGGAACCCAATTTTCCCAGAAAAATTACTGTGTCTCTTAGGGAGATGTTTCTCGCCATTGTCACCTCTGGCTCAGACATTAGGGATATAAATCTATATCCCGTGATGATGTCTACTGTTTAAAGTGTTATATAAATTAAATTCAATCTAACTGTTTTTAATTGAAATGTCTACCGATATATTTCACACCATTATGTGTTCCAAGTATGACTTTCCCATTCATTCCTACTTCTTAAATAGTCTCCACTGTGAATAATTCCAAATCTCTCTCTTTCCCCCTTCATCCCTTCCCTGCATTTCACCTCCTGCCTCTTCCACTTTACCCAAAATACCTTTCAGGGGAACTAATGAGAGTTTATTCTTCCAAAAGCGTAGAGGCAGAGCAGCTTTGAGCTGAAACTGGTGGTATTAACACTCAGTCTCCTGACTACAGCATGAGTCACTCTCTCTCTCTCTCTCTCTCTTCTCTCTTTCTCTCTCTCTCTCTCTCTCTCTCTCTCTCTCTCTCTCTCTCTCTCTTGTTCTCTCCTATTTTCTTTTTAATAATAAGCAAATGACTGCAGGCCAGGAAAACATAAATGAGACTAGAATTAAGATAAAAATAGCCATGCCTACATTCTTTTCTCATGAGAAATCAAATAACCATGACAAGCCTAATTTTTTTTTCTTTATATTCAACCCAAAGCCTGATTTCTGTCTTGGGGTCATCATGGCTCAATGATCACGCCGACACTTAGACGACAACTCACATCCGATTTCTTGTATCCCGTTCCCCAATGGTTTATGCCGCGTTGTGCTTTACCCTTTCCTCCATTTGCAACTGCAGTAGTGTTGTTTTTTTCCACAGCTCCCATCTGTAAATCAGCTGCAGGAGTGTGCGGTTATGAAAGCCACTTAAGCAGAACAAGCAAATGTCAAATTGTGACTGATCATTTGGCAAGCGCTCGGTAATAACTAGTGCTAACAGATGCCATGGTCAAATGACTATTGATGAGGGTGTGAGAGGCGCCGGAAAGTGCTGGAACGTCGTGAAAGGACTCTTAGTACATTGTTCACAAATGACAGGAATGAGAGGAATAATCACAACAACAGAGTGAGTCAAAAAAAAAAAAAGCGGTGAAAATATCAAACATTATGTTCAGCATTGACGCTAAATTGTAGGTCAGTATCAGACGTCACTGTTACATGCTGTATTGCTATTTACACTGATTTAACGGTGCCGAAACAAAGTAACACTCATGATTTTTACAGTGATGTCACACCAAATGACGACCTCTGATGGGTGACGAATGAAATGAAAACTCAACATAAAGTGTGTTAGTGAGGTGTCAAGACACCAGAACTGCTTCAGGGCTTCTGTACAGTACAGAGCGTGGAGAACTGTTCCACTAATAGGAACATGTGTTAAACAGTTAAAAGGGTCAGCTGAAGTATACCTCTCAGTGTTTTTGAAAAATTCCAGCTTAAATGGGCGTGGATGGCTGTGCGAAGAAGGGAGGGGGAGGGACGTGTCAGGGAAAGGCAGTTGGGGGGGTGTCGGGTGAGTCTTCAGAACACTCACAATAATGATGGATAGTGAGAAAAAGTTTGCAAATGAGGCAGAGGACTTCTCTCCTGAATCCCCAGGGCTAAATGGAGACACAGTAGATAACGGTGAAGGTCCTCTGCCCTATCTATTTAAACCATTAACCCCTGGTGTAACTATGGAGGAAAACAAAAATAAAACCGGAGGCAGCACTGATGAGATTAATTTTGGAATGCTAATCAGCTAATAGGCTCGAACTTTTCATGAATAAAAAGCGAAGGCTCTTCCTTCAACACAGACTCTCATATTGTTTTGCATACGACGGCCTGCAGAGCTTTAAGCGGTTTAATTAGCTCAAAAGGCAAGTAAAACTGTCATGGTTAAAAATTAAACACATACCTCATTTGAAGGGATAGAAAAGTCCTTGGGACCGAGTACTGCATTACTGTGTAGACACAAACTGCTTTCATGAGCATGTCCGAAGTCCACCTTTCTCCAATTCTTACAGTGAGGGAAAAAAGTATTTGATCCCTTGCTGATTTTGTATGTTTGCCCACTGACAAAGAAATGATCATCTATAATTTTAATGGTAGCTTTATTTGAACAGTGAGAGACAGAATAACAACAAGAAAATCCAGAAAAACGCATGTCAAAAATGTTATAAATTGATTTGCATTTTAATGAAGGAATTATGTATTTGACCCCCTCTCAATCAGGAAGATTTCTGGCTCCCAGGTGTCTTTTATACAGGTAATGAGCTGAGATTAGGGGCACACTCTTAAAGGGAGTGCTCCTAATCTCAGCTTGTTACCTGTATAAAAGACACCTGTCCACAGAAGTAATCAATCAATCAGATTCCAAACTCTCCACCATGGCCAAGACCAAAGAGCTCTCCAAGGATGTCAGAGACAAGATTGTAGACCTAGACAAGTCTGGAATGGGCTACAAGACCATTGCCAAGCAGCTTGGTGAGAAGGTAACAACAGTTGGTGCGATTATTTGCAAATTGAAGAAACACAAAAGAACTGTCAATCTCCCTCGGCCTGGGTCTTCATGCAAGATCTCACCTCGTGGAGTTGCAATGATCATGAGAACAGTGAGGAATCAGCCCAGAACTACACGGGAGGATCTTGTCAATGATCTCAAGGCAGCTGGGACAATAGTCACCAAGAAAACAATTGGTAACACACTACGCCGTGAAGGACTGAAATCCTGCAGCGCCCACAAGGTCCAGATGCTCAAGAAAGCACATATACATGCCCGTCTAAAGTTTGCCAATGAACATCTGAATGATTCAGAGGACAAGTGGGTGAAAGTGTTGTGGAGAAATCAAACCAA
This sequence comes from Ameiurus melas, assembly GCA_012411365.1. Classification (NCBI taxonomy): domain Eukaryota; kingdom Metazoa; phylum Chordata; class Actinopteri; order Siluriformes; family Ictaluridae; genus Ameiurus; species Ameiurus melas. Next base: position 23,037,358 of record CM022753.1, read on the forward strand.
AATGGAGCTCATTGACATCAACTCAACTCGCTGTGTTTGGAGGAGGAGGAATGCTGCCTATGACCCGAAGAACACCATCCCCACCATCAAACATGGAGGAAGAAATATTATGCTTTGGCAGTGTTTTTCTGCTAAAGGGACAGGACAACTTCCCCGCATCAAAGGGACGATGGACGGGGCCATGTACCGTCAAATCTTGGGTGAGAACGTCCTAACTTAGCCAGGGCATTGAAAATGGGTCGTGGATGGGTATTCCAGCATGACAATGACCCAAAACACACGGCCAAGGCAACAAAGGAGTGGCTCAAGAAGAAGTACATAAAGGTCCTGGAGTGGCCTAGCCAGTCTCCAGACCTTAATCCCATAGAAAATCTGTGGAGGGAGCTGAAGGTTCGAGTTGCCAAACGTCAGCCTCGAAACCTTAATGACTTGGAGAAGATCTGCAAAGAGGAGTGGGACAAAATCCCTCCTGAGATGTGTGTAAACCTGGTGGCCAACTACAAGAAACGTCTGACCTCTGTGATTGTCATCAAGGGTTTTGCCACCAAGTACTAAGTCATGTTTTGCAGAGGGGTCAAATACATATTTCCCTCATTAAAATGCAAATCAATTCATAACATTTTTGACATGCGTTTTTTTGCTGTTGTTATTCTGTCTCTCACTGTTCAAATAAATCTACCATTAAAATTATAGACTGATCATTTCTTTGTCAGTGGGCAAAAGTACAAAATCAGCAGGGGATCAAATACTTTTTTCCCTCACTGTATAGCTGTCCCGAGAAAAAACACTTGAACTCTTACACCACTGAAACAAACACCTCTGACCCGTTTGAACGCCTCTTTCATCCACTACATCTGTAGGAAAGCACCACGTGGTGTAATGAATAATTAAGAGACAGCATCTTCTCATAGGATAAGAACATGCAGGCTCATGAATAATTATGAGGCACAGACGCATCATCGATGTACTATAGTATATTGCCACGTCACTGCCTGTGGCGTGTGACACAACGAGATTTTAAACCAGGAAGATGAAAATAGCAGGAATAATCTTAAAATTAACCAGTTTTCTCCTACAATTAAAATTAACAGATGTGAAGATGTGTTTTTTATGATGTGTGATAAGAACACCTCTGTTAAAATCTCAGAAAATGTAGTTTAGTGTTTCATGACGTTTTCACACTCAACAAAAAGTATTTTTTAAAAATAATCTTAAATATTTGTGTTCGTATTTGATAATGCGATGCTGCAGTAATTACACTCTTACATCAGCAGGCAGGATAGAGTTTCTGGCAGCCGCTGGGATCAGACTGGCTACACCACCATCACTCGCCTTATTGATTAAAAAATACATAAAAATATATTTTATAAATCTAACCCTACATCACTGTATCGTTCTGCACCATTCTGCTGTGTTGCCTGTTCAGAAATGATCAGATAATAATCCATCCTGAGTTGAGATCAGACGTTTTTAAAAATTAACCCATAATTCACAGATAGTCAACCCCCGGTATTTAATCTGAGAATGTTCCTTATGTTCAGTAAAGAACCTCATTACCTCAGGACACATATCGGGAAAGACAAAGAGAGTAAATTTTACATTCAGCCTCACAAGATTTCTTCTCAGCATCTCACTATGGTCCATTCAGTGGAGGTTAAATCACTAAGAACATCTACACTGTGAACTGTGCTATTAATGTGATATAAAATGTTATTCTGCATTATTTAAGTCTACAAAATCTAAAAGAGCAGGGTTAATTCAGGGCACAATGAAGACTTCAGCACACTAATTTACAGAATAAATGTTTAAAAAATGGAAACCCTCATTCAATGTAATGTGTATAGACCCAGAATTCTGTAAATTTCCTTTGTGACATGAGCTTACAAGAAAATAATCAATGACCGCATGGTGTAAAGTCCAAAGTGGATTCTTTTCATAAAACAGTAAGTGTTTTATTCCTCTCATGCTACAGCAATTTACTAACGATTACAACTTTATATTTAATTAAGAATGAAATGTTATACAGTGAAACAACTTAGTTCCTGTCCTCACTTACGTTCCCTCACCAGCCTTTTTATTCTCTTTCTTTAATAAGAAACCGTAAAGAAGCATAAACATCAATGGAGCATCTGCTGTACACATGAATGAGCTGTCTCTATAGAAATGATAACGTATCAGAACGAGTATATTAAAATAAACCTGTACTACTGTCATAGCTGCTGTTATAGAAAATTAATCAATACCTTCTGACCAATCATGATCCAGAACTCTGATAAATTAGTTAACCTCAATGGTGTGTAACAATTTCAAGGACAGATTCAGTTATTTTACAGCCTGTTTATCATTTTTAGCCATTGTAGTTGCATAGTGCTGAATATAGGGGGTGCTCTAACATCCTCAACATTCTGCATCCCTGTAAACTGTAGCCTTATGATACTTTTAGAGATATTTCCTCACAGGTTTGAGACAGATATCAGTCTCAGATTCCCGTTTCCATTCAGAGAATTGGATTTTCGCTAATAGCCAGCACGCTTCTCTCTTTGAAGCTCTATGAAATGATTCATTTGTCTTTTTTTCAAAGCGTGTTTTACTTTAATATTCAGTTGATCTTGAAACAGGTGCTGGTTTTTCACACATGAATCCATTCAGATTGTAAGCTTTGAAGTGGGATTGATCTAACCTCTCTGATCTCTCGCTCCAGCTCTCTCACAGTGCCATTGGCCATTGTGCAAAAAAAAAAAGGCTTCAAATGCCAAAGAAAATCCCCATAATATGTATAGGCTCTTTGAGGACAGACGAATGAGTGGAATAAAAGCAGCTTTAGGTGTCAGTTCAACTTGATTAAACAGGAAGTCAGATGTTCATGTCATCAGTTGATCCTTTAGCACCTTTCAGGTGTTTTTGTCCACCAGAAGCTGTAGCACAACATGATGATGGACACGGACACCCCTGCTTTGGAGTCAATGGTACATTCCAGACACCCACACAGAGTTAAAGCCCTCCAGTGGGATTGGCCTGGCGCAGGGGGGTGGGGTAGGTGTGGATGTGGGTCTCATCAACTGCTGGGAAAATATTGATGCAGAGGTTTGATGTGGGAGAAGAACAGTGGTGGAAATGTAGATGAGAAGAAATTATATTCTTCAGATACAAATTCACGATGAGGCACATGCTTTAGCTCAAAAGCTAATATGATAAAAGTGAAACACTAAGAGACATAACTGAAAACTGGTTTGTGAAAGAGAACCAGAAAGAGGATGTGTTCCTTTGTGTTTGTGTTTTTCCTCTCCAGAGAACTTCAGCAGCTAAAATAGCAACTCTCGCTGTGGTCTATTTAACTGCGAGAGCCCTGAGGTGACGGCAGATTCAATCGTTTCTCTAATCACTTGTGGTGATTGACGCAAGGAACAGCGCATTGCAGGCGTCTGCTCACATAAACACACACACACACACACACACACATGCACACGTACACAGCTTCCCTTCTGATGGGTCTAGGGCTTCAGCACCACGGGCAGCAACAAGAATGTACATGACAAAAGCATATACAAAATCAAAGATGTAATGTTGAGGAGTAAAATGAATGCAACAACACTCAAACATTTGAATATAATTTAAGAAATTTAAAGTTTTGGGAAATTTTGAAATACTTTTATGTTTCCATCACACCTGAGCAGAATTAAAGTTGCACTTATCCACCTTAATATGTTACTGTCCAAAAACCATTAATGAATAAAAACTGGTATTTGTTGGTTCCCTTTCTCTTTCTCTCTCCCTCTCTCTTCCTTCCTACTCTCTCCAGTTCTCTCTCTCTCTCACACACACATTTGTCTCTCTCTTCAACACTGTGTCTGTCTCCCACTCTGTCTCTCTCTCCACCACTCTTTGTCTCCATTTCTCTGTCCTTCACATCTGTCTCTCTTTGTCAATGTGTCTCTCAGTCTCTCTCTTTACTCTTCTTTTCTTGATCTCTTTCTTTCTGTCTCTTTCTGTCTCTCACCCTCTCAGTCTGTCTAGATCAGGGGTGTCCAATTTTTTGTGCGGGTGCAGGTTTCCATCCCAACCAAGCAGGAGCCATAAGAATTCCGGATAAGATTGGACACCCCTGGTCTAGATCTCTCTTCAGTCTTTCTCTGTGCTTTTCCTCTCTGTCTTTTGTGCTTTCTCTCTCTCTCTCTCTCTCTCTCTCTCTCTCTCTCTCTCTCTCTCTCTCTTTCTTTGGTTCCTTAAAGTACAACTGAGATATCAGAATCAGAAGATGAATGCGATTAGTAAGTGATGAGTTTTGAGTTATTTACATAAATATTTATTAGTATAATCAGAACATTCATTATTATTAAACAGCCCCTCGACTAGTTTGATTGTTCGCTATATTTTTTATTCGTACATATTCATGTTTCTCTCTCAATTCAGTTCAATTCAATGTGTGCTTTATTTGCATGACAAAATATTTTTGCATTGCCAAAGCAATATACAACATCAGAGCAAGAAAAGTAGGAACTGAACAAAACAGTAAAAATAGTAAAAAAAATAATAAAAATTACATGATAATAATAATAATCAGAAAAATAATACTCTCTCCTCCCTTTCTCTCTCTCTCTCTCTCTCTCTCTCTCTTCTCTCTCTCTAAATATATATATATATATATATATATATATATATATATATATATATATGTAATTTTATTACAATTTCCGTAACCACTCAGTAATTTGTTTGGTCTGAATTTAATCAAACGTAATGAAAATAATCCTCCAGTTCTCTACAGTACACTGTACATTTCAATAAAATGATGACTCATGATTCTACAAGGCTTCTTTGGACAGCCACAGGTTCTGCTCAGAACCCTACCACTTTCTTTTCAAATCCATACACAAACATTGTCAACATAAACATAAATTACTTTTGTCTCTAAGTAAGATCTTAAGAACTTTTTGGTTAAATGTTTTGGCAGTGTGTATGAAAAGGTGTCCAGAAAGGACCTGTATGGGTGCAGGTTTTTATTACTAACCAAGCAGAAGCCACACCTGAGTCTACTGAAAGCCAAGCTCAACTGATTAAACAGATGGACTCAGGTGTGGCACATGCTTGAATGGAATGAACATCCCGGTTTTGAATGAACAGTTCATGTGTGCTAGCTTAAGTCTGTAAAACACCATAGTATTTTTAATTTTTTTTATATTAGTGTTAGAAAATATTGGCTAAAGCTGTCTTAAATGTTTATAATATGATTTATAAACTGATATACAAACATTACTCTATTTAATCGACTTCCGGTAATTAACACTACACTACTTGAGCTTGAATACATGTTAATGAACAACGGCATCAATTCTGAGAAAAACTTGTTCAGCATTTTATAGAAACACAAGCAAGAGGTCAAGACAATGCTGTTCCAATGGGGAGCATTTTATAACTAATCCAATATAACCTCACCTCTCTCCTGTATTAATTAAGCACCTCTCTCTGCCATCGACCACCACATACAGCGTCTGTGGATAATTAGATTAAAGAGAAGGAGATGGGAGTGAACGCGTAAAGTGGTGAAGGAAGAAGAAGGCCACAGGCCAATCCGATATACGAGAAGCATTAAGGAAGCAAAGTGAGAGTCCTTTATATATTCATCACATTCGCCTCAATCAGAAAGGGAGAGCGTTTTTTTTTGTTTTGTTTTTTACACAGTGTAGAAAACACAAATATATTCAAAATTGTACCATTTATCATCACCAGATGTTTCAAAATCACTCTCTGATAAGGAGCATGAAGCTAAATCCATAATTAAATTAGAAATGCATGGAGTCCGGTCACTTCACAGAGCATAATCAACAAGCGTCAACCTGTTGGGTCCAAACGCCGGAGGAGAAAGAGAGGAAGAAAGGAGGGCGAGGTGTTTTCTCCCCTCCATGGCCCATTAATGGGGTGAAATTAAAGAGGGTGATCTAATTAACCCACGATGAGCAGAATTACAACCACCAATCAACGCAGTGAGCTAAGGCAGGCAGCGAACTGTCAGATCATCACTGGAAGTCTCCATAAAAACCTCCTTGACTCCCAGGCATTTTTTAGCTGGCATTCTGTACATTATGACCAGAACACACTGCTAAACATGTAAAAGATGACAGAACGTTAGTTAATCAGTTAGTAATGGGGAGGTGTAATAGGTTTTAGAGTAAAGCAAGGGAAGAATGTTGGACTGTAATTATAATCCATTATAAGCCCTGAATTGCAGCTCGTGGGAAATTAGCATATTTCTCTCATCATTATGGTATCATGGAGTGAAAATTCGTCTTCTAATCACAGCATATTTTTATAGCCACTGTTATAAATCTCAGCTTATAATCACCATATATGGAATCAAATTTAAACACACGAGATAAGTGATATTTAGTGCCATCGTTACTATAGGGACAAGACTCACGTACAAATAGCATGACCCTCAACAAAGAAAATGTACACATTGTGTATGGGGAAAGCAGATACAGTGCTGTAACTTCTTCTGCTTTTGTATATCTGTCATAGTAAATCATTTTAGCTCTTCAAACAAAATACAACATAAAGAAAAGGCAACCTCAGTAAACACACAAATACAGTTTTTATTTATTTACTTTTAGTTTTATTTATCACCCATGTGAAAAATTTATTTCCCCTTGTAACTTAAAATCTGGTTGTGCCACCTTTAGCAGTAATAACTGCAAGCAAACTCTTCTGACAACTGGAGATCAGTTTTTCACTTACTTCTAGGACTAGGACTTACTCCTATGCTTTGGATCATTGTTTTACTGCATAATCCATTTGCATTGAGTTTCAACTTATAATCTGAAGGCCAGAAATTCTCCTTTAGGATTTCTGGTTCAATTATTGATCACAATTCAACCGCCATGCTTCACCTTAGGTATGAAGTTCTTTTTGTGGAATTCGGTGTTTAGTGTAACGGAACCCCTGTCTTCCAAACACTTCCACTTTCGACTCATCAGTCCACAGAACATTCTCCCAAAGGTTTGAGGATCATCAGATTGTGTTTTTGCAAAATTCAGACAAGCCTTAATGTTCTTCTGGTTTAGCAATGGTTTTCAGCTCACCACTCTTCCATGGATGCCATTTTTGTCCAGTGTCTTTCTGATAGTGGAGTCAAGAACAGTGACCTTTACTGATGCAAGAGACCTTTACTGATTTATTGCTTCAATAAATAACATTATCATTTAAAAACTGTATTTTGTGTTTACTCAGGTTGCCTTTGTTTTATTTTAGACTTTGTTTTCATTTCTGAAACAATTTAGTATGAGATCAAGATCACGAAATCAGAAAGTGCTTTTTCACAGTATTGTAAGTATTATCATGTTCATATCATATCGCTGTGTGTGCAATAATAATAACTTACACAGGGAAGTCTGTGAAACTGTGTTTAAACAGTTAGCACACACTCCTGCAGACACCAACGCTGCGTTTGCTCTCGTTTACAAGAGTCTGTGATGTTCAACAATTAAATTTGTCCATACTATCGAGCAGAACTCTGGTGTAACACCGTCGTTAGGCTGAGTCGCTTTGCCCAATTTAGAGCTGCCAAATCAATTTACAAGCCAAAATGAACGCAATCAGGAGCAATTCAGTTATTTTTCCTCCACATACTGGAACATCTCTCGTCTCGCGGTGATGGAGACACTCAGTGGATCGCTCATGCTCACTGTGAGGACATCGTTATCCTCGATCATCACCTGAGGCTGCTCTGCATGCACAGGCAAAGACACCCAGAGCAAACAGCTGGCAGCCATGATGAATATTTCACATTCTGTAGTGGGTAAGCTGATCAGTTAAGAGTGGTTACAAGCAACGGGGGGTGATGTTAAGATCACAAGACCTGCAGCAGTCAGGAGAGACCATGATAGCATGGAGGTTGTGGAACGATTTAATAGATGCTAGTGCCGATATCCTAAAGCAGTCTTTCACTCCAATCCCTCTCTCATCCACATTCACAATCATGGGTGTAACTACAGAAGTTACATCAATATTAATGTGAGAAAAGTTCAGGTTATGCAGCTGCTTATTGAAAAGTTTTGGATTATTAAAATTACCTGAATGTAATTCAAGCATCTGAGCTTGCAATATTTTTCGGCAACATCCAAACCACCAACTGTAAGATAAAGCACTGAAACAAATCTAGTAGGAGTTCATTATATCACCAATATAGTGCTGTATAAATAGTGATAGTTGTAAATTTGGATTAATTTAACAGAATGGTTTCCACACTCATTATTCAGCCATGTATAGAAAGGAATTTGATCCAGCACTTCCTTTTATTTTACTTTTGTATATATCGTGCTCTAACAGTTACATGTGCACAAATTAATGAAGTCACGAGAGTCATAAATCAGAGAAGGATTTCTGACTACAGTTCCCAGCAGTCACTGATTCAATGTCACATGACCACCTGCACCTGATTTATGTTTCGGTTAATGAGCACTCTTGTATATAGCCACTGTTTGCACTGCTTTCCTTGTCTTACATTTGTCATACGTTTGTCTTACTTACCTTTGTCTCTGCAGCCGTATTTTTACCTTTGTTCGTTTAATCTTTGCCACAGTGTTTTGTCTTAGAGTTATAGTATCTTCATATTTTGTTATTTTATTTATTAAATCTTTAAAATTCTGCATTTGCATCTGTCTAAACTTCGTGTCGTGACCGAATGGAAGACATAATTATGGATGCAGCTGAATTTTTCAGGGTGCAAGAGTCCCTGTACGAGAGGGAGAAGAAGAGATGGGAGCCTTCCAACCATGCTGGAACCATCTCCCACCCTCCCTCCCCCATTGTGGATTTCGTCCAGCATTCCTGGTGAGCTCAGGACTCCCTTATTTGCTGTATACGTTGCTCCGTGTACCGACGTGCCCGAGTGCTCCGCTCTGTTTTCCTGCCCCACTAAGAATGATGCTGTGCTATCCTGCACTGCTGAGGACCTCGCTCTGCTTTTCTGCTCCGCTGAGGGCATCGCGTGGCTGTTCGGCTCCGCTGAGGACGGCACTCTGCTTTCCTGCTCCGCTGAGGACGTCGCTCCACTCTCTCTGGCCTCGCAGAAATCTTTGAGCTACCATCTGACCTCACGGAGAACCTTGCTCCCCTCTCTGGCCTCGTGGAAATCTTTGAGCTTCCCTCTTACCTTGAGGAGAACTTCACTCCCCCCTGCAGACCTGGCGGAGAGCAGAACTCTCCCTTCATGAGGAATGTTGCTTCCCCCTTAGGCTCCGCCTTAAGCTTTGTTCCTCCCGCTGGCTGTGCAGTAGCCATCGCTCCGCATTCAAGCCAGGCCGGGAATATAAGGCTCGAGTCTGCAGACACAGACAACCAGGTTATGCTCACTCCCGGGTCCGCTGACACGGACAATCAAGTTTTGCCTTCCTGCCCTGCTGAGGAGGTCGCTCTGCTTTCCTGCTCTGCTGATGTCGTCGCTCTGATTTCCTGCCCTGCTGAGGACAGTTTGCCCAGAGGGCCAGGACCGCCAGTGGGAGGGAGTGTATGTTGGTGGTGGGGGGGTTCTGTCATGAATCTGAGAAAGAACTCTGACTGCAGTTCCCAGCAACCACTGCTTCAATGTCACATGACCACCTTCACCTGATTTACATTTTGGTTAACAAGCACTATTGTATATAGCCACTGTTTACACTGTTCAACTTGTCTCACGTTTGTCTTACTTACGTCTTACTTACCTTTGTCTCTGCAGCCGTGTTTTTGTCTTTGGTTTGCGTTTAGTCTTTGCCACAGTGTTTTGCCTTGGAGTTATAGTGTCTTTGTATTTTGTTTGTTTCTTTATTAAATCTTTAAAATTCTCAACTTCATGTCATGATAACGAGACTCTAAATCAAGATCAGAAAATGGTTGTTGTGTATGTTGCCGGGTATTTTTTTTTTAAACTTATAATTCACTATTTATATTATTAATATTAATTGGCAAAAGTTTGGGGAAGAGCCACATATGGGTCTGAGGTCAGTTATCCACAAACGTTTGGCCATATAATGAACATTTCCTCCAATTTAAAGGATGATATTATTAATTAATTAATTGACATTGTTATATTAGGTATTAGTGTTTAAATAAAGGTAATAGTGTATTTAAGCATGTCATTTGAGGACAAAATTAAATGTGTGTTTGTGTGTGTGTGTGTGTGTTTACAGACAAAACATGAATGTCAATATGTATACTGTGGTTACATCATGCTGTTAGACAGTGGGAAACATGACTCTCTTTTAGACAAACTCCACCCCCATGTGCGTAACTCTCACGGAACTTCTGAATAACGTTTAAGTCAGTAGATAATTGTATTGAGTTCAGAGTAAATGATTTTTCTGTTCTTGTCTGAGAACAGGGAGTTTATAATCTTATCTGTGATAATCTCTCACTCACACACACACACACACACACACACACACACACACAGATTAGCATATGTAATAGTTTTCTAGTCTGGCCTTTAAACTCAAAACAGAATGCAGACAGAGAGCTGACTGTTTATGGCAAGAAGTGGATAAAATTATTCACAACACTCAGGGCTGCTCTAGAACCTGTTTGGGTGGCTCAGTGGTAAAGGTTCTGCTATAGAACCTGTTTGGGATGATTCAGTAGTTCGGGTTCTGTTTTAGAACTGGTACAGAGTGGCTCAGTAGTCAAGGTTCTGCTCTAGAACCTGTTTGGGATGATTCAGTGGTCAGGGTTCTGTTTTAGAACTGGTACAGAGTGGCTCGGTAGTCAAGGTTCTGCTCTAGAACCACTAAGGGGTGGTTTAGAAATCAAGGTTCTGCAATAGAACTGGTACAGAGTGTCTCAGTACTCAAGGTTCTGCCCTAGAACCACTAAAGGGTGGCTCGGTAGTCAAGGTTCTGCTATAGAACTTGTACAAATTGCCTCAGTAGTCAAGGTTCTGCTCTAGAACCACTAAAGGGTGGCTCAGTAGTCAAGGATCTGCTATAGAACTGGTACAGATTTTCTAAGTAGTCAAGGTTTTGCTCTAGAACCAAATTGTAATCGCGATTGATATTTGATTAATTGTGCAGCCGTAGTTCTATAGCAGAACCTTGTAAGTAGTCAAGGATTTTGACTGCCCACAATTAAATGAACATGATCGACTGCAATATTGACGTTTAAAGTTCGTCCTCTGCTCATAGAAAACTCTGCTGCAGATCAAATCAAGCGTTTCCTAAACTTACAGCCAATCACATTGAGCGGCGCAGGGATGACAAATTTATAATGACAAACCCGGAAATGGAGTTAGCATTTTAGCGCTCAAGCAGCCAGTTTTGCTGCAAGATCCAGCGCTTGCGCTAGCGGAAATCATGATGCTAAATGGCACTAAAGAAGTTGTCTGGGACATTAAACATCATCATGCTGAACAGGAAAAAACTTTGCAGATAAACTCAGGGCTCAGCATTTGCGACTGAACAGTACTTTGCGCGACTATGAATAAATATATATTCACACTGGTGTGAGTGTCCTGTTTGGAGTTGTATAATACAATCAGAATTAAAACTACAGGAAGTTCAAAATGCATCTACAAATATAGATTAAAAATACATATTATAATAACTTCATAAAATATAAATAAAATGAGAAATGAAATAATGTTTAATTTCTATGGGTTGCATTTAATATCAATTTGACATTAAGCTTAGTTCGCCATTTCCTTAGAAAGCTATTAGCATTCTTTTTCCTAATAGGGATCATGTTTGTGTTAGTCTACGTTTAATTAGGACTCTTAATTGTTTAAGAAATTTTAAAAATATATTTTGTGCTTGTTTTTTTATCAGGTAACCAACAGTATTTCTCATTGCTATTATTTTAATTCAATTAACAGTGAGTACGAGCAGAGAGTTTCCATTTAACTGTTTAAGATAGACCTCCTGATTAAAGTTTAAACAAAAAAAGATTGCTATCTGGATCGGTTTCGGTTGTAAAAATCCTGATCCTATTTGAGATTATTCAGATATATACACAATATACACAGAGTGGTTCGAGAACTGACTCCAGCCAAGAACCATGACAGTGGAAAATGTCTAGTAGTGTAGCTTTAAATATATTTAAGAGGAACAGACTTCAAACACTGAACATTGAGCTTTATTGTATTTGTTTGCAAGGTGGAACAGGTTAACGGTTGTTTTTTTGCATACAGTCTGTAACATTAACTGAAAACATTACATTTAGTTTATCAGAAGGTAAATTAATGTGTCATGTCTCACACTATGTTCCTAAATTCTGTCATAATTGACCAGTTCAAGTTTTCTCATGCCTACTTGTGTGTTATATTGTGTCACATTAATGTTACCATCTCTAAAAAATAATAATAATAATAATAATAATAATAATAAAATAAAAAAACCCTTTTTTTTTCAACTGTACTCCTAAGTTTTTGTGATTAGGTTTACAAGTGCTCCTAAAAGAAACTGTCTTGCGTATCTCCTATTATTATTATTACGTTATTGACTTTTCTGCATTCAACTGAATTGTTTTCATCATTTGTTTTTATTTCATTTGATCACATATTTTCATTTGGCTGATGGCATTTTTATTTTTACTTATCCTATATTTTGGGTAAAATTTTATTTATATTTTGCTTCTACGAGATGATGCACTTTAAGGACCGGTATAATTTGATGCAAAGATTTGTACATTAGCAGGAATGCAGCAAAACATGGAGGTGAAAGCAGCGGTCTGTTTAATTAAATGTGAATGTGCATAAAATATGGTGTCCGTAAAATCATTCGTGATAAATAATTGAGATTTCAATATTGATCAAAATAATCTGGATTATCATTTTGGCCACAATCGTGCAGCCCTATATAGAACTGGTATAGATTGGCTAAGTAGTCAAGATTCTGATCTAGAGCCACTAAAGGGTGGCTCAGTAGTCAAGGTTCTGCTCTAAAACCACTAAGAGGTGACTCACTAGTAGAAGGTTCTGCGATAGAACTGGTACAGGATGGATCAATTTTCTGCTCTAGTCACTGGAGGGTTGTTAGTCTACCTTTAACAGCAAAGCTATACAAGAAAAAACAACAACAAAAAAATCCTCAAGAGGTTTTGCAATTTGGTTCTAACATTTTAAACATGATATACTTGGAACCATTTCTGAAAGCGAACCCTTGTAGGATTCCGTCCTAAGTTATGGTGTTGTAATTGCATCTGAATGCCTTTCAAGGGCTCTTTGGGTCGACTCAGTTGATCTGGTTGCCCAGATCTGAACTTTTTTCTAAGGATATATGAAAAAGGGCAGGGGGACACCCTGGACAGGTTTCATCTAGCTCCCTGTTGTGTCTCTCTGGGAAACCCTTAAAGGAACCATGTGAGGAATTTCCCTTTTCAGACAGGGTTCCAAGTAGAGTCCCATTAGGAAGCTACAGATCCCTATAAAGAAGCATTTTAAGCTTGCTAAAAAAACTGTTTTATCCATATATCCATCTAGAGCCAACAAAAATGGCTAAGACCATTAAATGGGTTCCTGTTCACTCCTGTCTAAAACTGAAATGTATTCAAATAAAATCCATGCTCACTCTTACAATAAAGGTTCTTAAGGTTCCATCTAACTTGATTAAAATGTACTATGTAGAACCCTACAACTCAACTCTTAAGGTGTACTGTATGTGTGTGTGTGTGTGTGTGTGTGTGTGTGCATCTTTTCTGTCATTATGTGGAACCTCACTCAGGGGAATTTACGCTCTGATGTGAGGTGAAACCTGACAGCTTTGAAATTCCTCACCAGCTAATATGCCTCATTAGTGGTTCTCAACGGGTTCCGCTTTGCTCAGCTCCCACAGGATGGAGAACTCATATACACATGAAACACGTCAGATCTACACATGGCATGGACTAAAACCACACACACACACAGACACACACATGCACACACACACACAGTATGGTTTTCAGCTTGTCTCTCTGAGGAACTTTTACATATTCTATATTGAACCCTATAACAGTGTTTTTCAGCTTGTTTCTCAGAGGAACGTTTACATATTCTATGTAGAACCCAATAACATAATGTTTTTCAGCTTGTTTCTCTGGAGAACCCTGGAATGAAAAGCACAACAAAGACAACAAAGAATTTAGTTTTATCTGTTTATGGAGCCTTTAAATATTCTATGTAGAACCTTACTATGAAGACTTCCCCTCGCGTAGAGCGCAGAAGCATGCAGCATGCACTTAATAAAAAAGCCAACCTACAGTGACCAACATGCAGTGAACTCGGGATAAACAAATAATATTTCTGCTCCCAGGCATGTTTCAAAAGCAGCGGGTGCACCCACAAACAGGAGAGAAAGAGCAAAGCTCCAGGTCAAGACCCAAGAAGCCATCTCATATCCAGAGCACCAGCCAGATGACAATGTGACAACATCATCTCCAGAGCTTCAGCTAGAGACAGGTGGTCACACCTGCTGAGCATCAGCTGGAGGTCAACTTGGTCTCAGCTTCAGAGCTCCAGGATGAGACAGACGACTTGAACTCACCTGCTGAGCTTCATTCGGAGTTCAACATGGCGACCTCCTCTCCAGAGCTCCAGCCTGAGACCCACGGGGGGGTCTCATCTGCCGGGCTACAATGGGCTACAAAACTAGGTCAACAAGATGGCCTCCCAAGCCATGTTCCTGTCTGAGGTCGACGAGATGGCCTCCCAAGCCATATTCCTGTCTAAGGTCGATGAGACGGCCCTCCCTGAGGGTGATGAGACAACCTCCTAATCCAGGTTCTTGTCTGAGGTTGATGGCACAAACAGCCAAGTTCTGCTCAGACCTGAATCTGCTGAAACGGCCAACCAAGTTCAGCCCGCAGAGTCGACAAAGAACAACACTCAGCCTTCCTGCTTGCCTGAGGATGCCGCTCTGCCATCCTCAGGACATTGTTCCACACTCAAGAAAGGCCAACCAAGTCAAGTCCCCTTCTGAAGCTGACGACACAGCTTCCCAAACCAGGGTCTTGCCTATTGACCCTAGTGAACCTAGTTACTTTATTGTATGTCTCCTCACGTGTTCTCATTCATCACAGCTGTTTGGTATAACATCCTTTATTACGTTTGTGATTTATACTCCTTGTGTGTCTATATTCATGGCAAAGTATTGAGTGTTCTGTGTTAATAATAATAATAATAATAATAATAATAATAATATAATAATAATAATAATAATAATAATGTGAAATAAAAGAGACATACACACACACAGACACAATGAGTAATGACGTACCAAAGTTTATGAGTCATTTTGTTTGAGAACACTGCTAAGATGTGAAATATAACAGGTTAAACTCAGAGACCCCGCAGTGTGTGTGTATGTGTGTGTGTGTTCTAAGGGCAGGGTGTATGGTGTAAAGAACGTTTACACAGTTTCATTTTCTCCACTCGTCTCTGCTCATGACCTCATGACTCACTCACACGACTCAATGATCATTCATACATAATTCAGCAAGGGCACTAATGACTGCAGACCCTCCGAACCTCCTCTCTCACTCACTCACTCACTCACTCACACACTCACTCAATGAATCACTCACTCACACACACACACACACACACACACACCACAGGGGATCACTCCATGTATTGCCTAGCACCATCATACCACTATCAGAACACAAAATCAAACACACAAAGCATAAGAAAAGGTCCAAATGGCCTCTACCCCACCCATATGTGTGTATAAGATGTAAATAACCAAATGATACACTCTTAGTCTAAAACAGGTTTTTAATGTTAGGTCCTTTAACGATTTTTTTCTGGAGTAACCCCATGTTCCAAAATCATCTGGGTAGAACCTCTTTAGGAAGCTTAGAATCTTAAACCAAATGGTGTGTTGGGAAAAAATGGTAGGGGTAAATGGCTCTGGTGATGGATGAACCAAAGGTTTCGTTTCACACAAACTTCAAAGTAGAAATAATTTGGAAAGCTAGGGGCATTTTTTCTAACTGTCTAGATATAAATATAAGTAAACCTCTTGCACCTTTGTTAACTCACTTCTCTTAATAGCAATCAACAAACTGTTGTCCTTCTGATGGGAACTCTAAAAGGTTCTATTTTGGGCCCCTTTAGAAAAAATGCTGAACAGACCAAAGAATCCGTAATGATCCAGTGTAGAGCTGGAAAACAAATCCTAGGTGTAAACAACTTGAGTGACTGATGATGGTCCTGATGATCTGATTATACAATGTTTATAAAAATTAAATCTAGAACTCCTAAGGCTTTTTGGAGGAAAGCTAGAACTATTTTGTCTAATCTTCTAGCTATAAATATATAAGTAAATATAAGTAAGGCACCTCTGCTATCTTTCTTCACTGAACAATAATTAACCACTCAGAGCTTCATATATTTACACAAGGTTCTTTGTTTTTCCCTCTGGGGTAAACCTTAAAGGTTCTATGTAACTATTCAAAGAACCCTTCATGATACTGTAGATTCAGAAAAAAATCATAGGCATAAATGACTCTGGTGTCCAGTGATGTTCCTGATTATCTGGTAAAAAAAATATTTTTTTTAACAGTAAAAAAAAAAAAGATTAAATCTAGAACTCTTAATGGCTTTGGAGGAAATACCAAAGTTTTCCCTTTCACAAAAGATCCATCCGTCCGTCCATCCTCAAGCACTTAATCCTTTTCAGGGTCGCAGGCAAACCTGGAGCCTATCCCAGGGAACATCGGGCACAAGGCGGGGTACACCCTGGACAGGGTCCTTTCACAAAAAATACCAAGTAGAATCATTTTGGAAAGCAAAGCTTTGTGTATCATCATTTAGATGTAAATGTAATAAAACTTTTGCACCTTTACAACAACAAACAACCAATTGTAGCATAGTGGCTTGTCCCTCTGGGGGAACCCTTCAAAGTTCAATGACGAATCGCTTTAAACATTTTTCTAACATGAACATAAGGATAAAGAAGTTGTGAAATCCCTCAGCTGAAGAACCTGTCATTCTACTGATATCAGTAAGAAGCTGACGGTGCTGTAGATTCACAGAGCTTTAATCATCACTCATTACTCCATAATGAATAATCTGTCTCTATTTCCCCGTCCACGTGCTGATCTCACCAGCGATTGTATTTAAGAGCTTTTAAATGATCAGTATCTGTGTCAATAAGAGCACATGCCACTGGGTTTAAATATTAAAGCTAATTAAAGGAAACAAAACATCATTAGTGTTAAACACAGAGCTGATTCTTTATCGATGAGATGAATTCATCATCATCATCAACACCATTATATACCACTGCTCTCACAATCATTTGAGAATGGTGTCAAAACGCAAGATGTTTTCAACAATTAACAGTCATTTTGCACCCATAATGTATTCGAGAAACATGCCTCTGTTTAACGTTCCTGTACATGACGTCCTCTCTAACTCACAAACGTCACTGTTCACACTCACGTCTGGTCACAACAATGTCACTAAATAATGACATCATTCTGTCGAAAAAGTCTTCTGCGTTGTTTTTGTTTGATGTTGATGGACCACATAGAAACAAATCTAGAACCCTTATTGGGTTTAAGGGGAGCCCTTACAATTTCCATGTACGATGCTATGACCAAAGGTTTTTGCTTTAAATAAGGCTTCCAAGCAATACCATTTTAGAAAGCAAGAAACATTTGGTCTAATAGTATAGCTGTAAAAGTAAGCCTTGATTCATTGCTAGCTCTATTCTTAGCAGCTGCACATCATTTCTTTGCAGAAGGTTGTCCTTTCGGAAATGTCTATGTAGAACCCTAAAACAGAGAGTTTCCTTCTTAGAAAGTGTTCCAAGTAGAAATAAAGAACCATTTGGTCAAACAGTGTGGAAATAAATGGAAGTAAATCTCATGCAAGAATTCCCCAAAGAACAGTTGATGAACCTCTTTTTCTAAGAGTAGAGAGTTAGAAAAAGGAATATGTTTTAATATACAGTGACATCATGATCTTCATAATTATCTGGCCATAAATCTTGAACCCTTAAGGTTTTTTGAGTTAACTCTTAAAATTTCCTTTACATAATCTAAGAACCATTTGGTCTACTAGTGTAGATATAAATATAACTACTGCATCTTTTCTAATCCTCTTCTCTCAATAGCCATCCACCAATCAATGTTTAGTGACTCTACACAGGTTCTTTGGTTTGTGCCTTTAGGAGAATGCTTAAAAGTTCTATGTAGCACCCTAGAATAAAATGTTTCCTAATCAGTAAGGGTTCAAAATAAAACCATTTAAAGAAATATACAAGCACTTAACAGAAGTTTTTAAAGTGATGGAAAAATCATGCGGTATAGTGACTGATGATGTAAATCTAGAACACTTGAACCATTTTGTCTAATAGTGTAGTATATCCTTACTAACCCCCTCCCCTTCACTGTAAACATGTTTTTTAATGTGTCCCTTTGGGGGAACTCTTAAAAGTTCCATGCAGAACCCTAATATAAAGGAATGATGAACAACGGGATCGAGTAGAACCCATTGTTTCACCAAAGAACCCTTAACTCAGGTTCATAAAGTGCTGAAATATGGGAGGTATATGTGTATAAAGCAAATACTCCAGATTATCTCATCATAAATGCTTTTTAAAAGGTTAAATATGGAACCATTAAGGTTTAAAAAATGTCGATGCAGTATCAAAAAATAAGAAAAGCATTTTAGAAAGTTAGAATCATTTGGTCTAATAGTGTGAAATTAAGTCGTGTATTTGCTAACGTTATTCTCATAGCAGTGATTAACCAATCACAGCTTAGGTGCAGTAAACATATTCTTTGTCTCTCTGGGAGAACCCTTATTTTTGTTCTGTGTTGATGTGCACAATCACATTTGCTGTAAATAAGTCAGATTCTATCTATAGTGATGCATTTCAGAGCCGAACCTGCCTCAGGATCAGCTCAGTGCTTCTCTATTCGTCAGGTTTCTGCTCATTTCTCATTTCCACACTCGCCGAACTTTAGTTCTGCCGCATGTGCTTGTGAGATCTGTCTCGGATCTCAGTTCTGCTCAGTTCTGCTTAGTTCCACCTCCTCTCTCCCGCTGTCTGTGGTGCTGAAATGATTTAAAGCTGTGAGACTGGGCATCCTGACTCAGGCCTGAGGATATTTCCACTTCATGTGGAGGAAAATGCTGAGACAGGTGGTAATTAGGAGCTGCTCCAACTTATACACATTGATCCCAAACACACACACACACACTGTTACACATTAAACTCTACAATTACACACAAACATGTACACACATAAAACTAAATCACACCACACTTATTGTGTGATCGGTGTAAAGCCGTGGTTCTGTTGGCTGGGTTTGGTTCTGCAGACCTGCAGTGTGCAGCTCCTTGGACAATCAGGAATAATTGGATCATTAAGCGTGAGCTTCCACTCATTAACTTCACCATCAATAGCAGTAATAGAGATTGATCTTTAAGTCTGATATTACCAGTCAATCAGTTCAATCAGTCAGTAGATGTAATGACTAATCGATGTTCAGCCACACCTTAACTCTGAAATCTACAGATAATGATCTCTGATCTCAGCGCGTGCGTTTGTGTGGAAAGGTTTTGCACATCTTCTTACAAAATAAGTAAATAAATACATAAATAAATAAAGAAATAAAACTCTGCACGCTGCTTTGGAAGACCTGTGCGTTTTTGGTTTATTATTTTTATTTTCAGAACAAGACTGCATGTGACACTGGCATCAGAAATCATACGTGTAAAGCGGAAACATGATGAAACTCGCTTCTTACCTTGCCTGACATCCAATTTCCGCTGCTGCAGAGCGCTAAAACGGGACGAAGCTGCTTTTTTTTTTTTTTTTTTTTTTCTAAATAAAGATCCTTCTCAAAATTCAACGTCCACCCACTGAAGTGCGTTTTCCCAACGGGTTATAAAGTACGTCTTACATAACTCCAAAACTACTCCAAACGCACAATGTACTGCAAACCCGAAGTCGCTAGGATGCTGAGATGTTCATCTTTTTGCCCAATCCAACCACCAAAGTGTGCAAAACGCTGATGGGGGGTGGGGGGTGAGGGGGGAAAGGAAATCTAAATAGATCCTCTTCAGCGCGGAGACTCTTCCAGGCTCTGCACTCTTTGTTCTTCAGATTTCTTTCCCCCGATCAAACTGTCTGGAAAGGAAATGGTTTTGAATAGTCTGCTGCATGTATTGCTACGTAATCAAACTGTATAATCCTCACACAGCTCATGAATTAACTCTCCATTCTCATCTCGAGCACTTTTCTTGCGTTAAACGTTAAACACTCACACGTCTCTTTTTTTCCCTCCAAACACACCACTTTGAAATTCTCCAAAAAAAATTCCATTCCAACTCGCTACAAACAAAAAAAGAAAGAGATCCCTACATCACACAGCGGTTCATCTGCATCGCCTAGGCTTCTGTGGGTTCTTGGAGAAATCCAGCATCTACAGGATCACCAGCAGCTCGCGCGAACAGAGAGAAAGAGACGCGATAAAAACGGAGCTGAGCACTGCATCATCTCCAGGGTGCGCGTGGGGAAAATCATCCAACTTCTTAACGCGCTCCGTTCTGTTGCACAATTCTATTGCTCCATCTATCCATCCATCCATCCAGCTGTCCATCCGTCCGTCCATGCGGTGCTGGCGCGTGCGCGGAGATCCGGCAGGTGAATGCACGCGCGCACCCACCGCACGGTTGAAGCAGCGCGCGGACCTGAGAGCACGAGTTGAACGATATACCAGCTCTCACGCGATGTCGCGATAATTTTAATCTCTTTGATGTACGAATATGCAAATTTGCTCTCAACCCAATCACTGAGTGTTATTATTATGATTAGTGAAGAGCTCTGATGGAGCAGATCGCAGTATCTGTAGCATGATGATGATGATTATTATTATCAATAATAATAATAATAATAATAATAATAATAATAATAATAATAATAATAATAATAATAATAATAATAATAATAATAACTTTAGGGCAGAATGATCCAGGAGAGTTTTTAAGCATGTTAGGGGCTCACTGAACTTTAAGGGTTCTGTTTTTCACTCAGCTCAAACACATGAGACTCCTCTTCTGCCTCCTCTTCACTCCTCCTCTCCTCCTTTCCTTCTCACCTTCTCCCCTCTCCTCACTCCTCCTCCTCTCCCCTACCCACTCTTCTCCTCTCCTCACTCCTCTTCCTCTCCCCTACCCACTCCTCTCCTCACTCCTCCTCCTCTCCCCTACCCACTCTTCTCCTCTCCTCAGTTTAGCTGCTGCTTCTACGGCAGGTTGCCAGATTGGATTGATTCCATCTCCACTGGGGTTCAGGACACACATCATTTCTGTTTATGAATTTACATTTACATTTACATTTTGACATCATTTCATATTAATGTGATTTTTAGTTAAAAAAAAGTACTGACTCAAATCATAGATAGATAGATAGATAGATAGATAGATAGATAGATAGATAGATAGATAGATAGATAGATAGATAGATAGATAGATAGATAGATAGATAGATAGATAGATAGATAGATAGAATATGTGGCATGCCACTAGGTGGACTGAAGATGATGGATGAATATAAAAGTGCTGCTTTTGTTGAAACCTTTGCATCTCAGGGCTCTCTCTCTCTCTCTCTCTCTCTCTCTCTCTCTCTCTATCTCTCTATCTATCTATCTCTCTCTCTCTCACACACACACACACACACACACACACACACACACACACACACACAGGGATGGCATGTTTTAGGAGAAAACCTACACGGACACAAAGAGAACATGAGAAACTCCACACAGGCTGAAACCCGAGAAGAAATTCACTTTTTTTATCATTAATTTAAATACTTTTACGTGAAAAAAAAACAAAAAAAAAAAAACTACTCTTTAGGGGTGGTGTGAAATAAATTGCTGCAGGATTTAAAGTGGGATTTGGATGAGACCTGACATCCAATCTGGCAACCTGGAGGCTTTTGGAGATCTTCTTGCTATTAGCGCACTCACTGCACCGGTGCACGTGTTAGACGCAGTGAAGCAGGTGTGTGTATGTGTGTGTGTGTGTGTGTGTGTGTGTGTGTGATAAGGGGGGCTCGTCACCCAAGCATTCTTTGATAGGAGCAGACAGGCGGACAGGCGCACGTGCAATGTTCACGGTGTAAAGTGTGTTGGCACGAGCTCTTAATGAAATAAAAATCACAATCACAATCATACAACAAGCTCCGTTATTAGATTTTACTACTACTACTACTACTACTACCACTACTACTACTACTACTAATAATAAAAATAATAATTATTATTATTTTAAATAATAATATTATTATTATTATTATTATTATTATTATTATTATTATTAATATAATTATACATAATAATAATAATAATAATTATTATTATTATTATTATTATTATTATTATTATTATTATTATTATTATGTAAGAAAACACTAAAATTGTCACACAAATGGGTGCAGCTGCATGGTGCACCACTTTAAAGGGGCGGTGTGTAATGTTTAGAGCCCACTCTGCAGTCCACAAAAGGTAGTGCAATGAAAATATCCTCAACGCCACATGTGAGTCATATGACAAATTTGAGGGTCAGAAAAGAAATGAAAGAAATGAAAAGAGGAGACTAGCATGATGCACTGTAGGTCAGTATTGTGAACTGTCGTGTTTCTGAGCTATCTTTAAAACTTTGGGGTTATTCCAGGTTGAGAAACATTCATCAACTTTAAATAGTGCACATTTAGCTGCTGGCTTTAACTTCTAATGGGTGGGGAAATGAAAGACAAATACTGAGCTAATAATCACTAAATACGCAGTGGGATTTTAGCGCTCTGAGTCACTCGCTTTTACAAACACAGAAGATCAGAATGGCTCTGGTTCCTCTGAGTCAAATTGAACTCAAACTGAACACAGCTCACGCTCCAATGCGGCTTTCTATGGTCCGGAGAGGAATCTGCTTTTAGGTTTTGAATGAAAATCCGGTTCAAATGTGGCATGGTACTTGTGTTAACCTTTGATATTTTCCAGAGAAATCCGTTGTCATGAAATATTGAGCGTGGTGGTGAGTTTACAGCTGTTCCCTTTTGTTCCTTTTGTGTTGAGGATAAAATTCAAATATGCAGCTATTAAAGACTGTCAATCATCTTTAATGTCATGTCCATCATCAGAGAGAAAGACACACACAGGGAGAACATCTCTGAAAATTAAGATAACACAAATAAACACACACACACACACACACATACACTTCAGGCCAAAATACACCCCCTCCATCAGAGGTGATGTTTTGTTTCTTTTTAACAGAATTAAAGTGTAGCTTTTATAATTCACATGACCTCCAGCTCTCATTTACACTTCACAGATCATGTGGAGAATCTCGAAACAAGTCAAATATATCTGTGAACATTTTTACATTATTAAAACTTGGCATGAAGAGATGATATACTGCATATTTCTAATGCAGTATATAATATTTCTTGAAATATTTCAGTTCATGTGTAATGAATCTAGAATATATGAAAGATATATGAATTAAATTACAGAAAAAAAAGATTTTCCATGATGTAATTATATATTTTTTTTAGATGCACCTGTGAATAAAAAATCAAACAACACAACATGCTCTGCCATGTAATGGTAGGTGAGTTGGATGCAAATGCAGATTTAAAGTTTAAGGAAACAAATGAAACATAGAACAAGAACTATGAACTCGTGGCAGAGATACAAGGACAAGGAACATACCATGAGTTAATAACAAAAGCCCAGAAAGCATGACAAAGAAAGACAAACACAAGACAAACAGTGCTGTGCAGAACAGGACTTAAATACCAGTGCTAATTAACCAAAACATGAATCAGGTGAAACCAGTCATGTGACATGATCATGTGCAGTGGCTGATGGGTATTGCAGTCCATTACTACAACCACAATTCCAAAAAAGATGGGACACTATGTAAAATGCATTGATTTGCAAATCTCATAAACCCATATGTTATTTACAGTAGAACATAGAAAATGGGGAATGAGGAAAAGTGCCATTTTAAGAAACAAATAAGGTCATTTTTTATTTGATGGCCGC
This sequence comes from Ameiurus melas, assembly GCA_012411365.1. Classification (NCBI taxonomy): domain Eukaryota; kingdom Metazoa; phylum Chordata; class Actinopteri; order Siluriformes; family Ictaluridae; genus Ameiurus; species Ameiurus melas. Next base: position 23,061,368 of record CM022753.1, read on the forward strand.
AACACGTCTAAACATAGTTGGGATGGGGGCAACAAAACTGTTACTAAAAAGAAATAGCTGGAGGATAATTGGCAACAGGTCAGTAACATGATTGGGTATAAAAAGAGTTCTGGCATATCCATAGCACTCTTACAGGAAAATAATAAACACTAGGGTGATATGACGAAACAGAGTTACTGTCACCACTTCAAAGTGGATTATTTTCCTGCAACAGCACGTCTCCAATGTTTTATTCCTCTAACACCACAGCAACTTCCCAACAATTACTATTTTTATTTATTAAAAAATGACATACATCACCATATTAATGATTTGTAATCTGTTTAATATCAGTGATGCATTCACTGTATGTGTCCCTGTGAATGAGCTGTTACTATAGAAATGATCATGTATTAGCATTAATTATAAATTTTAATAAATGTGATTTGCAGTTGCACTAATGTCAGAGCTGCTGTTATAGAAAATTAATCTACAACTTCTGACCAATTAGGATCCAGAATTCTACAGAGCTGCTAGAATGTGATTAAAATCTGTGTAAATGGACAGCCTTTAGAATGGAGAGCTAAGTAGTAAAGTGCAGTCTATATATTAGAAGAACAAGGAGTTTAGAGCATTTAAGAAAATTGCAGAACACATCAGCACTCAATGCATGCATAATTGGATGTGTTACATATGTGTGTAATGCACAGAACCATTAAGGATTGGCAGAACATCTATGGCTATGCTAAAGTGGTGTAGAGAGATTTTTCTATAGCCTGAATCAAGTCTGGTGTAGTCTCTCTAACAGCATCCATCTCGCTCAAAACTCCATTCCACTGACAAATGAGCTGCTTCAGCTACAAGTGCATACACACACATACAAACACACACACACTCTCAGCCCAGTGGTGCAACGGCGAGTTTGACAGCTTCCCAATCAGAACGTAAAGGCTTTGTAAACTTTGTAGTTCGCACAAATTGCCTCTGGAGCGATTTACTTAGCCCCAGAAAGCGTTCTGCCATTGTGGAGAAGTGAAAAGCTCAGTGCTGTTTGCGCTCAGCTTTTCTAAACACCTCTGCCTGCTGTCACACTGGCTTTTTGGGTTTTCTTTTTCTGCCCTCTGTGAGCTCCAGGTCCCGCTGGGGACCTACGCTAGAAGTAAATACAAACCAGTTTGTTCTGCTTTAATTCTGTTAGGGCAATCTGCAGCATCGATTGCGCAGTAGAGCAGGCAGAAGAAGCATGACAGACAGAGAGAGAGAGAGAGAGAGAGTGAAAAAAAGAGGAACATTGATAACCTTGACTGATATGAATTACTCTGAGTGTCATGCACATTAGTTAACCTCATCGGGGAAGTGTCAGGATTCCGACTCTTATTTGGACGTCACTCAGAACAATATTTTTTCTCCTTTCAATTCTATCCTCATGAGTGAGGAGATGTCATTTGACACTTCATAAATACACAATGTTCTTTAAGTTCTACATTTTATTTTATTTAAAACCGGCACTTCTCACCTCGAAATGATGGAGTGATTCGGGTCAGCTCTACACTTCTAAGTCTATCTCAGTAAAAGTTTGTGCTTCAGGAGATCTCCAGTTCAAATCCCAATAACACTACAACCATCTCTAACCATGAATCTAAAAATTGTCTATGTGTTTCCGTTCATCATCCTTGCACTGAAGTGAAAGGACAGAAAACAAACATTCCATATCACTGTACATCTCTACACACAGGAGTGAGGAGATCTATCGCTGAAACAGAGCGAGAGACCAGAGGCGAAGCTAGAAGGCAAACAAACCCAAAAGATTTGACAGTGCACCCCCCCCAGATAATGCACGTCAAATCGTGAATAAATTTCATTCACATAGACTCTGTTAATAGATGAAGCCTCACTTGCTTAGGACCGTTTTAGTGCCTGTACATTCAATAGCCTATGAATATAAAATATTTCTATAATGCTTTTTCTAATACAGCAGTACTAAAATTCTCATGTAATGTCATGAATGAAATGAGATGGCACTATAAAGTGAAGCAACAACAGCTAGTTTTGCAAAACATTCCTTTTATTTTAAATGATGCCTTGAGTGGTGATGATGAAGCCTTACCACAGAACAAATCTTCTTCCCTCTGAGCAATGACTACATGACTAGCACTAAATAGAATAGCACACTTTCAGATTATGCTCAAAAACTATTATGAATCCTGACCAATGACCCTGCAATCTCTCAGAATTCCTCACAAACCAAAATGAACTCAGATTAAAACAAACATGGCATTCAGCTCGACCGTATTTTTTTGTGTCATGATGTGTTTTTCCATGAGAGAGTCAACACACACGTCAGCATTAGCAGTTGTAAATGTGGAACATGTTTTACAGTTTCATATTTACAGTTATAAATCGAGGCCATGACTGGACTCACTGCAGAAAAGTGAAAATGTCTTAAAGATAGTCAAATATATCTATGTCATGATTCCCCCGTGAAGCAGCGCGCATGCGCCTGCTTCTTCTGGGTTGACGTCATGTCTTCGTCTCGTCTCGTCATGGATCACGTGTGTTTTGCTATTGCACGCAGCTGTGAGTGGTTTGGAGCTAATCAAAACTAATTTTGATTTGGGTAATTGAACTAGACTAATCTAGAGTCTTTGCACTTGCCAAGTATTATAGTTCATGTTCATGTTTCCTAGCCCTGTTTCATAGATCTTGTTCTTGTTCCAGGTTATAGTCCATGTCTAGGCTAGTTAGCATAGTGAATAAAGGTTAATATTGTGTTGTGAATAAAGGTTATCGTCTGTACTGCGATTGCATCCTGCCTTCTTAAGTTACGTCACGTCCCGTGACAGAATTACCTGCCCCGTGTGTAGCACGGCTCCCGGTATATATGCACCCTTGTCTGATTAACTCCAAACCACTCACAACTCGGTTTTTTGGCCCGGCTCGCACATGGGCACAGCGAGGCTGCCACTTAACCCTGGGTGCTGGAGGATATCGGGCAGTTTTTGGACTTGTTTCTCAAGGAGTTCGAAGACCCAGGGCAGAGCTACGACCTGGATAAAGTGCTGGAAGGTCATGATAAGCTACCATTCCATGTGTACTATGAGCAGGTGAGAAATCAAGAGGAAATGGACAAGACTCTCACCGCTCATCAAGGGAAGCGAGTTCCACGCATCTCTAAGTTTCCAGACCAAGCTAAGTCTCCAGCCCCTGCCATGTCTCAGACCCATGTCCCTGCTGTGATTTAGACCCATGTCCCTGCTGTGTTTCAGACCCATGTCCCTGCTGTGTTTCAGACCCATGTCTCTGCTGTGTTTCAGACCCATGTCCCTGCTGTGTTTCAGACCCATGTCCCTGCCATGTTTCAGACCCATGCCCCTGCCATGTTTCAGACCCATGCCCCTGCCATGCTCAGACCCATGCCCCTGCCACGTCCCAGGTCCATGCCCCTGCCACGTACCAGGTCAATGCCCCTGCCACGTCCCAGGTCCATAGTGTAATTACGCACCCCATGTGTAGCATGGCTCCCGGTATACAGTGGTGTGAAAAAGTGTTTGCCCCCTTCCTCATTTCCTGTTCCTTTGCATGTTTGTCACACTCAAGTGTTTCGGAACATCAAACCAATTTAAACAATAGTCAAGTACAACACAAGTAAACACAAAATGCAATTTGTAAATGAAGGTGTTTATTATTAAAGGTGAAAAAAAATCCAAACCATCATGGCCCTGTGTGAAAAAGTGATTGCCCCCTAAACCTAATAACTGGTTGGGCCACCCTTAGCAGCAACAACTGCAACCAAGCGTTTGCGATAACGTGCAATGAGGCTTTTACAGCGTCCTGGAGGAACTTTGGCCCACTCATCTTTGCAGAATTGTCCTAATTCAGTTACATTAGAGGGTTTTCGAGCATGAACGGCCTTTTTAAGGTCATACCACAACATCTCAATAGGATTCAGGTCAGGACTTTGGCTAGGCCACTCCAAAGTCTTCATTTTGTTTTTCTTCAGCCATTCGGTGGTGGACTTGCTGGTGTGTTTAGGATCATTGTCCTGCTGCAGAACCCAAGTTCGTTTCAGCTTGAGTACACGAACAGATGGTCGGACATTCTCCTTCAGGATCTCTTGGTAGACAGCAGAATTCATAGTTCCTTTTATCACGGCAAGTCTTCCAGGTCCTGAAGCAGCAAAACAGCCCCAGACCATCACACTACCACCACCATATTTTACTGTTGGTATAATGTTCTTTTTATGAAATGCAGTGTTCCTTCTACGCCAGATATACTTGGACACACACCTTCCAAAGAGTTCCACTTTTGTCTCATCGGTCCACAGAATGTTGTCCCAAAAGTCTTGGGGATCATCAAGATGTGTTGTGGAGAAATTGAGATGAGCTTTGATGTTCTTTTTGCTCAGCAGTGGTTTTCTCCTAGGAACTCTGCCATGCAGGCCATTTTTGCCCAGTCTTTTCCTGATGGTGGAGGCATGAACGCTGACCTTAACTGAGGCAAGTGAGGCCTGCAGTTCTTTGGACGTTGTTGTGGGGTCTTTTGTGACCTCTTGGATGAGTCGTCGCTGCGCTCTTGGGGTAATTTTGGGCGGCCGGCCACTCCTGGGAAGGTTCACCACTGTTCCATGTCTTCGCCATTTGTGGATAATGGCTCTCACTGTGGTTCGCTGGATTCCAAAAGCTTTGGAAATGGCTTTATAACCCTTTCCAGACTGATAGATCTCAATTACTTTCTTTCTCAATTGTTCCTGAATTTCTTTGGGTCTCGGCATGATGTGTAGCTTTTAAGGATCTTCTGGTGGACCTTACTGTGTCAAGCAGCTCCTATTTAAGTGATGCCTTGATTGTGAACAGGTGTGGCAATAATCAGGCCTGGGTGTGGCTAGAGAAATTGAACTCAGGTGTGGACAACCACAGTTATAGTATGTTTTAACAAGGGGGGCAATCACTTTTTCACACAGGGCCATGATGGTTTGGATTTTTTTTCACCTTTAATAATAAACACCTTCATTTACAAATTGCATTTTGTGTTTACTTGTGTTGTCCTTGACTATTGTTTAAATTGGTTTGATGTTCCGAAACACTTAAGTGTGACAAACATGCAAAGGAACAGGAAATGAGGAAGGGGGCAAACACTTTTTCACACCACTGTATATGCACCCTTGTCTGATTAGCTCCAAACCACTCACAGCGGCGTGCAATAGCAAAACATGTGATCCATGATGAGATAGGACAAAGACATGACATCAACCCGGAAGAAGCAGGCGCATATGCGCTGCTTCACGGGGGAATCATGACAATCTAGAATTTCCTAATATAAGACGACAACAAACCAAATATAAGATTATTAAACCTATTTCTAGACATGTTTACTCATTTCAAGCTTTAAATGTTCTTATTCTAATGGATTCCTTCTAGTAATAAATGCTTAAAATTGACAACACAATCTGCCAATTGGACTAGACTATTTCAAGCTTGAAATGAGTAGGGAAAAAAGGTTACAAATAGGTTTTCATTAATCTTATATTTGGTTTAGGATATACTAGATAAATTTGACTCGAGTGGTAATGATTGGATTTTATGCCTCTCAGAAGACAATCATTCAAGCCCAGCCCAAAATGGAAGCAATTGTCAGGAGAATTTCTCTCAAAATAGTCCAGATTATCATCTACTGTGTGCTGTGTGTTTATGGTTTCGGGTAAAAAAGATGTGGAACTACAGAGATAATAAAGTAGAGCAAGCCATCAAACACCACTGGGAGAGACTTGAGAGAGAAAAGGTGAAATGTGTAGAATAGAAATCAAAACAACATCCCAAGAAAGGGCTGTAGATTTTTTGTTTAAGTGTAAATTTACCAGCTGGCTTTTTTTTTTTTTTTTTTTACACCGAATGGATCCTTAACAACAGGACAACATGACTGGGAATTTTGTGCAGGTTTTTAGACTGACACAGCATGTTGTTTTGTAAAAAAGCTCTCGTGGACAATTTAGAGGAAAAAAATACACAAGAGCAGAAAAAGCAACAGCATCTGCCAGCAGCCAGGCGGCACTAGAATACACACGCAGTCATTTCCATAAGTATGAGTGCTGCAGGATTTTTCTTCAAAACACCTCACCATGAAAACAGCACATTTTTAGATTCTGTACTTGAATGCGCTCTGGTATTCTCCCTGGATTGAACATGTGAGCAGTGTTACTAATGAACAGAAGATCGCTTCTTCCTCTGAAGAATCAGATACACACTCCACACACACACAGTCTTGCACCAGCACTGCCTGGCTCTAACACACCACAATTATCATAATTATCATTTGCATCATAATCTGAATTAAAGTGCACTTTGTCATCATTAGCGCTCCATTCTGAATCAAATACAACTGTATGAATAACTCAATAAACCACTATCTCACTGTACAGCTCAGCTCAACTACACTCAACCAACCAAGACAGCCAGGAAACGTGGGCATGAATTTTGATGACAGCTTGATGTTCACAGACTGCATTTTAACAATGGCAAGGTCCTGTAGGTTCATGCTGTACAACATCAAGTAAATCAGTCACTATCTGACCGAACTGGCTACACAGCTGCTAGTCCAGCCTCTTGTCACATCAAAACTGGACTACTGCAATGCATTACTCTCGGGCCTCCCAGCCAGCTCCATCAAACCCCTTCAGATGATTCAGAATGCAACAGCACGCTTTGTCTTCAACCAGCCCAAAAGAACCCATGTCACACCCCTCTTCATCTCCCTCCACTGGCTTCCTGTAGCCGCCCATATCAAATTCAAAGCCTTGATGCTCACCTACAAGACCTTGTCTGGAACAGCACCCTCCTACCTCAACACTTTCATGAAGAGTTACATTCCCTCATGCAATCTATGATCAATCAATGACTGACACTGAGTGCCTACTCAGCATGGCTCAAGGTCCCTTTCCAGAACCTTCACACTATCTGTCCCTCAGTGGTGGCATGAACTTCCAACCTCAATCCAGACCACAGAATCTTCAAGAAACAGCTAAAGACCCACCTCTTTCGTGAACACTTAACTTATCTTAATTTATACTTAAAATCCGAACCCCCACATTATATAAAAAAAACTTACACTTACACCTCTATGCTGCGCACTTTGCTTCTCTAGAACTCAATTACAAATCTTGTATAGTAGCACTACTTGTATTGTTCTCTGCTTGATACATCACTTTGCTTGTATTTCCTCATTTGTAAGTCTCTTTGGATAAAAGCATCTGCTAAATGAATGAATGTAAATGTAAAAAAATCAACTCCAACTCACCTGTGAAGCTATGTATGCCTCATGAGTTGTCTTTTACAGAAACGGGGCAGAGCTGCATGTCTGTGTAGACTAATGCAGAGATGAAATTCACTGAGAAGTCAGAAATGGAAAATAAATAAATAAATAAATGAGTCATAAATGTTGCATGACATTGATGTAAATCAGAGTTTTTCCTAAAGATATATTTTAAATGACAGGATTGGGATAAATGTAGAAATCACTTTAAACATTAGGACAAGAATCTGCATGCTGGTTTTGGGTTCTAAAAAGTACTAAGACCTCACAGAAGGGTTCTAACCTAAATACAAGCCAAGCAGTAACGAGTACTAAAAGCAAAACAAAGGGAAAAAAGTGACCTAAAAACACCATTCCTTGTAAATATGAGTCACAGAGACACACAAAGCTGCCTTTAGGACGATATCTGAGCGCTTATGCTTTATTTTCACAAATAAGCTTTACTTTTCTATTCAAGCATTTTTGTTTGAGCATTTTACAAAGCAATTTTACTTTTGTGTTGATTTAAATCCAAACAGATGACCTGGGTTAATGGGACATCCATTGCAATAAATAAATAAATACATAAATACAAAAAAAAAATTCAATAAAGAAATAAAACCATGATGGTGAAATTCCCAAATGATGATTTATCATACAGACGTGCCTCATTTCTTTTATTAGGAGAAACATTTCTGAGCCAAATGACTAAACAGCTGTCATTAGTCCACCCAGAGGGAGACACTTTAAGATCTCCAGAAAGGAGGAACAGACGTCCATTAAAGAGCAGGAACATTTTAATGCATTATCAAATCAAATTTAATCTGCTCTCACTGCGGTGCAGGACAGAGTTCAGCGTAAACACTGAGCACCAGGAATAAAAGGTCCATTACTGTGGAGTGCAACAATAAATCAAACACGGTGTATCACAACATGCTGGATATAGATCTTTTTGCAATACACAATATTTGTACATAATATTTATATACATCACAACTGTGATGTTTTTGTTTTGCTCAAATGCAAAGTGGTCGCAGGAACAGCGCTGGTCTACCTCTGAGCTCACTAGTAAGCCCAATAACATTTTTAAGTAAGCCAATGTCCATTTAAAAAATAAACAAAACATGAAGAAGGAAGTACAAAAATCAGATCCCATATGATGCAATTCTACAGTGGGGGAAAAAGTATTTGATCCCCTGCTGATTTTGTACGTTTGCCCACTAACAAAGAAATGATCAGTCTATAATTTTAATGGTAGATTTATTTG